>JAJKFY010000066.1:171141-434275 GCA_021066465.1 Trichoderma asperelloides
GTTTTTTTTTTTTTTTTTTTTTTTTTTTTTTTTTTTTTGTTCAATAAAAAATTTATGTGAATTAATATTATACGACACACACCCCCCCCCCCCCCCCCCCCCCAATTCTCTCAAATATTAACCCCCAACCTGATATCTCATATCCTGCAAACAACAAGAGCCCACGCGGGGGTTCACTTTTCTCTTTCCCGGATTCCCAACTCTCTGCCTCTCTCTGTATTCATGCTGCCATACATACACACACACATACATGCGGCTACCTTCCTCACTCATTCACACCCACGCCCGCCCACTTACACTTCCACTTACACTCACCGAGCCTGGTTACCTTCCCCCCCTTCCCCTTCCGTCCATTTCGAGTGGTGAGATTTGAGTTCTTATTGCATGTAGCAAACGCTAAAAGGGATGACCATTAACAAAAGAGAAAAAAAAAAAAAGTGTGTGTAACGGTAAGGCTTACGCGACCGACCTAAAAACGAGCGGGACAAAAAGAAAAGGGAAAAAGATGAGAAAGACGAAAACAGGAAGAAACAAAAAGAAAAGAGTACACACGCTGGCGTGCCTCTATTACAAAAGTTGCCGCAAAAAGACACGACGGGCATAAACAAAAAAAAAAAAAAAAAAAAGAAATGCCTAAAAGCCGCCCACCCGGCTTCTCTCTTTTACACCAAATCTTGCAGCATCACGCGACTCATCAAATCTTTTCAAAGCTGGCCTTTTCATTTGTCCGGCTTCTGCTTGATAACGCTGGAATCTTCTCTCTCGACCCCCCGCAGCTGCGGCCTGCTCTGTCTGAATTCCGTAGCTTCACGCATGTGCCCGTTTCTTTTTTCTTTTCTTTTCTTTTCTTTTTTGGTTTTGCTTTATTCATTCTAGATCTCTACACAGTACAAGAGTACAAACGCTGGCTATTCCCTTTTGTCATTTTCTCTCCTTCTGGGTATGCCTGTAGCCACGTGTGCATGCGCAGAGCCAGAAAAAAAAAACGCCTTGCTTGTTTGTCTGACGACATTTTCTCTCTCTCTCTCTCTCTTTCTCTCATATCCCGACGCCCATTTCCCGATGCTCTGCTTAACAAATCACTTAGATGGAATTGACAAGTCTCCTCTCCACCTTCAAGGCGAGCAGCTTCTCTAGTGCCTCATCCACGGGGATCAGAGCTCCCTTGCTCTGTGTGCTCTGGTCATCTCTGTTTCGGATGTTGACGGTGCGTGAGCTGGCTTCCTCGGCTCCGACAACTACAAGACATTCCACGTTAGCAGTAGCTCTCCCAAGTAACCAAAATTTTCTCCAAGTAAAGGACTAGATATTACTCACCAAAGATGAAGTTGTACTGCTTCAGCTGTCCAGTGCGGATCTTCTTCTGGAAAGTGTCGCTGCTCAGATCAACGTCAATGTAGATACCCTTCTCCTGGTAGATGGCTTGAAGCTCTTTGGCGTAGTCGTTTACTGCGGGCATCACAGGAACAACCAGGACTTGGCGAGGGCTCAGCCAGAATGGCCACTTGCCGGCAAAGTGCTCGGTGAGAATACCAAACATTCGCTCGAAGCTACCCATCACGGCTCTGTGGATCATGACAGGTCGAGCATAGCCAACTGGCAACTCGGGATCGTTGCTGTCCTGGTTGGCACTGCTCTCGTCCTTGGCAGCGACATAACGCAGCTTGAATCGCTGGGGAAGGTTAAAATCGAGCTGGATCGTACCGCACTGGTGCTCTCGTCGCAGGGCATCGTACACGGTGATATCAATCTTGGGGCCGTAGAAAGCACCATCACCGGGGTTCTCCTCCCACTTGGAATCAATCTTCTTAGTGAAGTTATCCAGGGCCTCCTTGAGCTTGCCCTCAGCCATATCCCAGATGGCGACCTCACCAATGTACTTCTCGGGACGAGTCGAGAGTTTTAGCTTGAAGGCGAAGCCAAACAGTCCGTAGACGCTGTATAGGAAGTCAAAAGCGCCCTCAATCTCATCACGAATCTATCACACATCAGTAATCAGTCTATAATGTCATCATGCTTGCTTAGCATACCTGGTCGACCGTGCAGAAGATGTGAGCATCGTCCTGCTGGAAACGGCGCACACGGGTGAGTCCGGAAAGAGCTCCAGAGAACTCATTTCGGTGAAGAACACCAAAGTCAGCCATCCTCCATGGCAGATCCTTGTAAGTGACATCTGAGTGGGCAAAGATTCTGCAGTGTCCAGGGCAGTTCATCGGCTTCAGACCGTATGTCTCCTTCTCAACATCAAAGGTGAACATGTTTTCAGCGTAGTGTCCCCAGTGGCCGGAGGTCTTCCACAAGTCAGACTTGTAAACATTGGGGCTGATGACTTCGTCAAAAGCTCTCTTCTTGTACTCGCCCCGGATCAACTCCATCATAGCATTATAGATTCTGGTGCCGTGTGGCAAGAAGAAGGTGGAGCCAGGAGAAACCTCGTCGAAGAAGAACAGCTTTTGCTCTAGGCCAATCTTTCGGTGGTTGCGCTTCGCAGCCTCCTCAAGGAATGTCTTGTACTCCTCAAGCTGCTTCTTATCAGGGAATGAAACACCAGAAATTCGCTGAACGGATTCGTTGGCGCTGTTGCCGAGCCAGTATGCGGCAGAGTTCTGTAAGAGAGATATGAGTGAATCTGTGTACGAAAAGCTGCATGGCAAGCTTCGTTACGGCAAAGACATACCTTGAGGACTGTGAACGCCTTAATGTTTCCGGTAGTAGGAACATGAGGACCTCTGCACAGATCGATAAGAGGACCGCATCGGTAGACAGTGCTCAGAGTACCGTCAGGAACTCGCTGGTTGATGAAATACTCCTTGTACTTGCTGTAGTTGAACATTTCGAGGAGCTCATCCTTGGTCATTTCCAAACGCTCAAATGGCTGCTTCTCCTTGATAATGGAGTTGGCCAGAGTTTCCAAGGCCTTCTTGTCCTCCTCCTGAACGACTTGGCTAAAACAGTAACAGTTAGCGACCTGCAAACTAGCCCAATCGTCCAAACGAAAATATCCCTTACTTCTCCATGTTGGCCATATCGTAGTAGAATCCAGGGGGGTCGGTGGTAGGGGGACCGTTGCAAAGGTAGCAGCCGAATCGCCTCTCAGCAGCCTCGCCGAGGACGTGAGCCGAAGAGTGCCAGAAGACCTTCTTGCCTAAGCCCGCCAGTCAGTCCAGCTATCCATATAACAGTCTCATGTCTTAGGTATGTCTTTGCTTGCACATACCCTCCTCATTCTCGAAATCAATCAGCTCCAGCTTGCAGCTCTTCTCAAGCGGTCTCGTAAGATCCCACAGCTCTCCATCGACCATTGAGATGACGGTGCGTTCGAACAGTGACTTCGAAATACCCCTGGCAATGGCTCCGGGGGTGGTCTCCCATGAGATACCCTTCTCCTCCTTGCCATTGGGCATGGAAATGATGATTTCCTCGCGGGGCTTGGCTATAAACACGCCCAGATATCAGCAAACTGGAAAAATAAACCAAGAGACGATGGTGGTGGGGTAGTTTTGCTGCAGCGACGCACCAGCAATCTCGGCGTCTCGCCTGGCCTTGATCTTGTCGAAGATGGCAATACGGTGTTGGATGAAGTCGGGCAGCGCAGGGAGCTACAAGAAAAAACGCATTTCATCAGCATTCATTGTCGTTGCAGACGTTGGAGAATATGTCAAGAGCGCAGTACCTCAAGTGAGGCCTTGCCGCCGCCAGCCTTCTTCTCCTTGGGCTGCTTCGCAGGTCGCGAAGGCAGGCTCTGGGCGGGCGCGCCCTCTGCCGCCTTTGGGGCATCAGCTTTCTCGGAAGACATTGTTGGTGACACTCTCTTTTTTGGTGTTGCGACAAGGCAAAAGAAAAAGAAAGTTGGCTGTTTGGCCTTTATGTCTAATGGAGGGGCAGGAAAATACCCTTAGTACTACTTTATCTTTTAGGCGCGAGGTGGGGTTGACTCACAGGAAGTTCGCGCGGCAAAGGTACAGCGGCAGATCTTCGGAGTCTTGGGCCGGGGTGTTCTGAGTCAACGATAGTATAAGTTGAAGGATTCGTATCATGGGATTGATTAATTCACCCTTTGATTACAATTACACTCTGCCGCATCTCATTTCCCTCTCATTTAAACCCCCATTCCTGAGTCATCCCACGTCTACGTCTCATCTCAACTAGGCCGGAAATCGGAGTCAATTCAATGATATGGTAGACTTAGAGACGAAAGCAGGTAAACTCATTTAAACATGTATGAATTTGTATTCCAAAAGACTGGGTATCAGTTATCAGTGCCGCTCCTTAACCAAAAACTCCATCCAAACGCCCCAAGGGAGTGCAAAAAAAGCCGCTCCCCTGTCAAATGCTCACTCCTTGATCGCATCACATCAAGCAGACAATATCCGTCCCCTCCAATCGTCAAACCTCAGCACCGTATCAGCTTCAAAGTATCTCACAGCCCATATCTGGTGACACATTCCTCTCTATGCGTCTCCAGACAGTCCAGTGCACAAACCCTGGTCCCGCACTTCATGCATCGCACTCGCCCCCAATATCCACACACCTCGCAGAATACACGCGTAGGGTAGTTGTCCTCCCACTTGCCTCTAGTCTCATAATATGTCAGCGGTGGGTGGGCAAGCAGCTTCCTCAGCTCTTCGTCTGACGGCAGATCGGGCACACGAGATGCTAGTAGAGGATCGTTGTCGCCGGGATGGGCCGCTGGCGGTGGTCTGTACTGCCCGACCAATACCGGGGGAAGATCTACGTCTGCCATTGTAACGTCCTCTTCCTGTATGCCGGGCGTCGGCTTGGTGCTCCCCGTGGGTGTGGATGCGGCGGTAGCATCTCGTTTGTTTGCTGGTCGCTTGGAGCTCGCGTTGCTTGGTCGGTTGTTACCTGCAGCAGCCGGGCCGCCCTCGACTTGCGCTTGTATCGCCAAAAAATCATCTAGGTGATTTGAAAATGTCTTCTGCGACTGTAGGATCTTTCGTACGTTTGGTGTATGCTTTGCAGGAGCTGCAGCGCCAGCTTCGCCATCAGCCATTGTATCCTTGCCTTGCACACTCTTGGCGCATTTCACATACCTTTGCCGCTCTTTGCGGGTATCGGAATCGAAATGTCTTTGCCACCATCTCGCTCCAAAGCCTCAATCTCCTTCCGAATCTTGGCTTCTTGCCGCGCCGTCAAATCGCCGACTGTCACACCCGCCGGTGCATTGCGAGCTCGTTTTCGATTCGCTGGCTGCAAGGCGCTGGATCCGGGGGGTATGCCAGTGTCAGGAACGTAGGCCCAGCCGGGAGCCGAAGTGGTTTTAGCACTGGCGAGTTCGATGACCCCGAAGTTGTTCATGGCTCCTCGTGAATCGGTCGCGTGAGCTTGGCCTCGTGAGCTGTAGGTGGAGGCCGAAGATTCAATAAAGGGACATTGGAAATCAAATGATAAGCTTCCAGAAATCGGCAGTGGAAGCTAATTGGGTCTCTACAGTATCATCTCGTCATCCGCAGACGCGATCCAATAGAGGCTTAGCAATAGAAAGATCGCACGGTAGTTGAAGTCCGTGGGGCAAAAAAGGTACGCAGCGGCGAAAAAAGCAGCTCTGGGTAGCTGTCGGGCAATGCTCCGCCGGAACAACCCGCGCCGTTCCCTGCTAAAAGCCCATAACCCGCCATGTCCGCAAACTAGGTACGTCTGTGATGATATTGGACCTCGAGACCGTAATAACCGCGGCAGATCCCAAATTCCAAGCCCATCAACTGGAACCCATACTCATGTAAGCTTCCAATTCCCTCTAAGCTGCACCCGCCATTGCTTACCGAAGTCTTATTCCGACTATTAAAGTCCCTCTTTTCGTCGCAAGCCTCGAATTACCATTTCCCTCGCCACACGATTCGCCATGTTCGCCGCCGCATCTTCAAGAATACTCGCCAGCGGCGCTCGCCGTGCCTTGACTTCGTCGCGCAGCTTCCATGCCTCAGGCCAGCGCCTGAACGATGCTGCGCCACTGCCGGCGAGAAAGCCCATGGGTGCCTTCAGAGGAGGGTATGTCGACGGAAAGGGATTGCCGCAGCTATGATGCGACCAATTGTAGCTTGCAGCTCTTGCTAACGGGGAATATCCAGTCTTTTCGGCTTCCTGTTTGGAAGCGTCTTGGCCGGCGGTGCTGTATACAGCTACGTCCTGCAGGAGTACAAGGCGTCAAACGAGCTGCTTACCGAGGACATTTACGTGCGTCTATCTAACCTATCTGCCCTGGGCGAGCTCGGCATTTCGCCATGCTCCACGACCTTAAGCTCCCTTTTAAACCACCTTCGCTACAACTCTAGAGGCCGTATGAAACGAATAATAGCTAACAAGACCATAAATCAGACTCTCCAAGCCTCCGTCACCCGCCTGACAAACCACGTCAAGATCCTCGAGGAGAAGATCCAACAGAAGAGAAAATAAAGCCTGGAACGGACCAAAAAATATCGAATCAAAACAAAATGGCGCAGAGCCAAAGGGAAGGAAAAGGCACTGTAACTTCATCGTCAGTATGGCAAAAACGAAATAGCATAATGGCAATTGCTCGTCTTGTCTTTCATAGCAAAATAAAGCCTGTAAATTATACCTCTTAACACTACGAAGTATCCACTCATGTCTCTACCACACCAAGTAGCAGAAGTAAAATACAGGTCTACGTGTAAAGAGACCACACATATTTTTCACAATAATATAAATTACAAGACAAGACAATGGATCAGACAAGCCTCTTTCAAGTTGGTGATCAAATTCGAATGCTTTCATCAAAGCAATGCCCCTGATGGGCGTATAGCTAGTATGCAATTGCTAGTACTTATTTAGATAGTCCGTTAACCAGCGCCGACGTTCTTTTCGTCAAGAATCAAATCCCACAATTATACAGTTTTTTACTTATTTCGTTTTACTTTTTTGTTTCTTTACAGCTCATCGTGATTGTCCTCAGCCTTCTTCTCCTCGGAGGCAGTCTCCTCAACAGGAGGCTCGGGGACCTTGACAGTGGCCTTGTACTTGCCGTTCTCCTCAATGAACTTGATGAAGTCCTCGACGGTACGGGCGCCGCTGTAGGTGACAGGGTTCTTCTTGTCACCGGCGGGGTAGAGCTTGATGGTGGGGAAGCCCTGGATTTCATCAGGGACGTCGTTGTTGGTAGCGTCAACCTTGGCAATAACCACCTTGTCCTTGAACTCGCTCTTGGCGTACATATCGGCGAGCTCCTCGTACTTGGGGGCGAGAGCCTTGCAGTGACCACACCAAGGAGCGTAGAACTCAATGAGGACATCCTTGGCGTCGTCAAGGACAATGTCGTTGTAGGTGTGGGCAACGACAGTGTAGACAGCGTCGTCCTGGGTCTCGGGGATGGGCTCAGACTTGATGCTGGGCTCAATCTTGCCAGCGGCAAAGTCGTCAACAAACTTGGCAACGTCCTTCTCCTTCAGCTCCTTCTCCTGGTCGAAGGGGAACTTGTGGTTCTTCTCAATGTCGTGGATGGCAAAGGCAGGGAACTTGTCGGTCTTGAGGTTGATGTTGCCGGCGTGGGAGCCGAAGCTGCTCGCGTCGATGGTGGCGAAGTTGATCTTGCCTTTGTACTTCTCAGCGATGGGCTTGAGGGTCTTGCTGAGCTCATCACGCTCCTCAGGGGTCTCGGCGAAGATGTAAGCCAGAGGGATACCGGCAGACATGTATCCTGCATAGGTCTCAGGGCCGACCTCGCCGACGAGGGGAGTGGCAGCAACCTGTGCGAATGACTTGATGGCCTCGGCGTCGAACTTGTCGGTGAAAACGTTCTTGCCCTCATCAAAGGACTTGTAGAGGACGATGGAGGGGAACTTGACGCCCTCAGCCTCAGCAACAGCAGCATCGTTGACGCCACCGAAGAGATAGGTGTCACGCAGCTCGTCGGCAACAGAGGTAAAGGTCTCGTTGGAAGCCTTGTCATCAGCGGCGATGTAGGCGACCAAGACAACCTTGTCGGCGGTCTTGAAGTCCTCAACGGTGTCCTTGTTCAGGACAGAGACAGCGGGAAGTGACTGCTTCACCATGTATGAGGTAATGCCAGCGGCCTTGCGCTGACCAGTGTAAGGAGTGACCTGCTCAAGGCCACGGAAGACCTTGAGGGTGGGGTAACCCTCGATGCCGTGCTCCTTGCAGAGATCAGCCTCGTCGACACAGTCGATCTTGGCAAGCTTGATGTTCTTCTCCTTGAGCGTAGTGGCAGCTTCCTCATACTCGGGGGCGAGAGCCTTGCAGTGGCCGCACCAGGGAGCGAAGACTAGAGGTGACGATGTTAGCGGGGTCCATTGCCGGCGGCTGGCGGGGTAAAGGCAAAAAGGTTCAAGCAGCAGAACAGAGACGGGTAGATGGAGACATACACTCTGCGAGGACGAGATCATTGGCCTTGATGAAGTCGTTGAAGGTCTCGCCGGTCAACTGGGTGACATCAGACTCGGCGGTTGCCACGGCGGCCATGGCGCCCATCAGGGCACAAGCAAGACGCTTATGATGCATAGTGAAGGACTGTGATGGGTATCTAGAAATGGAAAGGAAAAAAAAGTGGTGATGCAGGAATAGAATTCCGTGGCAAGAGGATGGATGATGGAGGAGGTTTTGTAGGCCACAGAATCTGTTAGCAGCACGGATGACTTAGACGCTTCAATTGAACAAGTGTCCCTTTGGCCAGATCTGGCTACCAGTTAGTTATGCTGATGGGTTCAGCCGGTCCCTTGAACCACACCTCAGGCCCCTTCTCCAGCGTAAAACTGGGGCCCGCCCTCCCTCAGCGTCCACTACTAATGCCGCCCTCTGAAGGAAGGCCGCTACAGCGCTTCCCAGCCTTCTTTTTCCCCCGAGGTACATGTATTTTTCTGGTCCTCGATCTGCTTGTACTATGTAGTATGGAATACCTATTGAATGGTACCTGCCTGGTCGCCACCTGACAAATCCAAAAGCTTCACTCACGAGTGCTCTCGCTAAAATACTGTACGAGCCACTTGAGTTTGATGACTTTCTGACCCATCACTTTCAAAGCGTCGGATCTGGACATGATTACTATCTGATTTTCCTGATTCCGCTGGCCCTTCAGTTAGGCGACATTGCCGACTGGAAACAGGACTGGAAACAGGCCACATCGCTTCTCGTTTGCTGGACGCCTCCCAATAAGTGGCATACGGCGCCTGTACTCCATAACAGCTGCCCCTCCTGCAGGTCTTGCCCGGCTCTGAGTGGATGGCGAGCGCTAAGCCCCCTGGTGCTAGAGCCTCGCAGCGCCATCGCGGCCCCCAATAGCGGCTAGCGCTACGCTGGCCAAGAGCTTTTGGACGAGACAATCTGCAGGGCGAGGAAAGGCTAAAGTGTCGATACGGAGCACTATTGCCTACGGTGGCGTGTGCTACCTGACATAGGGAGGTAGATAATCCTAATGCTAACGCAGGCGGGATATCCGATATTGGAATTTATACGGAGCACTGGACGTTTGACGGAGCACCGAAGAGGACACTTCACCACTTAATCGCTTGTCACCCGTGCCTGGCCGTCCTTATTCAGGTGCACCGGCTGCGGCTCTGCGGCTGCGTCTTTGCGGCATCTCCACAGCAAGTGGACTGGCTGTATAGCCGGTGGCATATGCACAAATATAAGTTTGACATGTTCGGATAAAATTGACTGAAGTATTACAATTGGATACCAGCTCAGTTGAAATGCTATCCCATCCCATGGACTAATCCGTACCAAATACCGAGTACCTACCTAGTAGGCAAGTCAGCAACCAAACACTGTGCTCCTACATAGTACCTAATTCAGTCAAATGTGCAATGTAAGCAATCATCCGACTCCATCCATCCATGTATACTTTATCCTGCATCAAGTCCCACTGCCCCAGCATCGGGATGTGCAGCCGCCCCGCTGCTAAGCATGGCTGTGGCCACTGATTAAAGAACATGTAGCTCAAAGGTGAAATGGCATTGCTCCAAGCATGCACAAGTGTGTAGCCGTAGTAGTAATACGGAGTAATATAGCAGCGTTGGCAGTTCTGTCTAACACAAGAGCTAACACATTGTGGCTATATTGGGTATATCCGGAGCGATCAGCATTCTTCCCTACCCGACTGTGGCGTCAGACAAGGGTGTTATTACTGCTATTACTATTGCCAATACTGTAGCGGTTGATGGTTGATACATATTACCCTGGCGACCTCCCTATTATGAGACATAGGCCAGTAGGAGGTGCAGTTTGGGGGTTAAATAACCCTGTAGACAGCCACGCCCATGTGAGCCTCGCCCTCGATATCCGATACCCAGCTGGAACTGTCACCGGTCCGTATGAAGACTGGTTTCTACCCCGTTGCCAAGAAACAGGAGACAAATTTAAATAATCAAATACGGCATATGACAAATCAATAGACGAACGTAAGAAGATCGTCTCAGCATCACTATGGCTGTGTAGCAAGAAGTGCATATGTCTCTAGATAGTCGATTTAGTGCTGATGATAGTGTTATATATATGCACACGTAGGAAAATGGAAAGCAGATCTGGATATTATAATGAAGATTGAGTTTAAATTAGCTACCAAATAGTAACTAGTGAGTAAAATGCAGAGTATCTACCATCTATGGAGTACCTCCGCAACAAAACGGCGCTTAAACTTTTTTTTTATGTCTATCCCATGCGTTTCGAAATTCCCATCCCTTAGCTTCCCATCACCAAAAAAAAAAGCCTTTAATACTTCTTGCCAAAGTCCGTTCGCGGTCCAGCTCTTGAGTACTGGTTCGGCCACTTGACAGCCACCTTGAGCTCGTGAGCCACTCTCAGCACCCACTCAGGCTCTCGCAGGAACTGCCTTGCCACCAAGGCCAAGTCGGCCGCAGCCTCGGGGCCCTCCTGAACGACGTCGTGGGCGATCTGGGCGTCGGTGATGAAGCCAACGGATCCAATGGTGAGGTTGATGCCCTCGGCGCGGAGGGCCTTGCGCACGGTGCGCCCAATGTCGATCTGGAAAGACTTGGAGTCGGGGAACTGCTGCTCGAAGCTGTTGCCGCCGCTGCTGATGTCCAGGACGTCGATGCCCCATGAGGGGATCAGCTTGGCGAGCTTGGTGGTTTCCTCCACGGTCCATGAGGGCTGGCCGGCCCACTCCATCCACTCGGTGCCGGAGACTCGCAGCCAGAGGGGCATGGTCTCGGGGATGACGGCGCGGACGGCCTCGGTGACTTCACGGGCGAAGCGAATGCGGTTCTCAAAGCTTCCGCCGTACTCGTCGGTTCGTTTCTGTATGCGTATTAGTCACTGTAATCATTTTTTTCCTCCCCATATCATCACCATAGGTAGGCAAGTATGTACTTACGTTGCTCAGAGGCGACAGGAATTCGTTAATCAGGTATCCGTGAGCACCGTGGATCTCAATGACATCAAATCCAGCCTCGACAGCGCGCTTGGCAGCCTCAGCAAACTTCTGGACAAGCCCCTTGATCTCCTGAGTGGTCAATTCCTTGGGAAGAGCGTGGTCGTCATGGAAGGGAATCGCGCTGGGGCCAACCACGTCGTTTGGCCATCCGCCAACGCTCTCATCGGCTACCGTCTTGTTTGCAGTGCCGCCGATCCAGGGAGCAAGAGTGCTCGCCTTGCGACCGGCGTGGGCAATCTGAATGGCAGCCTTGACGCCCTGGCTGTGGATGAAGTCGGTGACTCGGCGCAGAGGGGCGATCTGGGAGTCCTGCCACAAACCAGAATCCTGAGGGGAAATACGACCGCGGGGCTCAACGGCAGTGGCTTCGACGATGATGAGGCCAGGGCCGTGGAGCGCCAGCTGGCCGAGGTGCACCAGGTGATAGTCGGTCAAGTGGCCATTGTCGGCGCTGTACTGGCACATGGGAGACACGACGATGCGGTTGTGCAGCTCGACGGAGCGCATGCGCAGCGGCTGGAAGAGAGTCGGGGCCGAGGCCTTGTCTACAGGAGTGCCGGCCGGAGGATTCTGAGCGGGAGTGTAGAAGGGCACTCCGGGAGCGGGAGTGTTGTCCAGGTTGCTGCTGGTGCCGATGCTGCCCATCTTGCTGGTTGTGTTGTTTTACTGATTAAAGGTCCGATAATGGGGTTCTGTGATTGTCGAGGCCTGGATATATAGAAGTTGAAATGCTGGAAAGCCCGCTCAAGAGGACAATATGCGTGGATGGGGTATAGATAAAATAGGTAAGTACTATACCTAGATATATATAGGTAGCTCTAAGTTATGAGAGTCTAAACAGGAAAGAGGGAAAGATGGTTGAATGCTTGAACAAATGCAAACGATGCTGTGCTTAAATGTCCAGTCGTCGTTCTTCTCTCGACTTTATATATCTTGATCTACAAAAGTGCCCCCGCACAAGCGTCTCGCACGCCAGCCAATCTGATCTACCGCATGGCTCGATGGGCAACAAACCGCCGAAATCTCTCCAATGTCTCCCCCTTATGCCCGATCCAGATTACCAAAGCAGAGGAGCCTTATTAAGCCTCGCGCCAATCTCTCGGCATGGCGTTCCGTGCCATGGCAGGGGAGCCAATCTTGCGGATGGAGCTCACTAAACTTGGTAGTAGCTACATAGTATGATAGCAACAGCCATAGGGCTGCCCTTTTCTGCGGCCAAAGTTGCCAAGGCTGACGTTTCACCTACCGCTGGTGTGGCTTGCTCTTCTTCTCTGTGCTTCTGTTAGAAAATTTTGCTCTAACAGAAAACCGGCTGCGGGGCTTGAAAAGCTGCTGATTAATAGCAATTAGATTCTGCTTAAATAATACGGCGGCCAGAGTTGCCCTCTCACTTACTCAGGCACGTTACGGCGGCGATAACCCGGTTTTTAGATCTATCTATCAGGCCGTTTTGCCGAATGCCTGATTCTTTTTCGTTCTCGCTCTCTTCCGCATTTGACGGTTATTGATCGTCTCTCTTGGTTAGCCCGCTATCCAACTTTTCATCGATGATTCCATTTCTTTTCGCTTTCGCCTTCACATTTTCGAGACGGCAACATCCGTTCACTCCGCAGCGTGGAAACTCGCTTTGCAATAACCTATATTCCGATTCCGATGTGAAGACGGGGCCTCGGCTCCGATGGCCGGTGAACCCTATGACCTGATGTCTGGTCCCCTCTCTTTACACTTTACACTTCGGGTGTTACGCCGGAAGGGAGGGAATAAATCCTTGATGTCTCGTATTTTGCCTCGTAAATTGGGTCCTATCCTCAAAAAGTGGGATGAGGAAGCGCATCGAATCTGTAGATATCTTAAGTTTCATATTTGGTGTTACCAATTTCGTGGCACTTTTCTCGTATTGATGAGATCATGGATCACGAAAATTCCGTGCTTCTCCTGGTTCGCCTTGTCTATAGGGCCTCATCTCTGCCATAATGATTACGATTACATTGGATGGTATTTGAATGGACCAAAAAAAAAAAAAAAAAAAAAAAAAGGCTTCCTTGCTTAATCTCATATTACAAATAGCTTTCACGCCATATTGCAACGCAAAAAAGTCGTCAATGATAACCTAATCGAGCTGCCATACAATCTAGTCTTTCGCAGTGAGAGGGGTCCGATAAAGCTTACCAACATGCACCTGATAACGAACACCCAAAAACACCAACACCTAGCCTCTTTCTGGATACACCATTTCACATCTCATTTCACATCTTGTTTAAAGTCTCAAAATCTCCTGTACACAATGTATTTAACCCTGCGCTTGCCACCAAGTGCCGCCCAAGGCTGATCCTCGGGTCATCACCCCGAGAGATCCAGCAAATAAGAATCACTCAGGGCCTCCCTGTCTAAGACCTGAGAGTGCGGGGAAAGTGGCCGTAGTCAGGTCCGTCATGGGCCGTTTAACCAATAGCAACTTGCTTGAAAGTCAGATCGTCATGGACAGAACGGCTGGAGAGGAGGTAGTTAGAGCAGCAGGTAGTCTAGTACTTAATCTGCATCAAAGTAGCATTTGTGATTCAGGCCGTGTCTCCTCATTTCAACTCTGGCCGTGCCATCTTCTCCGCTTCCATCGCCCTCCTATCAACCTTCCACTCTCCAAATCGCTTGCACACAACTCAGTCACTCAGTTAAGAATCATCAACGAATTTGGGAACATGAACAGCTTGTCTTCTATTTTGCTAAGTACAGACGATTGGTAGAGGTATATAATGGAACAACGAAAAAAGAGCTCAATTGAGCTCAACAAAAACGCAGCTTTGAGCAGAACGCGATAAAAGCACAAACGGGCCATTCCAAGCTTTCCCAGCTTGTCATTTTTAGCAGGTCTCCCTGCCTGACTGTAGCGGCTTTCATGCCGTAAGTGGACCCTACATGTCTATACATGTCTAAAAAAAAAATACTCTCAAGTCTATATCCCGCGCTCCGTATTGACAATGCTAGTTCCCTACGCCATCTCCTCTTCATATCTATATGAATTCAGGAGCTTAAGCGTTGGTGGTCTTGAAGGTCCATCGGTTGTTCTCGCTGCCCTCGGGGAAAGGAACACCGAGCTCGAACAACTTAACGAGAACGGCGGAGAAGTCCTTGAAGAACAGGTCGTTGTCAGCGGCGTACTTCTCAACCCAAGGCTTGAAAGCCTTGTCCTGAACAAGGACAATATCGGTGGGAAGCATCATGAGGGTCTTGGTGGTCTTGTCCTCATACTGCTTGGGGCCGTCCCACTTCTTCTGGGGCCACTTCTCCTCGAGAAGGAGGCGGTAGAAGTCGTTGGTCACAACAGTAGGGGAGAAGGTCCAAGGGCCCTCGTAGCCAGATCGGGTGGAGTGGCATCGGCCAATGGCGTGGCCACCGCTGAGGGCGACAATCTCCTGGTCGTTGAAGCCCATGCGGTAGAAGATGTCACGCAGGTGCTTGGCGCCCTGGCTGGCGTCGGGCAGACGACCATCGGGAGTGCAGGCAGCAGCGTCGTTATCGCGACGGCCGGGTCGGAAAGGGACGACGGGTCCCAACATCTCCTGGATGGCGCAGACACCGGCAAGGATCCAGAGATCGGAGTAGCTGATCCAGGGGTACTTGGCTGCAGTAAGTTGTTAGCGTTGGGTATGGGACCAACATGGAATATAACAGAGACTCACCCTTGATAGGCTCGCAGAAGTCACGAGCAGCAATCAGACCGGCATTGGCACCGTGTCCGCTCTCGGGAGCAAATCGCATGGTGGCACCGTTGCTGCCACCGGTCTTGGTCTCCTTGTCATAGGTACCGCTGGCGTGCCATGCGAGACGCACCAGGACGGGGCCGTAGCTGCCATCGTCATAGTCCTCGACCTCCAGGCGGCTGGCGATGTCGTTGTAGACCTGCTGGTAGTGGGCTTGGGTGGGAACGAAGCTGCTGGGAGAGGCAGAGGCACCAGAGGTGAAGTACCAGATACCCAGACCAGCGGTGGCGGCAGCGAGACCGAGGTAGACAACGGGGTTGGGCTTCTTCTCGGCCTCAGATGAGTAGAAGCGGCGGCCCTGCTGGCGGAAAGCCTGTCGAGGGGCAGCGACGAAGGAGCGGGTTGTGGTGCGGGTTGCCACGCGGGCAAACTGACGGGCAGAGGAAGCCATCTGAACAATGATACGGGCGAAAACGTTAGCGATGTCGTGAACGGACGAGCGTGTGGAAGGTCTATATGGGCATGCGGAAGCAGTCGGGCCAAGAGCCCAATGGTGGTTATCAGGGAACCTCCGAGCCCAAAGCCGCCTCTTATCTCTCTGTGCAGAAGATAAGAGAGGAATAGGGAAAGATATATTGCTCACCTTGACTGTGGGATTGGGGAGGATACTCTGAAACAGCGAAAGAGAGAAGGTGAAGAAGAAAGAAGGGGAGGGTGGGAGGTAATATGGCCTGCGGGAGGAAGGGTAGAAGACGGAGGAAACGTATTACTTGAGAGAAAGAAAAAGAGGATCGGGAGTCTAGAAAGAAAAGGACCCTCTGTCACAGCAGTGAACGATGCAAATTGGAATTGCCTTAGTGGCCAGCCAGGCGTTGTCAGACCCGCACTCCAGCGGAGATGCTCCACGCTCTGACGCTGGGGCTCGGAAGGTTCTTGATATCGATTTTTGGGCTATTGAAATGAGATCTAGCCAGGCAATGGAGAATTGTCTACATGCGGTCTGTTTATAAAAAAAAAAAAAAAGGGCGGGAAAGAAAAGTTGGCGTTATGTCGTGATATGCTCTGCAGAAAAAAAAGAAAAAAATCTCAAGAGCCCCTCCTCCGAACTCCAAATCTTTGTTGGACCCTTCGCTGCCGCAACAGGTACCGATATCACGTTAGTCCCTCAGGGCCCGACACCGTCACAAGCCAGCAAAGGCAAGACTTAACGAGTACTTTTTACGAATTCCTCGTAAGCCATCGTCGATTCCTTCTCCAGGGTTCCTCGTCCCATGTGCCGAAGCGCCCCTCCGTCTTCGCATCTCACTCTCTTCTGACTCAAAGCAGCCAATCACAGCCGTCAATCTATGCCGCAACCTCTGCCATCCATGCTCCGTCGACGATGCCGCAGCCGCCCCAAAGACAAAATCATGCCATCTCGGGCCTCCGCCCTCCGGCTCCGCGTTCTTCAAATCCTGGGATAGGTATTTCTTGCGTCTGCTCCAATGCCTTATTTTTTTCTCTTTTTACTAGAGTGCTTGTTCCATGTTATTATATCTGCCTGCTGAAATCTGAACAGACCCCCCAAAGGGCACTGGGTCTATCCGCCAATTCCCCTCCCCCACCACCCACTGTTATCAGCATACCTACCTTGTCCTCCAGCTCATCCACTCACAATTCATCATCCCTCAGCTCAAGATCGTCATTTCCCTTTTTTTTTTTTTTTCCCCCCCTTCCCGCTCCGCTCCCTGATTGGGAACGCAGAGCCGAGCGGAAAGCCGACAGGACTAAAAAAGCCAAACTAAGTCGTTTAGCTGCGAGTGGCGTGGGGCTTATTAACCAAAGTTGACACTTGAGACGGCGCGAGTGTGTAAGCGCAACGCCTTGTGCCTGGCAGTGAAAGGAGGACCCTGATGACTGATGGAGAGGCGCTAGATTAAAACAAGGAAGAAAAAAGAGCCGCTGTGGGCATTGCAACTTTTGCGAGGAGAGTTATTGGCTCGAGCTGATTTCGTCAGCGCCCAGCTAGCTACCTCGCAGCTGCTTTCTGTATGCGGTATGCGTCGGCGAGCCACGTGGAGTCCTGACCATAAGTCCCGGTTCCTGTATTACCCGCGTACCTATGTGGCTTGTCAACACCTCCAGTATACTTGCTCCAATACATTATGTTGCGTAGAAGCTAGGTACATGTACCTCGGTCTCATTCTTTGCAGGCATTAACCTGAGCTTTCGTGAAGGGAATACAAGGAATAGCTCAACAATGCAAAGAACGCAGCTTAATCTTCGCCCCATAAATATACTAGGTAGGTAGTAGTTAACGTTTATTTTTTTTAATTAGTTTAGATCTTAATCTTCTTGAGCCAATGACTTTCGTTTTCGTTTATTAGTTTCATAGAGACCTCATTCGCGTTTCAGCGGCATGTTCCCTTTGAAGCAGACTCAATCCATCTGCGGCTCCCTTTCGAGAGAAGACACAATTACCATGCGTGAGTAAAAAACAAAGACCACCTCCGTATCATTCGCGGTTCGCATCCAAATCTGTCGGCTAGCAAAGAAATCCGCCACTCATTGTAGTGTCCAGTAAATGACATGATACAACCACCATACACCACCCTGGTGAAACGATATAACATCGACGCTCCCGAAATGTCAATAAAGCCAGCAGCAGGCTGTCCGTCCGCAACACCTGTCCAACTTACGTCTAGCCGTTGCTGAGCTTCACTAGTTGAAATCAGCAGAGCCCTGGGCCTCTGCGTTAGCCTCTGGGTGGGCTTCATAAAAGTTTAGGTATCTGGTCTGAGCTTTGCGCTGGCTGGCTGCATCAAGCTCTCCGAGCGATGCTCCGTTCTCCTTGGCGCCAGCTGCACTCTTAGACGCGGTCGCAATAGACGCAGGCCTATGACTAAGTGTTAGCTGGAATCCTTCCGTTTCTTGTGATGTCGCATGGTTGACGGACCCAAACATTTGCCTGTCTACCGCCAGGAATTCCTTCATGGCATCTTTGCCACCACGTTGAACCAGATAGTTCATATAGACCTGAGCCAATTCGCGCTTGACTGGCGCGGGCAGCCGGCTTCTGTTCCGGAATTCATCAAAGACATGCTTGATGCGCTCGGCTTGCTGGGTCTCTGCATCCTTATCTGGCGTAGATTGCTCCAGTTCAAACTGGAACCACTTATCCCAGAATATCCTGCTGTCTGCATACCACTGCACGTTCTTGAGGAAAACTGCTCGGGCTTCTTCAGTAGAGTTCTTGCCCTTCCATAGCAGTATTGCCCACTCGGCCACAAGAGCGGCCTTGGTATACAGATCAACAGTTGGAGCATCGATTTGATCCTTGAGAACTTGAATAGCAGCTTCAGTGCCATTCTGGCGACGCTCAAGGTTCGCCCAAGAAATGATCACTTCCACGCAGTCCGGAAGCTTAACAAGGATGGCAGCGTGGATATCGAGTGCAATGTCTACGCGGCCACAGCTCTCCTCGAAATAGGCCCACTGCATACGAATTCCCGGTCGGCTGATAGGAACGAAGAGAGTTGATGCCCGGATATAGATATTGCGGACTTCTTCCTCTTTCCCGGGCTGCTCCGCCATCCACCGGGCATACCGGTACCAGAACTCGTCGTAGAAGGCGCAGGTAACGAGACATCGTTCGTATAACGAGACAATTCTGTTGAAGTCGCCCTCAGCTTCTTCAAAGTCTAGGTATTTGCGCCAGTTATTGAGCTGGCTGTGTTCAAGCTCAGTCACATGGAAATATGGTCGCTTGTTTTCTGACTCATATGTCCAGCGCTTTGATACCTCGTTTTGTGTCTGGGTGAATACTTCGTAGTACATAGCGTCAATCTTTCCTCGAATGTCTCTTTCAACCTCCAGCTCTGGTCGTTCGGCACCGCCATATGCAGCTGCTTCAGCGGCGACCTCGGCCTGAAATTTGGCCAGTATATCTGCCGACACAACCTCTGTTAGAGGCTGGGTATGGGACAAGTTTCGGAATCGTTCATAGTAGCGGGCATATTGATGCAGAGGGATGCGGATAATTCGAGCATGTATGGCAAAGATTCGATCCTGGGCTTCTTGCCGCTCTTCGTACTCAATGTATTTGTCCCAAAAGGGATGGGCGAGGAAATCTAAACCGGCAAAGGTAGCTCCGCGTTCAAAGAGTCTGTATATCCATGTCAGTAGCAAGTTCACAAGGGGCAGGGTTTGGCGAGTATGGGAACAGAGGAGGGTCAGTACACAAAGGGGTGGTGGCCATCTGGGAGTGTAGAAATCGAATTCTAGATCCCCAGTGGAGACAACGGTAGGAGCACGACGCAATGTTATGGGACGAAGAGTACATATCAACAAAGTCTGGGAAAAAGAGTGAGAGAGAGATCCCGGTATGATAGGGCCGCTGTGGCATATCTCACCATCAGACACGGTCGATAGTGAGCAGCAAAGCTCTTGACAGGTGTACAGCCGAAATCATGGTGCTTAAGCGCGATACTGCATTGGTAGAAGTCGTTATGGGGAAGGAAAAAGTGCCCTGAATACTTACTCTCTGACCAGCGTGGGGTCATGTGTTGTCTCCATTTTGAAAGAGCAGTAGTCGGTCCAGAGGTCGACAGAGTTAGTTATGCTGGCGCAACCTCGTTCATAAACCTATAACCAGTGCCGTTAGCCGGTTGTCACGACACAGCCCTTACAGTAAGGGTCT
This sequence comes from Trichoderma asperelloides, assembly GCA_021066465.1. NCBI lineage: Eukaryota > Fungi > Ascomycota > Sordariomycetes > Hypocreales > Hypocreaceae > Trichoderma > Trichoderma asperelloides. The sequence goes on from JAJKFY010000066.1 coordinate 190,901, forward strand.
GAAACAAAGAATCTCCAAGCGCACCATTTCAGCTGACTCCGGGCCAGCGATATTAAATTCTAGATCGGCGTATTTCTTCCAGTACCCAAAAAAGAGCGGGAACTTGAGCAGAAGTCGATCGTAGGCATCGCGAATGGTAGAGAGCGCCTGGGGGCTCGAATTTCTGTTCAGGCCGCCATCGAGAGCTTCGCAAGCTTTGATGAGGTTCTCCCAGCTCTCAAAGTTGTCCGGATTCGCCTCCTAAGCGCGGATGATTGGGTTAGCAGCCAATTGCAACGGGCCATCATCAAACAGTTTGGTGACAATGAGCGATTGGCAGAGGAGGCTGACGTACCGTTTCAGCAACGAATTTGCGAACCGACGCGTACTCCTCTTCGGAGCCGCCGTAATTGTTAAAGTCGCTCATGGAAGAATACTTGAAAGACGCGATTGGGTTTGGGACAAAAGAAACGTATGCGCAAAGGAGGTGCAGCAGCGCGAATAGGAGCTGCAAAAGTGCAAGGTTCAAGGTTATGGTCAAGAGTGGAAGAATGTATGTGAGGCTGGGGGATGTTAGCTCTGATCGGCCTAGCGCCAGCTGGATGACTAAGCGTTGAAGATGCATATTTTTATTCGCAAGCGGGTCGTCGCAAATTCGGATTTTCTCTCCTCTATAAACATGGCCAGTGATGATTCCCAAATTTAAATTATGATAGGAAGAGAATGAACGCTCTCCATTCATGGCGAGCATGATCTCAAAAAGGATCTGAGGTCTAACAGTTATACTACGTCTCTTTTTATTCTCAAGTCGGATTACTACCTCGTTTGGCAAGACTGTCAATGTGATACGCATTGCATGGATTTTCTTCTTATCTAGACAAACTCGGCAGGTGACAGGTCAATATTTGCTCCTGAAAATGGATCGTGAACAAGAGAACGTACCAGGAGCAAAGAATTGACACCCGTTGTGGCTGGAATTGACACAATGGCGTTGATATTTGTACAGGTATAATGGCGGCTCAAGTAGACGAGACGAAGCACGCAGTAAAGAGTACTGCGATTATCTATGATACTACAGCCTAGAACAACGACAACGACAACGACGACAACAACAAAAATGACGTAGGATATGTAGACGAGATAATATTTTCAGTAGATAAACCACCAAATCCGGGCTGCAATCTTCAGCCCAACAGGCAACTTCCATGTCACGATTTGAGGACTGGGAGCCAATCTCTTCGCCTTGTAAATAGCTGGCAGCCCTGTAGTAGTTAAACTACATCTTCTTACCGGCTATAACTCCAATTTCTCATCTATTTCACCACTTTGCGGCTTGCGCCTGTTGTACGGGGCGTCCTCTCTGCTTTCTAATACGCTTTTTTCTTCTGCTACCAATTGGTGAGATAAGCATGGCCAAATAGACGCTAGCTGCCGCCGATGTCACCAATGACATAGCGCGCCCGCTGCTACAACCACAGCACAACTGTTTCTAGCTCTGCAGGAACACGGCGGAGGAAGCAAAGGAAGAACTCCCACAAAGAACAAGGCGGAGGACAGCTCAAGAGCAAGGCCTTCAATCGCTCCACTCAACTGCAAGGAGACCATGGATCAACAGGGACCTTAGATCCGCTTCCTGCTTGCTTTGTCCCCCCTGCCAGCCGCCCAGCTTCGCATTTGATGCCACGAGTCCATCATCATGGACACTCCGCCTGCCTCGTGGAGCGCGCAAGCTCCCGCGCCAGAAAAGTCGAGCGAGCTCTTCATCCGCGACTATCCGCATCGATCCATCGCCATCGTATCGTCCTCTCACGCTCTCATCCTGCGATATAGTTCGTCGGCGAACGAAGCGTTCGGCAGCGGGTCTCCCGTTTCGCTCCCGTCTAGCAAGCCGCGCGGCGGAAACGATTCCACGGCGGCCAAGTGCATGGTGGAATTCTCTCCTATAACCAAGAAGCTGCTGAAGGATTATCGGCCGTTGACGCCGCGGCCGGTGTATGGCACCTTGGGTTTGATTTCAATCAACGGGGAGGTGTTTCTCTCCGTCATCACCCAGGCCGTGAGAGCTGCGACGGTTCGGCCTGGCGAAACTGTGGAAAGGATTGCGAGTGTGGATTTTTACTGCCTGAGCAGCGCCAACTACGATGATGTCGTGCCGCTCGAGTTGCTGGATGGAGATTCCTCCGACGTTTTTGGGTACAATTCGTCATCGCCTTACGGCCAAGGACTTGGCCGAAGAGACGTGGCCATCGAACATCCGTGTCACGATCTGCGCAGACTGCTCAGCAATGGCTCCTTCTACTACAGTACAGATTTCGATCTTACCAACAGGGCACAAGACCGGTATGGTTTACTACGAAATGCGGTTTCTAGGGAATATATGCTGACTCCTACGTGAAAGGCCTCTTAACTCGAACTCTTTTGAGATAGACAACTTTGACGATACATATCTGTGGAACTCGTTTATGATCAGCCCATTGGTCCAATTTCGTTCTCGATTGATGCCCCCCGAGCGCGAAGCACTGGATGCGTCTCGAATTCTCACCTCTGCAATTCGCGGGTTTTGTAAGACAATGACCATCCCGCAGAGTGCTTCGCCATTAAAGGCATCCCGAAGCGGCAGGCCATCCTTTTTAACGCTCATTTCACGGCTTTCTTGTCGGCGGGCAGGCACTCGTTTCAACGCCAGAGGCATGGATGATAATGGTAATGTGGCAAACTTTGTTGAAACAGAGACGACATTCTGGTCTCCCGCAGGAGTTCTGTTTTCTTATGCACAGATTCGAGGATCAGTCCCGGTCTTTTGGGAACAGGCAGCGGATCTCTTACCTGGACGCCAAAAAATTACCATTACACGGCCTCCGGATGCAACGCAGCCAACGTTCAACAAGCACTTTGAGGATCTCGAGCAATCTTACGGCGCTGTCCATGTTATTAATCTTTTGAGTGCTACTAAACCGGGTGAGGTCGAGCTGGCCACGATGTACCGGGAGTGCATCAGACGCTCCCCGTTGAGCCGACCTGCGCAACAGCAATCAGAGGATCATGCATTGCTACGAGAAACGCATTACGATTTCCATGCCGAAACAAAAGGCCCAGCCGGATACGAAGCTGCTCGCGGGATTCGCCGATATATTGAAGGCTCATCTGACGCCTTCGCGTATTACCTAGCAGAACATGATCGAACCGATGATCGCATGGTAGTAGTGCTCCAACAAGAAGGTGTCTTTCGCACCAATTGCTTGGACTGTCTCGATCGTACGAATTTGATCCAGACCTTGATATCCCAGATGGCTGTCGAGTCATTTTTGGATCATCGAAATGAATACGCAGCCTCCGATTTCTGGATGAGACATTCCAGTCTTTGGGCCGATAATGGTGATGCTCTCTCCAAGACTTACGCCGGAACTGGCGCTTTAAAGACGTCCTTCACAAGGCATGGGAAGATGTCACTAGCTGGAGCGGTGGCAGATATGCGAAAATCTGTTCAGCGGATCTATCACAACAATTTCATTGACCCTTCTCGGCAGATCACAATTGATATGCTGCTGGGTCTTTTGGTCGGACAAGCCCCTGTGCACTTGTTTGACCCCATCAGTGACTATGTTTCAATAGAGCTGGCTAGGCGAAGCGAAGAGTTTACGTCGTTCAAGAATATTAGTATATGGGTCGGCACGTTCAATTTGAACGGACGCACCGAAGGTATCGACCATGACTTATCACCATGGTTATTCCCGCCCTCGCTCGGGTCATCACAACCGGAGATATTTGTTGTCGCCTTTCAGGAGATAGTTGAGCTAAGCCCACAGCAAATCATGAATAGCGATCCGACTAGAAAGGGTCTGTGGGAGAATGCGGTGAAAGAGACACTAAACCGGCGACAGGCTAGCCTAGGAGGAAAGAAATACGTGCTACTACGTAGTGGGCAGCTCGTAGGAGCAGCTCTGTGCATTTTCGTAAAGTCATCGTCTCTTGATCACATTAAGAATGTCGAGGGAAGTGTCAAGAAAACCGGGTTGTCTGGGATGGCTGGAAACAAAGGAGCGGTTGCTATTCGTTTTGATTACGCAAACACTCATATATGCTTTGTCACAGCACATTTAGCAGCAGGGTTTGCTAACTACGATGAACGAAACCGAGATTACGCAACGATTCACGACGGCCTGCGGTTTCAGAGGAACCGAGGAATCGAAGATCACGGTATGTTTACTCGTCAGCTATCTCATCACTGCAAAAACCGTAGAGGCGCATTGGTGAAAGGTGGCTAATAGGGGTATAAACAGATGCGATCATTTGGCTGGGCGATTTTAACTATCGAATCGGTCTCGGCTCAGAAGCCGTACGCGGTTTGGTGAAGAAGCGAGACTTTGAAACCATGTACAGCAATGACCAGCTGAATTTACAAATGGTAGCTGGACTTGCATTTCAGTTTTATTCTGAAGCCCGCATCAACTTCATGCCTACATACCGATTTGACATTGGAACAGACGTATACGATACTTCGTGAGTAACATCTCATCCTATATGGAATTGCGGACATGCTAACACCCGACAGTGAAAAGGCAAGAATACCGGCTTGGACAGACAGAGTACTGAGAAAGGGGGCCATTCTCCGCCAAACGGCATACGACTCGGCACCAACACTGATGTTTTCAGATCACCGGCCTGTTTATGCCACCTTTGATTGCCGGGTCAGCCTCATCGATGAGGCGCACCGAAACGCAATTAGCCAAGAATTATACGACCGGCGGAAGGCGGAAGTGGGAGACTCGGCCGCACATGCCGATGGCGAAGACACTGAAGATGAAGATTTAATTGGATACGATGCAATCGAGCCTGGCCTACCCCCCGCGAGCTCAGACCGGCAAAAATGGTGGCTCGACAACCGACAGCCGGCTCGTGCTCAGATTCCCATACCCAATGGGCGAGACGGCCAACTAATGGCTTTGAACCCACACCGCCCTTCAAATCCTTTTGGCCATGGCGAAGAACTGGACTGGATATCCGTTTCCAGGTCGTCGCCCGGGGCGTCGCTTTCGAGCATATCCAGCTCGCCGTACGAGAAGCTTACACCTCCCAGGGGCATGAATTCAGCTGGGCCTAGGAAGCTGCCTCCACAATACGACCCGGCCACTCTCCCTGCTCAGGTGGGACGGATGAAGATTGGGGACGGTGATGGCGCGCGGAGTGCTCACGGAGACAGATCTAGCGCGGCTCCGCCTCCGCCGCCACCCCGTCGTTCAGCAACGACCGTTGATATGGGCTCGAGCGCAGGGCTAGGCAGGTCTGCCAGTACGGTGGGGACTGTTGGAGGAGCTGATGCTCCTGGCAAGATAGGAGGAACGCAACCACTATGGACATCATCATCTCGGCCCACATCAGCGGCCTCTCAAACATCACAGCTATCGCAGCAGCTCAAGGCTGGGAGGCCCGCCCCCCCTGTGGCCAAGAAGCCCGCACACCTGTTGTCGACCTCACCAGCCTCGACATCGTCGCTACCCTCGACGTTGGCATCAGGGAGCGGGCTCAGTACAGCTAAATATAGCGACGGAGACTTTCAGCCGCCGCTGCCGGCTCGTGCCTCAACGACGGGCTTGAGACAAGATAATTCACAGTGGCAGACGCCACCCGTTGGTGGTTCAGTTACCGGGAGGAAACCGGCTGCTCCTCCCAAACCGTTTATAAACATGAACATGAAGGCAAGCGCAAATACAAACACAAATACGAATACAACGGCAACCAGAGGGCCCCCCATGTTGCCACAGCGATCAAGACAGGTGAACCAGGGCCCTGTAGATCTACTGGAGGGTGGAGAGGAAGAGATGGGAGGCTGGGAGACATTGCAACCGAGTGCGGCTTAGAAGAAGGGGAGAAAAGCACGGGCTTAGGCAAAAGTGCCATCACGACGGCTACCGTTTTTATTTAAAAGAATAGAAAAATGATATACGAATATAACTCTGGGGTATGAAGCTTGCCCCGGCCTAATCAAGCTTGATTTTTGACTGTGAAGGTGTGCGCGCTTACTGAAGGAATATCACCATCACACGGCTCGAGCTTCCTGTAAGCCAGCGAGCCTGCAAATGTATACGAAGTAGGTTAGTAGCGCCAGGCACATGTGCGAGTATAGTATCCCTGCTCTGGGAATAGATGAGGGCCATTAGCGCCTCGGTGTCATTTGCATCCCTGGCGAATCAGAACCTGCTGTGCGAGTACTCCTGGTATAGGTACTTGCTTTTATTCACCTCACTCTTATGGGGTGTTCGGCTCGCCAAAGGCAGCCTGCGTCTTGTGTCACTCTCTAGTATTTTTTTTTTCTGGGTGTACCAGAAGACGTTGCCGCGTTATGCAGCACAAAGAAAAAGGGTTCTGGACAAATTGCCCTTCATCACACCACCAGATTGGATGATTTTGCAACGGTCTTCCCACACACACTCAACGCATGGAAGAACTGGTTCTGGACGCTAATGCGGGGAAAATCCAAAGCGAAGTGCGTTCTGGGGGGGGACGATCCATACTGTATGTACATGTTGATAGATTTTATTGCCGAAATTTTAAATGAATGAATCGCCAAGCCAATCCGAAAAAAGCCCGTCAGAACGGAGCACCCTTTTCTAGCGCAAATCGCGGCCGATCGAGAAGGAACTTGGGGTTCTCCGTACAGTCCGTACAGTATGTATTTGCTTCTCGTTGACCACATTTGCTCGCAGATTCTCTCTGTCTCTCAGTGTCTTTTTTTTTTTTATTTGTTTGTTTTTTTGTCCATGTGCATCACGGGTAGCGAAAACAAGGTCTTCAAAGTAAGGGGCGGGCAGTGGCCATATGCTGGCTGAATAGCTGACAGTGGGTTCAATGGTTTCTCAGCTTGTGACCAAATAAGATATGTCTAGTGAGGTATCTACCCAGTAGTCTACTTGGTACATAGCATTTAAGAAGATAAGGGAAGAGGGGACAGAGACGAACTGTGTCTCTTTTTGGTCATGAGTGCTAGGTAGCATTTGGAAGATGTATCTCGTATCTGGGCTGGAGCAAGAGATGACGATGATCCGACATTGCCCGTCGTTTCAGCCCTGTATATACAAGCATCTATCTATGTAGTAGTATCTGTCTTTTGGAGAGATGCGGCTCAGACGGTTCGTATACATCAAACAAAACAGGCTCGTCGTCGTCTCTCCATGTAATACCGGACAGTGACTGCAGTTTACTCATCGTCATTGCGGTGGCCCCCTCGGCTCTAAGAGCGCTTCGCGATTCAGTCAACTCCGTTCCATAGATTCGTTGCAGCAAGCCTCGCCAGACTAGTAGCCATGCTAGAATGCCTCGGGCTTCTCCATTCGGCATGAAATAACCGACTATCTACAGACATTCGAACTATCGTGTAAGTGGCAGCGCCACCGCGTAGTCTCACTACTAGTGGTACGTGTATCTAGCCGCTGATTCATATTTCTCCGCCGAGACATTGAATGGTTGATCTGCCACGATGCCTGCCACGATGCGGCGTGGCCTAGAGGGAAAAAGAAAAAGAAAAACAAGGGCAATCAATCCCAATCCCAATTCCACTTGACCGATCATCCTCACAGTCGCACTGGCATTGCACTGCCGAGCCCCCATAACGGGCACCTGCAACATTGAAAGCCGCAGCAGCTTCGAGATGCCGCTTCTAGTGCCACTCGACCTGCAAATTTCCGTTCTGCAACCCCCGCGGAGCTACCAGCTACAGCCCGCTGGACGCTGCCGTCTGGTGACATGTGCACGCTACGGTATGGGCGATTTTGCCACGGCCAGTTGCATGTCACAGCGCCCCCCTCCCTCCCCCGGGAGAAGCCCGCTATTTTGCCAGCGCCCACAGCGCCTGACTGGCCGCTCACATGCCCCCCTGGTGCTGGTGCGCGCAAGCGATCAATTGATCTGCCCCCCCGAGAGAAGCCCGCCAGCCGCTAATGGAGCCCCTGCGCTGCGTCTCCCCACTCGCCGGCCGGCGTCTTCCCTGACTTGGTCACTGACGCTGTGCGTGTCGCCTCTTGCTTCTCCCTCGTCGCGCACTTCATTGGCGACGGGTCGTCCTGGTTTTGCGCTCATTTATAGTACATGCTAATATTCCCTCCGTCCGCATCTCGTGTTTTCCCTTTTCCTCCGTGCCTTGCTCCTTGCAAAACCACCCGCTGCACAGCAAACAATCGCACACTCAACACGCCCTCAGCTTTTATCTACTCAACTCTTCTTCGCTCTCACTCTGCTCTCACTCTGCCGCTCGCCTATGCTTCTCGGTGGAGCCCTATGAAAATCCCAGAGGGGCGTTTTCTGCTAATACCACCTCGACTCGTATTAGTAGCGCAAGGGCTTTCCGAACCGCCAATTCGCGCAGCCAACCCGTGCCGTGCATGCTGAAGGTGGCGCTACGAGATTTCCTCTGCAGCCGCCTTTATTTATACGCCGTTTCGGCCTCCACTCGCCCAGACGCAGAAGCGAGATCAACCCGCTGTTGCTTGCATTTGATTTTGCATTAGGGGGGACGAGAACGAGAGGAAGAGAAGGACCGCAATCGAATTTAATAAAAAGAAAGGGAAACAGAAAAAAAAAAGAAAAATCTAAAAAAAGAGCAACCCGAGATTCGGAGCGTTCCGAGAACAACGTCGACAACCTTTTTGGGTGCTATATCCCGCCTTATTTAATTAAATCTTTATTTGCCCCGTCGAGGACCTCGAACCCTTATTTCATTTCCCGCCGCCTTGGCGACGTTACCTGGAATTGGAACGCCATCGAGAGATTACCTGGTGGGGGACAGTCTTTTGGATCCTCTTTTGCATGGGTCGCATGAACAACTGCCATAAAGGGAAACGACAACAACTCTTTTGTTAGAGGATATTACGCGCGCCGTTGGTGTTAATCTTCGCAAAGAGGCTTTAACCCCCAGCTTGTCAAATCGCCCCGACTACCTAGCCAAAGTAAGATCTGTTTTTGGCATTTCAATCGCGAGAAGCTCGACGATACTACGAGACAAGGACGCCTGGTGTCAGCTTAAAGCCAATTGCATCGATCAATTCAAGGGCGTACCATCTCGTCGCTAATCCTGTCGCCGACGATTTCCTCAAAAGCCTCACCAATACACTTGGAATAATAATACTACCGACAACCAATAAGCCACGGCTGCCCAAAAGAGCAACTCAAAAGTCGCTGGACCGACACCGCTCGCAAAAATGGCAACAATGGACAATTTATTCGCAATAATGGATGAGTTATCACCCACTCCATGCCAAGTCATGTCTGCCGCCAAGCAGAATCGCATCATGGTCTGGCGCGACGAGGTCGCATCCGCATCAGCTTCATATACCACCACCAGCAACTACTCCGCCCCTTCGCTCGTCACAACAACCACTGCGTCGTCGGCATCTCTATCGCCCTCTGAACTTGCCACCATGTCAAAGAGCTCACGGCTGTGGCACAAGGTCAAGGCGCAATTCACCGGCAAAGCTCGCCGCCGCAGCAGCGTGGCCAATGCCGACGTACCGGACTTCATGATGCCGCCACGGAAAGGCGATGTCACGCGAACAGCCATGTACGAGAACCTACGATCAGAAGATCACAAATCTCCAGACGAAGAGGTTGTGCCGGGCCAAGACAGCAGCAATGGCCGAGGACGGGGTCTGTTCCAGAGGCAAAGAAGGATGATACGGGCGTCGAAGCTTTTGGTGAACACCATTAGCTGATTGATAGCAAAATCTGCAACAAAGTTCTTTTAAGCTACATACACAGTTGTTTCAAGAAAAGCACAACAGCAGCACGAGCGCAGCCTCCAATTGACGAAGACGACGACTACAAGACGATTCCCATCACCGTCCCTATCCGAATCCTATCGAGATGGCGGAGGGAAAGGCTTAGAGGAGGGGGGGTGAGGGGGACACATAATAAATATCACGTTTTGGCGCATGTTTACTAGGTAATTACATTGGGAAGGGGGGAAACCGGGACAGCGATTTACTTATACCACAACCGCAGGGCTTTTTTAAACTGCCCTCTTTTCTTTTGTATCTGATCTTTTTTTATACGTTTTACGGAGGATCTTGCCTCCAGAGACAGTCATGTCCCCCCTTTTTTTTTTTCCTTCCGAGATTCCCATAAGTAGGTAGGACAGAAATGGAAAAATAAGCTTGACTTGCTATCAAAATGTGGTGTTGTCTTTTTCCAACTACACATGCCGTTATTTGCAGGGTACCTTAGTAGTTCGTTGCTCAGGAGGGAGAGGGGCTTTCTAGAGACAGGCACTTATTACCTCTGTCAAGAGAAAGAAGAGAAGAGGCAAATTAGCCGATAAGACAAATACGAATATCCCCCAATTAGCACTAAGGAAACCGGTACATCGGCGTTATCTCGAGCAAGCCCATAAAAGATCTAGTAGTAACTGAGTAGCAGCAACTCTAAATCTCACCTCTATCAGCTCAAGGTGGGGTGATATTTTTTTTTGTGCGTGTGTAGCTTTGCGCCGCAAGTTGCGGGCTTTTTTTCATGCACGTATCTTCACTGCGAGAGCATATTGCTTTACATTGCGACGGTTGTAGTTTATTAAACTGGTATAGGGGAAGTACATCTTGATACTGCGTGGAGAGGCTGTATGAAGGGAAGAGTGGCACATGTATTGCGAATCTTTAGGTACAATGTGTAGCTATGCCAAAGAAGCTTGAATGCCGAGGTATTAAGCTGAGCAAGCTGAGCAAAGATAGCTAGGAGCACTGCCATGCTTGAGGAAGAGGCGTCCCTATTAAAGCAAGCAACATATAACTTCACGATTGGGGGAAAAAAAACTGTAGACACACAGTTTAGTACTTTGGATTGGAATTTCTTTTTTTTGCCATTTTTTCAAGGGGTTGCTGCTGTAAAAAATGTTGGGTGGAAAGGGAAATGCACAAGTTTTCCCTTCCTTTTCTCCTCTTCTCTGCGGGGCACACAACGAGAATAAACCACTGTGACGCGAGGAGGGGGGAGAGGGGAAAAAAAGACAACAGGCAAATTGCAAGAAAACAACGACATCATTTTGGGGGACAACATTTTCCATAAACGATCCGCCAAAAAAACGGGACCAGATGTAAACTAGGTAGGTGGTAACGTCAAAAAGCAGAACAGGGGAACAAATACCAGGCACTTGGGTAGAGGGGGGTTGGGAGAAGAGGCGGCAAAAGCGTCCATCATTCAGCAGCGAACGACAAAAGAGTCCATCGCCAGTTCCCAAACGGACGAAAAAACAACGGACAAGTACCCTTGCGCCACTCATCTCTCCCATCCCTAAACCGAAAAAAATCCGAAGTTCCATGACCCATCTCCCCATTAACCAGACAAGCAACGCACTGGGAACCAGCGCGGGCACCGGCTAAGCCAGCCTCCAACACGATTTCCATCTATCGCCATGTTCAGAGGTGGGCGAGAGTGTTCAGATAACTAAAACAAGATAAAGAAAAGACCTCTCGGTTCTTTGCCGAGTTTGCATGCAGACGAGGTAAGAAGGATTTAGGAGGCAGCCTCGGGCGCAGGCTCCTCAGCAGGCTTGGGTTCTTCCTCGGCAGGCTTGGCAGCCTCTCCCTCCTCCTTCTTGGCCTCGCCGGCTTCGGCATCACCGCTGTCGGACGAAGTCCACAGGGTCAGGTTGTCACGCAGGAGCTGCATGATCAGAGTGCTATCGCGGTAGGACTCCTCGGAGAGGGAGTCGAGCTCGGCAATGGCATCATCGAAAGCCTGCTTGGCAAGGTGGCAAGCACGGTCGGGAGAGTTGAGAATCTCGTAGTAGAACACGGAGAAGTTCAGGGCAAGACCCAGGCGGATGGGGTGAGTGGGAGTCAACTCGGTCTGAGCAACGTCGGTAGCGTTCTGTGCGGCATGGTCAGTTTCCCCCGCGTGAAATTTGTCTCTGCACACGGCGTCGACGAGTGCGTATATGAGCATACCTTGTAGGCCTCGTGAGCAGCGGTGGCAGCGGTCTTGCGCTTCTCGCCAGAGGCGAACTCGGCGAGGTAACGGTGGTAGTCACCCTTCCTAGAAGAGCGATTTGCATTAGCTCCTGAAAATTTCGAAATGTGCGCGCTGAAACGTGATTGGGTGAAAAGTTTTCGAAACCCGGATGTTCAGAGAGCGGCGGGGGAATTCAACGTACATCTTGTGGTAGAAAACCTTGGACTCGCCAGTGGCGGCGTTGGGGATGAGGCTCTTGTCAAGGACATCGAGAACATCCTCGCAAACCTTCTCGAGCTCGAGCTCGATCTTGCTGCGGTACTCCTTGATGGTGGAGACGTGCTTGTCAGAGCCCTTGGACTCCTCCTTCTGCTCAATGGAGGAGATGATGCGCCACGAGGCACGGCGAGTGCCGACAACGTTCTTGTAGGCAACGCTGAGGAGGTTGCGCTCGTCAACGGTGAGCTCACCGCCCAGCTGAGCGACCTCCTTCATGTAGGTAACCATCTCATCGTAACGCTCGGCCTGCTCGCAGAGGCGGGCCAGGAAGGTCTTGCTGTTGTTTTGAGAATCTCGGTCAGACCATTTCGTTCGACCAGAAGAAAGGGGAGAGGGGAAATGTTTGGATTCTCGTCGTGAGAAGTTAGTGGGGTCACGGGGCCAAGCGGTTGGACAAACCTTTCACGCTATAGACAAAACGTTAGCATTGCAAGCAAAATGCAGTTTGAAGCAAAGAAAGCGATGTGAGAGTGAAGACAAAGGCATTTTGTCCGCAAAGGCGTTTCCGGGCGCCCTCGCGCGAGCCCGAAGCCGCGCAGATCGTGGCGAAGAACTCGGCGGGCTGAGGGGTTGCGAGAACGAGGGGGCTCGAGAGGAGAAGGCGGAAAGCGGCGGTCGCAGCAGTGACAGCAGCAGCTTCTGGGGGGGCAGGTTGAGCTCACGTACCTCGGTGGCCATTTTGACTGTGTGTCTGTGATTTGAAGACGACGAAGAGACGAAGCGGTCGGAATGTGCGGAGTCGTTGCAGAAAAAGGATGATGCGGGTGTCTGAGGTGGGATGCGGTTGAGGATGGGGCGAGAAGAGTGTTTATATTTTGATTGTGGATTGAGATTGAATTGGCTTTGGGGTTTGGGGGTTCTCGGGGCGGAGGCCAGTGCCCGCCGCTGCCAGCACAGGTGATGCGAGCGCCGGCTTGCAGTGGAGTTGCTGGCTCTTGGGGGCCTGCTAAGCCTAGCCAGCCGCCTGGCGCACCCCGCCCCTAGGCTCTGGTGGCCGAGCACAGCGCACTAGAGGTGCCTGTAATCTCTGGCCGCAGCGCCTATCTGGCATTCGAGACTTGGCGGATACCTAGCAACGAAGCCGGCTGGCCATAATCCACAATGTACATGTGGTGTACCGGTGATGAACAGCATTATTGTGCTTGTCCCTCTAACTGATCTGGAGCCGGAAGGGGGGCCGCTCTTCACTTGAAGCTCACTCCCACTTGAGCAGTGCTGTACCTGCTACACGTCTGCAAGTGCCAGCACGGAGCTCTATACATGGAGGCTGGCGCCTTGACGCTGAGGCGCCCTCTTAATCTACCTGTGGCTTCTAGTACCCGGAAGGAGGCTGCCCGGGTACTGCGTACTTGCATCTCTCGACTGGATAGCATGACCATCCATCCTGAATGCCTCCGATACACAACATCGTAAAGGGGGGCTTCGGCCGTTTCTTCATTTTTTCATCCTCTCACTTTGGTTTTGCTTCCTCCACCTCAGCCGCATTTCTTATGCACTTGGTCTCACTACTTGTGGTGGGCATAGCAGGTAAGGCGCCCTTAGTACCTGATGCCATTGAAGGTAGCATTCAGGCATTAAGCGCCAAAGCTGCTTGTGCAAACGCTGTCTCGGAAACCACTGATATTAATCAAGCAGAGAAATTGGCCCCATACACCAGAAGTACCCTTTGAGCTATCACAGCCCTATTTTACTCTCTTGTATCCCTTGCTCGCTGCGGGGCCTCTTCTTTTGGATGGGAAGAAAAAAAAAGGGTTACCGAGTGATCAGAGTCCCGCTTTTGCCATGAGACACTCAATCAACGGGCACCCTCGCGCATCGCCTCTTGTGCCGGCAGCCCTACCACGTTGATTTGCTGCCAGTTGTTCTCGGCGCTAAGCTGGCCGCGTCTTTTATCGCTCTCTGCTGGGCGTTCACAACACAAGCATCTGTCACCCGCCATCGTCCAACCAGCGCCTGTCTCCTAGGCTGCGCGGAAAGGCGTCATAACGCGGCCCGGAGGGGGGCTGCAAATTGGCTTATTAGAATTCTGCCAGCCTGTCTGTCGGTCAGCGATCGTTCCATCTATGCCCCACTCCGATAACAGGCACTGGCGCTCTCTCGAGGGGAAATAAGTTCATATTCTGTACTTGTACGGGTACACAAAGACTGAATAACAGCACACTCGGCGTATTCCGCACCGGTACATTGAATTACGAGCATCTCTCGTTTTTTCCCTTGAGGACTGGAGATGGAGACCCAGGAATCCATCCCGTCTGGGGCTGCAGTGCTAGCAACAGGCAGAGTGGTCCGTCCCAGCAGATCCCGTTGTTGACTAGCTGTCTAAGCAGGCGGCGACTACGACTTAGTGCATATTGTCTGCTCCATTCCCTAGAACCATACGGAGGCTTCGACCATCTTCCCCGTCGATGGCAGCGCAAGCAGGCGATGAAGACTGCAAGAACTCATGCTCTGGAAGTGCTGCTAGAAGCCTCTCTCGGCACACCCTGTCCGAAGCATGTGCTCCCTCCTGTTCTTGTTCCAACCAGTCCCCCGCCGGCCACGTCGGTCCAACATTTGTCTCTGATGCGTTCTGCTGGCCTTCACCTCCTACGGTACCACGGGAGGATCGCGACGCTGGCCTCGAGTACTCGGGACATACAATAGACAAATCTTGGGCATTGCCGCTCCTGGTGCTACATGCTTCAACTCTATGTTATTGCTGCTGTTGCTCCATCCTGCTCATAATGGGGGCGTGTCGATGAGGCTCCAACGAATAAGGAGAATATATATTAGTAGTACTCAAGGCCTGGCTAGTCCATTAAAACTAGTGGCCCCTTTCCCAGAGCACGGGAATGCATGCATGGCCTACTCCGTATCTCGCTTGACGCCGTGCCCTTTGACTGGTACTCTCCGATTTCCAGATTGTCAGCGCAGGTGTTCAGGGATGAGACCCGAGACCATCGTGGTGTGTTGTTGTTCACATGATGCTACAGCCCGCAACCCCCCTGGCGCTGCCTTTTATGCTTTCCGTTCATGCCAGTTGCCATGGGCATGGGAGAGGCTGGCAGAGGCTGGCAAATAAACGCGAGCTGTGGCTGTGGTCAGCTCCCATCCGTGACTCACTGCCCCCTATTTCCCCTCCTCTCTTATCGCCATCGCGTGGCACAGAAGACATGCTCAGATGTATCATGGATGTCTATATAGACCAATAGCATCGCGGCTTGCCACCTGCTAGACAGTAATATCCCGCTGGACTGATCCAATTGGGGGGGGGGGCAAGCAGCCCAGCTTAGCTCTTCTCACATGAAAGAAGAGCCTGCGTAGCCCTATTCCGTCACCGGGCCTCTTCTCAAGTCGTCGTCGTTTTGGATGCCAGCAATCAATCACCAGTAGAACGCGCCACAAAATACCCCTCCCGTCTCACACTCTTTTTCCGCCCCCCACTGAATAGTATTTATTATGTACTCCGTACTCTTCATCCAATGCTGGCGCTACGCGATCCGATGATATTCTGTAAAAGATCCCGGTTTCGAGAAGAGCCCAGCGCCTTGAAATCGAGGGTTTGGCACGTTGCCGATGCTACTTTGAATAGTGCTAGTCTAATAGGGATGCGCTTGATTTCATCGTGCTACTGCCTTGCGCGTGCTGGCTCATCGCAGAATCCTTTCCCTCATGTCACATAGTGACTGTCATTTCACTGGTATCCCCCACTAAATGACGATCAACGTGGAGGCCCGGACGATGGATATAGCATCTGTAATTGCCGGTATTGCCATACTAGTGAGAGATGGTATTGGTACTACAACACCTACTTAAGTAGTACATAGTATAGTATTTTATCTACGCAATATATGTGCCAGCAGAGCGTATCCTCTATCAATACGCTCTACTTCTTATTCTTAGCGTAGGGCTCATCCACGATATGGTTGATAGCGTATGGCTACTAGGATATTTAGTCCAACGAAACAGGTAATGTAATAATGGTATTCTTTATGATATTAAATTATGCGGCCGTTAACAATGATTACAACTAGCTCGTCGTTTCACAATATTTATGCCCGCTCTCCCAGTGTTCATCACCGTTACCCAAAATGATACACATCCTATATAGGTCCTAAGGTATCCAACCTGCCTTCTCAGTGTAAGTCTACTTCTCAGATAAGTTGGTTTGCTACCTGCTCGTCAAACCCACCATGCATCGCTGCAATGCAGTATTTCCTGCTTTCTTCTCTCTTTTTTTCCTTCTTTCCCACAACGGTTATAGATATTCATCGTGAGGCTCATACGAATGCTCATACGAATGCCGACCCCAGTTTGTAGGATCGCCACCGGGAACGCATAAGCCGAGCCTCCAGAAATAATCCCGATGAGCAAAAAACAGCTGCCATAGCTTAAATCGCGCTGGGAAGCTCATCCGCTCTGTGTAAGCCTGCAAAGAGGAAGTAGTCCAGCGGAAATGGAGAAGGCGATGCAGCAGACTCTTCATCGTGCTATCATCTTTGGCACTGCAGTTGGGATCTTCATCACCAATGCAGAGATGCACGTCCGTTTCCGAGGGCGATAGAGAGGACTTGGAAATGAAGATCTCGCCGCTGTGCGACTTATAGCCGAATTCGCTCGGCGGTAGCAAGGGCACAGGGTCGTCGACGTGAGTGACTCGTCGATAGCTTCTCTTCTCAAGGTCAGTTCTTCCATTGAGGTCAAATACGTCGTTCACGAAGCGGGCGAATTGGGCATTGCCGGTTCGAGGCTCTCCAAAGGTGGTAACGGTTACGTCGTCCCAGCCCAGCGACACCTTCAGCTCTAGGGCTGCAAGACAGGCCACGGCTCCTCCAAGGCTATGGCCTACTAGCTGAATAGGGCGAGACGGATATTTGGCTCGAAGGGCCTTTAGTTCCGGCAGAACAGCTTCCCGAGCGCTTCTCCAAGACTCAAGGAACCCCATGTGTACGGTACAGTTTGTGCATTTGTGGCTGGGCTTTTCTGGGGACTCTCCTCCATCATCAGGGGACGGATAAGGCACGTATTTTTGCGGGATAGTGCCAAGATCAACAATGGTATTAGTGATGCTGTAAGTCCCGCGGAACGCAACGACTATGGCGCCCTGCCTCTCATTCGCTGCATCGTTTCGATTTGCTTCGAGAAGCTGCCGTTCCGAACCATTGTCGATGGCGATGAATCCGCAATTGTCACTAAAGAGGATGCCTGTGCTCCAAGTGGTAGCCAGCGTCAACTCTGGGAACTCGTCGCATCGGGAGAGACACTGAAAGGGCTTGCGAATGCCTGAAGTGCCCAGGCAATACGACACGTCCACCAGCCGGGCCAGTCGTTCGAGAGACGCGAATAACGGTACGGAAATGGTCAAAGGGGATGTTAGCTCCTCCTTGCTACCCAACGGTTCCTGCTGGTTGATATATGCGGCCTTAGTGAGGTAAGCGATGGCGAGTTGTAAGAGCAACAGTAGCTTGAAGCGGCCCGGTAATGCACCCTCCATTGTGAAGATCAGTCGGTCGATGGCCAGCGCATGGAGAAGTAAGATTTAACGGCTGTTAAGATTGCTAGACGCTGTCCGGAACAGCCCTTGATCTCGGCTTGCCAAACCGCAGTGATGTTTCGATGTAAGCCCAACGCAAGGGAGAAGAGCAACTGGCGGCAACGAGAGCGAGCGCGTCACTTTTAGCGAGAAAGCAATGCACAGGCTGCGCAATTGGTATATTGCATGATGGTCAAGGTCAACTGATTTGTTGCTCTTGTGAGAGGAGCAAAAAAAATCAGCGACTCTGCCAGCGAGGCATGACCGCGCTTTGTCTCATGAGTGGTGGCAAGCTGCCAAGACCAGCGAGAGATCACGAGGTGTATGTACAATTTTGGTGGGGCTACGCCAGAAGCTCCTAGTGCTGGGGAAAATCTGGGGCGCCGGAACGAGCTCAGGGCTGCATTCGGCATCGCTGCAGCAGCTGAAGCGCTGGAATGCCTCCATAAGCAGCCGCTAAATGCCGGTGCCTGGCGCCTTTCAGCAATAGCTCCTGCCGCTGACTCGGGCCATCGGGACTATTTGCAGCCATGGCCATATGCACGATGGAAATCTTTTTGACAATTGTTGCTCACATTGTGAATGATGCAATGAGATTGGAGTTAATGAAATAATTCTAATAGTAATGCTATGGCGAGGAAGGTTTATGAATTCTCGCATTACAGCCCTAGTTTTCTTCTTTCTTTTCCTTGGCACCTCCAAACCTGCTGGAAAATCTTTGCTGTCCCTTGTCTATTTGTTGTATCCTCTTTTTTTTTTTTTTCCAGATCTATTGAAAATGAAGCCAAACGCCAGAGCATACCAGATCAGGCATAGTCGTCTACCAATAATCAATAATGCCTTCTTCGCAACCCTTTAGCTCACCCAATACTTGACGCGCAGAGTGGGATCTTGGACGGGATCCAGCGCAGTGTATTTTACGTCGAGATCGGTCGAGTTGGTGCTGCAGCTTCCCGATCCGGTGCAAGACAAAGGAATGACCTCCGAGCCGGACACTTCGTACGAATCAGTGCTGTAAAATACGAGTGTCAGTGCTCCATATCCATGCACATTTACTTTGGCATTAAAGATGTCATCGGATGTAGTACGCACCCCTTTGCGTTTGGGCAGATCCTCTCGACCACGGTCAATTGCCTGTGGGCATTGTCCCAGATGAATTTGACGTCCCCATCAGCACATGCGTATCGTGGCGTCAGGCCTGTAGGCGTGGTGGAAACGGAGCTCGAGTTGAAGAAGCAGCGCGTGGTGACGCTCGTGGTTTTGTCCACAAAGGTGAAGTTGTATGCACTTAGAGTGGCTGCCGGGCCGGTCTCATTCGTCTTGGCCACGAAGTTCTGGATGTGGAAATCGGCAGGGAAATTGCAAGAGCTGTCGGTCTGCGACTGGGCTAGGAGCTCGGCAGGCGGATGGTAGGCGAGGGTAGACATGGTGGCCATGGCGGATGGCAGGGCAGCCAGGAAAGAGACGGCTTCGTAACGCATGCTGGATGTTCTGTATCTCGTGTCCGCTTTATCTTCGTATCCTGCAAATGCAAAAGAAAAATGGGGATGAGGAAGAAGGGTGAGGTGTACGACTACGGTCTTTTTGTAGACAGAATTAAAAGGGATGGAGAGAAGGAGAAGCTATGTACGGCAGTGGAAACCGTCAATGCAACGTTGGTGTTTGTTTGCAAATACTGTACTGGCACCAGTCCCCGAGGCATGACGTGGAAAGCAGTGCTCCATTTTGCCCCTGGGCCAACGGGGCCGAAGGACAAAGGCAACGCAGGAAAATAGCAAAGATCAGTGTCGATCCGGCCGCCGAAGGAGGCAGTTACGAGCGCAAGGGGCGCGGCAGGGCAAAAACACGAGCACTGAGTTCCAGTCAACTGATCAATACAAGAGAGGACCGCGCTGTGGCTCGAGCTCTGGGCCATCGTCATAGACACTGTGACGCAACTGTAGGGGCTCAGCCTCACTGAAAGCGACATCGATTGTTTGCCGCCTTTTGCTTTCTTTGTCCTTTGTTTCTCTTGATCAGCATGGCAATGAGACGGGAGATGCGATGGGTAGTAGCACTACGTAAGACAAAGAGGCGATCTGATTGGACGTCAAGACACGTCCCTGGCGTTTCAAATCACTTGGAGACGACTTGTTTGCATTGACTTCATAATAAGTTGAAACGGGAAAAGAGGAGCGACAGAATAGCCGACATCTTTGTCCTCCCTATCACAGTTAGTGCTGTACTGAGTATGGACGTTATTCTAAGAGCTGAAGCTGAGCATTTTCGCATGTGAGGCTGGGCATCAAGGCGTACGAGCTGATGTCCTCAAGGCGGTTAAGCTTAGTTGCACCGAGCAATTCAATGCCGGGGATGTACCACTTATATAAGAGCCACGGACGGGACGGAGCCGTAATCTGCACTCCGAATTTGGCCGCGTTATCGCCCAGCAATGTCCTTTCAAGGTCTTACCATCTGTGGGCATAGAGGCATCGAGTCCGGTATATGGAGAGCGATATGGCCATTGTATAATCAAAAGGCGCATACAAAGGGCAAGTCGTTTCGGAGGTTGGAGCGGCACTGGGATTCATCAAAAGTCCTACAAACCTTGGAGCCTTTTTTTACTACGTACGTAATTGTAATACACGCTTGTAGGACTCACACTGAAGATGTAAAGAAGGAAAAAAGGAATTCGACGTAACATCGTACATAGCTCTAATAAATGGCCAATAAGAGATCCTATCCTATCTTTTCGGCAGAGATAACGACTGCTTGACGGCTCGCAAGTTCATCTTCCAGCCCAGCCGCGCCTGCAGTCAATTACCTCATTGGGACAAGTAGTGGCATACCGGCCGAGAGAAAGGGCGAATGGCTGTGCCTCCCTCCGGGTGAGGTAATTATCCGCCCCGAATTATGTAATGTTCGAAGCGGCCAGCCTGTAGCAAAACCTTACCAACCAGGCGTCGGCGTCGGAACTGGCACCCTCACCCATCTCAACAACCCAGCTATTAAGCGCCTGCAGTCCGAACCATCGACACCGTCGCCCCTCGCGCCTCTGCCCGCCTTCGGAAGCTTCTCACGAGTACCAGCTGCGACTGTTCTTTTCGAAACTCTTGATTAACCACTTCTTCGCTCACCCCCCATCGTCGCAATGGCCACCGAACTTTGGTACGTTGCGTCCGCGCGTTTGAATCCTCCCCCTAGCAACGCCGTGGAGCTTCGGATTGCATCGTTGGAAGCTCTCGGCATCATCGCAACCGCCTGCACTTGCCTCTTCCCTTACCTCATTGTGTGATCTCAAGAGTTTAAAGCTAATTTGTTTCCTATATAGCCCCGTCTACGCGGTCAGTAACAATAATACCCCGTCCTGCTATACCCAACGACGTCACCGAGAAACTCCCGGAGGGACATCGAAATAATCAGCATGGCCTGTTCGATATACTTGATAGAATGCTAACCCATAACACAGCCCTTCTTTGGCGCCATGGGTTGCACCTGTGCCATCGTCTTCACCTGCCTGGGCGCCTCATACGGTACCGCCAAGTCTGGTGTTGGTATCGCCGCCATGGGTGTCCTCCGCCCAGATCTGATCGTCAAGAGTCAGTTGCACTTTTACCGTTGACGTGCAGCAACATATTGCTGACTTCTACAACTAGACATTGTTCCCGTTATTATGGCCGGTATCATTGGTATCTACGGCCTGGTCGTCTCTGTTCTTATCTCCGATGGTCTGCGACAAGACCTTCCTCTCTACACTGGTTTCATCCAATTCGGTGCTGGTCTCTCTGTCGGTCTCGCTGGTCTTGCTGCCGGATTTGCCATTGGTATTGTTGGTGATGCCGGTGTCCGAGGAACTGCTCAACAACCTCGTCTTTTCGTCGGAATGATTCTGATTCTTATTTTCGCTGAAGTCTTGGGTATGTACATTCCTACTGACTAATTAAACAAGGAAGTCATTGCTAATCCACCACCCAGGTCTATACGGTCTTATCGTCGCTCTTCTGATGAACTCAAAGGCCAGCCAAGATGCTGTCTGCGCATAAGCAACTCGCGCGCTTGTGGCCTCTTGGAAAAGCTTGCCAACTCTGTCTTTTCAAAGTCGCTGCTTTTGGTATGAAATATAGGTTTCTGGGCGGTATTTCAATGTTATAGCCCGGACGGTGCTGGATGAAGTTTGTGTGTTGAGATTGGTGAATCTCGGCTTGACTCTCAGTGCGGGTCGTGTAATGGATCAAATTAGTAGGGAAGAGGTTTACATATGTACACTAGTGACAGGGTGTGTTTGCTCTTGATGCGAATTTCTCTTCATAGACGGTGAAGGTGAAGGATCTAGTGTAAGCGGATGGTCAATTTTATCTGTCATTGTTTTTTTCTTTACACTTTCACAGATGAACAGCTTCTTAGGGTTTCTAGCCGACAGCAGCTTTTGTATTTTTATAATCATAGGTGGTCGTTGAGCTTCCTCTATGGCAAACTTCATAACATACGAAATGTGCTCTAGAGAAATTGTATCATAAAGATGGCACAAGTAGCCATGTATGTGCATTGATATGATATGCCATTAATTAAAACTGCTAGACTATTATTGGATATGCTCATCCATCTTAAAACTACATAATACAAACATTAAGCCATGGACATATCCTGATTCTCATATATCTTGCCGTCTTTTACATCATCTTATGAAAATCCCATCTCAATCATTTTCCCAATCTTTTTCTTTCTTTCTTTCTCCCTTTATTGATAAGAAAGCAAGTTTACCTTACCCTTTTTTGATGCCCGCCGTGTAATTTGGTCGCATGCACGCTGAAATTAAAATTCAGAAAGCTCCTCTCTAGAGCGAGAAGAGGGAGATAATATGTGCGAGAGAGAATAGAAACTCGGTACATGAACAACAAAATGCTTCTTAGATGACGTACTATTGATATGTTAGAGAAATGTTGAATATCTTTGCCTTTTTTTGGATTATAAGACTTGGGAAAAAACCTACGGGAATGAAGAGATAAGGAACCTGGCGCTCGTATTCGAGCCAGGCTTCGCCATACTTAGCGCGGCAGCGAGTGATGTCTCTATGCGCGCGGTGGGCAATCATGCAGGCGAAAAAGACAGGGTAGAACCAGGGGAAGGGGCTCCTGTTAAAAAGAAATGAAAGGTTAGTAAAGGCGTTGTGTTTAGTTACTTGATACCTTGTCGGCTGGAAAAAATAGTCACTTACTCAAAGCCTGTGATCAGACCCCATGAAATAGAGAACCAAAGGTCAGAGGTATAGTGAATCTTGCGAGCAAGACCATACCAGCCATCGACAAGGATGGTGCCCTGAGGAGTCTTGATAGTCTTGGGGTTCTTGAGGGTCTGCCATGGCACCTGGGGGAAAGTCTTGCGGGGGATGAGGTTTCCCTTCTCCATGGCGCGGAAGCGGTTCTTCTGGCTGTTGCAGCTGTCCCATACCCAGTACCAGAAGAGGTAAGCGCCGTACATGGCAACCAGAGCGAAGCGGTCCCAGCGGTAGGTGGCGGGATCGTGGTTAGCCAGGTAAAGGGTGCAGTGGCAGTACGACAGAGGGACACCAGCAAGGTTCCAGAAGATGAGCATGAAACCCCACTTCTCATAGTACATGTCCCTGGTTTTTCTATTAGCTTAACAGTCTCCCATATAGATTAAGAAAATAGATGAAAGAATCCTATTCTTACCAGGTAGTTATGATGAGCTCCTCGCCCTTGGCGCAAGCGTTGGCATACAGGTAGTGCGCCATGACAAGGAACATGACTTCACCAGAAACATAGCCATATTGCTCGTATTGACGCGCAGCCGCGCCGAGACTGAGAATCAGTAGGAAGTACCAGGGCATGCGAACCTCAAAGAACATCTTGAAATCAAGGATGCCAAACAAGCGAGGATTAAGTTCAGCACCCATGAAGAAGTCATAGATAGGATAGCCAGTCATGCGGTGCTGCTTGCCTCTCCATAGAGCAGAGAAGTAAGCGATGAAGCTCACAATGAAGCCGCTGAAGATGGCAACCGACAGGAGAGGGCCGAACTCATCGAGGGCCGTGTAGATGGGCCAAATACCAGAGAAGTGCAGGACGGCAAAGACGGCGAGGGTCGTGTACAAGCTAACAAAAGCGTTGCAGAAGTAGTCGAGCTGCTTGCCGCCCTCATGGGGGAGGGGCTTGCCTTTGCCCCAGACACCAGGAAGAAGGCAGTAGCATGCACCCTCAAAGATGAGGTAGCTCCAGTACCATACCCATGCCTTGGTGTGAGGGAACGCGCGCGTGTAGACGATGTTGGCCAGATGAAGGCCAAAATCAGCCCAGCTTTCACCGGGAGCGCGGGTTGGGAACTTGCCGCCATAATACGTAGTACCAATCCACATGTACCACATGAGCATTGGGAAGAAGATCATCATGCATAGAGTGCCTACTGAGCCGCCAAATTCGAACTCGCCTGAGTAGTCGATCTTGGGGTCCTGGCCTGGTTTCCAGCCGTCTATCGCCTTCTCCTCGGCGGATGCTCCATTGGTGTCCTTGTGAGAATGACCATTGGCGTGTCCGTTTGTATGTCCATTTGAATACCCATTGGCCTTGCCATTGGTGTGGCCGTTAGTGTGGCCATTGCTGTAGCCGTTGGCGGCGGGCTTGAGATCTTCCTCCTCGTCCAAATTCTCGATAAACTTGGCGGTGCGGCGGCGTGAAATCTTGCGAGGGCTGGCAGTTTCGGCGATAGATGCAGAATCCTCGGCGTCTGAGGCATCAGGAGCCTGTGAGGCTTGGCGGGTGCGCGAAGACCGCTTTGGAGTTTCGACCAAGCCGTCGAAGAGCTCCTTTTTCCTAGGCGGGGGGTTAGCACATGCATCATGAAGAATAGCAAAGCGGGCACATTGAGATATCCAAGGTTGTATATCCAGGTCCTAGTAATTGAATACTGGCCACTGGACACCTCATAGCTTTGCTTGGCACATTTTGTTCGCGGGACACTTACTTGGGAGTCTGCCGCAGTGAATATCGGGTCGCCATGGTGACAATGGAGATATCGAGCTACAAAGTAGCCCTTGTGTCGAGAACTGGTCGCGCGTTACAAAGGGAAGAATTGCGCTGGCGAGCCCGCGGATCGAGGGACGCTCGCTTAATATTCGAGCCCACGGATGCTTCGCGCTTCGGAACGGGTTACTCTTCCAGATCCGAGGAGCGGTGGAGGAGAGTTGGAAGTAAAGAAGCAGAAAAATTACGAGCCCGTGTCGCGCCACGCTGAAGAAGCCAGAGCTGGGGGCACTTTTGGGAATCTGTGATGTAAAGCTATTGGCTGCTGGAGCGACCAGGGCACTAGGTAGTCTCAGGGGTAGGCGAGTCGAAAATGTATCTGGACAGCCAAATCATGCGAAAGGGTACCTGCTTATAGACCCCACAAGCTGAATACGCGGGATCCTTCCTTAGCCTCTGATCTTGTGGGTTTGATGTGGGCTTGGTGCGTATTCGTACTCTTATTTTGATCATTTTCGGCTTCGTCAGATGTGTTGTAGTGCCAAGGCCTACAGTAATTACATGTACCTACCACTGCTATTAATATGACCGCGGCACGATCACGATGCGATCCCGATTGCCTTACCTCATAGGTACCTACCTAGTACTACTACCCGGAGTAGGTGGCCAGGTTGCCTCTAGTATTCAAGTACCTGGTACAAATGACAGGTAGCTTCGAGTGCATCGAATTGCCATTGGACTGAATAGCATCTCATGGCTGGCCAATGAGTGGCTTCTTTTGCCAGCAAGCATGCGCAGGCAGCGGATGTGCAAGTTGCAGCTCGTCGTATGGCTGACTACATGTCCTTCAGAGTGTAATGCTTAGGTACTACATATCATTGGCTGGGTAGAGTGAGGCATGTCCATCATTCGCTCCAGCATTGCTCCTTACCCTGCATCTGGCGATCAATGATGCACTATGAGATACTCTTGTCTGGGAGTAATAAAAAGTGGTTTTCAGCTTTGTTGTATGAGTCGTGAACCACCGTTGATAAAAATAGGGCGTTTAACTCATACTGCTCACACCATGCCTTATGGGATGGATTTGTATTGCGCAGTCTGCTTGATGTGGCGGCCGAGATTAAGCCTCTTGCGGGGCATGAGGCGTTCAAGACACCTTTTCTTTTTCAATTGACAGTTGGGTGCACACCGTTAAGATCTCTCTATACACAATTTTGGGCCTGCTCAAACGTTAAGAGCGTAGGTGGTAGAGTTTTTGGTCCCATTACTGCTGCTACCTAAAACCTGGATAATCAAACTCTAGCTCGTGAGTGAAGCATATAGTTGAGGAAAACCTTCGCTGAGAGGCTCAAATCCTCATAAAAGCTAGCATAATAGCTCATGGGAAAGTTATTATTGAGCTAAACTATACAATATATTCGCCGATATAACTCCTTATATCAGCCCTTGTCTTTATGCTCGTCTTGAAATGTAAACATTCATAAACTCTAGAATGGAGACTAACTCGGGAAGCATATAATTGATGACGAATCAAGAGCGTAAAGAGAAGAAGCCCACCGCTAAGAGTTTTAGACGTACTGTGTAGGTGAAGAAAATGCATTTCGGTTGTCAAGGAGGCACTAAGAAGATCTTCCAATATCTTGGTATTTTCATAATCACAATTACCACTCTCGAAGTTGGTGCTTCTTCTGTCTCAAGCTATTCAACATGTTAGGGAGAGCCAGAACAATTATCTCCGGTATTCGAGGTTTTGACATGGATTGCAGCTCATCAAATAGTGGCTGCTGGACCTCGTTACCTGCAGAGATTCGTCTGATGTACTAGAAGAGAGGGCATGGCAAAGACTTCGCGACTGGGCTTCTTTTGCTGCTGTTTGCATAAAATGGTACGCTGTTGTTGAACCAATGACCTTCCATCGAGTAAAGTTACAAGAATTATGCATACTGGCATTTGAGCATATAACCATTCACCCAGAAAAGTTTATTCGAGATATGCCTTAACATTAGCTTCCGCCATATATTGCCGTAGTTGTGGGAAAAAACAAGTATTCGATATTTGTAAACACAATACTACTTTGCGAGGCCTCTGCTGAACTTGTTGTTTGTGCTCCACTGCTGACAGTCCACCGGACTTCTGCTATTGTAGCCAGATGCTTAATCTCCTAGTGACTTGGAGTATTGGTCAAGAATTACCAACTTGCGCTTGGAAATGAGGACAATGGAGATTTGATACAGCTGAAAGACAATGCGACCAGATAGCATGATCCTAGGCATGGCTGGGTCAATGGCCGGTAAGTCGAGGCTCCTCAAGTGCCAGCTATATTGCGATTGTCCTCTTCACTCTTTTTAAGTTTCCGGGGAACCCTTCAAGAAGTTCACGCTGTTACAGGGCTTGTGATACATCTACGAGTTCGACCTCAGATGCATATGCCACATTTACGGCTCTTATTGGAAAACTACTTTAATTAGAAAGTCTAGTCTACGAGCCATGACGAGTCTGGTAGCGCAGGTGGAGGGCCATGTGGTACTTTTATGGTATGTCAATGTGTTGTCATTCTGTTCAACTTCCTAAATGTACTAAATACCTCGACATACATGGCATATGCAATTCAACACACCTTACCGCATCGACTTGAAAGAGCATCAGTCTTTGAAGATTCCACCAAGCATCTTGCGTTGGCTCTGGGCAACGATATGGAGAATCTGGAACATGTAGAGAATTACCCTGCTGCATGCCCTATACTGACGATAGCCTTCGCCTCGAAAAGCTTTGAATTGGAAAATCTTCTTCTTTCATATATGGTCGATGCTCAGACATTTTTGAACGCTTTCCAGCCATCGAATAGCTGGCATCAACTGCTATCAGTCGCGCTAACGACATCCGATTTAGAGGAGACAACTTCTTTGTAACCATCTCTTCGTAATTACTTGACTGCCAGCTGAACTGGTTGAGAATGCCGCGGTTGAAACGCATAGTTATCTGGAGTTATCGACGTGGAGAGGCAGGTGCAGCCATATACCAGGGACAAGGCAATCGGGTTAGTTGCACTTACATGGCGAGGTACATGAGATCTTGATTTCAGCCGTGATGTGGTTGAATCTTGGGCGAAGGCCGATACTGATTATTACGGCCTACGAGTCTGGAAGGAACGCGAAAAGGTGTGATCAACTCTCATGGTGATGCCAGTTGCCATTTGCATCTACCGGTTGGAGCTCTTGCTCCGGTATCACTGCAACATATATGCTAGGAGGGGTGGTGCAAGAAATTGCCCGAATGTAATTCTGTGTCCTTGCTCAAAAAGATCTGCGACTTGGAACAACATGTATCAGCATATCTCTCTCTCACAGTCTCTTTCACTGAACACTATATAATGTAGGTACCTAGGCAAGATGGCGAGTACAGACTCCTTCACCATTGATGATGTGATGTGTGCTCATAGAGGTAATTAGGTACCTGGTATAAGAAGCCACATTATATGATAATATAAATTAGGTGAAATTGTTGTCTACATATAGTCAAGCACTAGAAAAAATAGGCGTAACCGTGATGTAATTTGAAAAATAGGTACTAGGTATTAATAGGTGCCTACCCTATCGAGAGTAGAAAGAAGTACATGTAGGCGTTGTGAATTTGTACTTAGGTGGCAAGGCTCTAATGTAGGAGATGTAGGTATAAATTGGGAAAAACTAAAATGTATAGAGGTTGAAAGGAGTTATAGACAGAGTTTCTATTATAATCTGCAGTCCCACTTACACTCATCTCCTAATAATTGCACCGACAACAGCGAAGGTGAGTTTAAGGGGCGGCGGGCACACGTACCCACTAGCGGGCAAGCGGCGTACTTCTGTATGGAGACGCCGTAGTGCTGAAGAATGCTAAAGCGCCGTAATCGATAACACCCTTTTGGCTCCCCTGCCACCAACCTTAACCAACAAGGAGCTTGGTCATTCGGTCATTGTCACCACCTTCTGCAAAGGTTGCGCGAAAGTTAGACCATTCTCTTTGCCACGTGCATGAATCGCCGTTGCTTGAGGGACTGCCCATTATTTGTTGCTCTACAACATCCAATCCTGCACCCACATGCCTTAACACTCATTCATCTTGTCGACTCTCTTCAATGTGAAGGACAGCGCCTTTGGCGGTCCCTCCCTTTTTCGCCTCGGTCACTGCGGCAGTCGCGTGCGAACCTCGAACCACGCTCGATATTTGCCCTTTGCTTCCCGACGTCGAACTGTAAAGTATTGGCAAATTCATCATGACGAATGAACGTTTAGACGAGTCCGTCTCGCCAATGACGAGAACCCCCAATCATCCCTCCCCAGCAAACGCCGAAGCGCAGTCTCAGTTCCAACCACCCAAGTCGAACGATGGCCTGCTTGCACCGACCCCCAATACATCACAATCACAAGTGGGCGAAGAAGAAGCCTCAAAAGAATCCCTAAAGGAATCCCCAAAAGAAGCCAAAGATTACTGGAATAATGGACTGAGCCATCCTGATCCCGCGCCATTGGCTGTGGGAGAGCTGAAGCCGGAGCCCGAGGCTCAAGAACCACCGGCACAGGAACAGCAGCCTGCACCCGCCAAAAGCATTCCGGAACCTTTGCAACTGGATGGAGGGCGTAGCATACAATTTGTCCAACCTGATTACTACGAGTCTCCCCTTCATCCCCCGGGATCGATTCCATTGGAAGAGCCAGATACACCACGCTCTCGAACGAGATTCATGTCCAAGATCAAAGCCTTTGCAGCCAATACAGGCTCACAGACTCCGAAATCACTAAACGGGCCAACTTTTCCCTCTGAATTTGGCACACGATCATTTCCCAACTCTCCCACTGTGTCTAGAGTTACCACCCGAGTTCCGGAAGCAGTCCACGAAGAGCAATCTGATGCCGATGCCGATGTTGAGACTGCAGATGAAGCTGCAATCCCCGACGCTATGAAGAAAAACAAAAGAAAGAGTCGGCGCTTTAAGAAAGGCTCTGTATCTAATTTTCCAAATCCGAGCCGATTCCCAGCCGATCTGGACGCACTAAGTACATATGATCGCCTGCTCAGACGCCGAGCAAGCATGCCTGACACGACGCAACATGACCATGCTGCATCCGATGGCGACATTCGTGATATACCCAGACGTAAACCTTTTCGCAGAGGATACTCCTGGATGAACACTGCCATGAGTCCTCCAGATGAAGAAGATATGGAAGATATGGAAAACTCCACTGCTGTTGGAAGACGTACAGGCCATTTGCGCCGCATTACTGTCTTTGGCGGAGGCGGCTTATCTGACGGAGATGCATTGACCCCTAGGAAGCACTTCTTCAATTCAGAAAGAGCAGAAAGGGCCTCCAGCTACGGCGTCAATAAGTGGAAGCGAGTCAAAAGCACGCTGAAGCTCCTTCGACAAAAGAAAGACGATCGTTTTGATTACTACAAATCTGCAGAACTCATGGCTGAGCTGAGAGCGGGCGCCCCTGCTGTTCTGATGCTCGCTAGTATGATTCAGCGAGACGAACACGGGAACAAAAGAATACCAGTTCTGCTAGAGCAACTGAAGCTTAAAATCAAGGACAGCTCTCCCATGCCAGATGATGACAAGGAGCGCCACTGGATATTCACAATCGAATTGGAGTATGGTAGCGGTCCAAGTCGGATGCAATGGCTAGTCGTCCGAACCATCAGGGATATCTATAACCTTCATTTTCGGTACAAGTTTGCTCTGAATAACGATAAATACATGCTTGGACGTCTGGATCTTGGTGCTCGGCTTAAACAGCCCAAGTTCCCCTACTCAGCGTTCCCGTATCTTCGTGGTGCTCGCGACAAAGGAGATGAAAGCGACGAAGATGATCAGGCTAGTGGCCGCGGTGAGGAGACGGCGGCTGAGATGACGGCTGCTGAGGACCATGGCGAGGGGCCGCATCAACACTCAAGAAAGAAGTCTCGCGGTAATTTTCTCGCAGGCATGAGACGAAGATCTACTGGGTTCACCGACGCTGGCGAATTGTCTACGGCGGAAGGCGCTGGCGTTGATAAGGAGACTCGTAGACAGCGGTACGTGGAAAAACAGCGGCGCATTCTCGAGAAGTACCTTTCCGAAATGATTCGATGGCTCATGTTCAGAGCTGACAGCAATCGCCTCTGCCGGTTTCTCGAGCTGTCAGCTTTGGGAGTTCGTCTAGCTGCTGAAGGAAGCTACCATGGTAAAGAAGGCTTCCTTCACCTTCAGATGTCCAAAGGCCTCGATTTCCGCCGCGTCCTGCAACCAGCCAAAGTTATTGCTCGACATAGCCGGAAATGGTTTCTCGTAAGGCAGAGCTACATTGTGTGTGTCGAGTCACCCGAGAACATGAACATCTTCGATGTTTATCTTGTCGATACCAAATTCAGCATCGCTTCTAAGAGGAAGGCGCTGAAAAAAATTGGCTCCAAGAAAAAGAAGTCTGAGATCGATTTGAACATGGAGCACGAACAGTCTATGGAGAAACACCACACGCTTACGGTACGCACCTCAGACCGTAAAATCCGATTGTTCTCACGTTATCAGTCGGTGATGCGACAATTTGAAGATTCCATCAACGAAATGCTGAAGCAGACCCCCTGGTATGAGAAGAAGAGGTTTGATAGCTTCGCTCCCGTTCGGTCTGGCGTATTTGCACAATGGCTGGTCGATGGTCGCGACTACATGTGGAATGTATCAAGAGCGATCAACATGGCGCGAGACGTCATCTATATTCACGATTGGTGGCTGAGCCCTGAGCTTTATATGCGGCGCCCTGCCTGCATTAGCCAGAAATGGCGGTTGGATCGATTGCTCCAGAAGAAGGCAAAAGAAGGCGTAAAAGTATTTGTGATTATCTATCGAAATGTGGAAGCTGCTATTCCCATTGATTCTGAGTACACCAAA
Organism: Trichoderma asperelloides; assembly: GCA_021066465.1. Lineage (NCBI taxonomy): Eukaryota > Fungi > Ascomycota > Sordariomycetes > Hypocreales > Hypocreaceae > Trichoderma > Trichoderma asperelloides. The sequence continues at coordinate 222,465 of JAJKFY010000066.1, forward strand.
TTCTCGCTTCTTAACCTTCATCCCAACATCTTTGTCCAGCGGTCTCCGAATCAATTCAAGAAGAACCAGTTTTTCTTCGCTCACCACGAGAAAATCTGCATTGTTGATCATGATGTGGCGTTTCTCGGTGGCATAGACCTCTGCTTCGGTCGTTGGGATAGCCCACAGCATCCGATTGTCGACGACAAGCCGACTGGATTTGAGCCATCCGAGATGCCCAAGGATTCTGAGCATGTACAGTTGTTTCCAGGAAAGGACTACTCAAACCCGAGAGTTCAAGACTTTTTCAATCTCAACGAACCGTACGAAGAAATGTACGACCGGGGCAAGGTTCCTAGAATGCCCTGGCACGATGTTTCTATGCAAGTTGTTGGACAGCCCGCTCGAGATTTGACTCGCCATTTTGTTCAGCGATGGAACTATCTTCGCCGAGGCCGCAAGCCAACTAGGCCCCTGCCATTCCTGTTACCGCCCCCTGATGCGAAATTTGAGGATCTCGAAGCCCTTGGATTGACGGGCACTTGTGAAGTGCAGATGCTCCGGTCTGCATCCAATTGGTCGCTGGGAATAGACGAAACCGAACATAGCATCCAGAATGCCTACATTCATTTGATTGAGGAGTCAGAGCATTTTGTCTACATTGAGAACCAGTTCTTCATTACAAGCACCGAGGCTTACGGAACCAAGATCGTCAACCGCATAGGAGATGCTCTAGTTGAACGCATCATTCGCGCTCATCAAAATGATGAAGACTGGCGGGCCGTCATCGTTATACCTCTCATGCCGGGATTTCAAAACACCGTTGATGAGCAGGAAGGCACCAGCGTTAGACTGATTGTCATGTGCCAATATCGTAGTATCTGCCGCGGGGAGCACTCAATTTTTGGGCGCCTACGTGCCGCGGGTATTGAGCCCGAGGATTATATCAGCTTTTTCTCTCTTCGGCAGTGGGGAGTCATGGGCAATGACGTCCTTGTTACCGAGCAGCTTTATATCCATGCCAAGACTATTGTCGTTGACGATCGAGTTGCACTGATAGGTTCTGCGAACATCAACGAACGGTCGTTGGTTGGCTCCAGAGACTCTGAAGTGGCTGCTATCGTTCGTGACACTGATATGATATCGTCTACCATGGCGGGCAAACCATATCAAGTTGGCCGATTTGCCCACACTCTTCGAATGAGGTTAATGCGAGAGCATCTTGGCCTTGATGTGGACGAAATCTTGGAACAAGAGCGAGAAGAAGAGATGAATGAAGCCCTCTTCGAGCAAGACATGGACGCTATATATGAAGAAGGTGCGACACCTGACGACGATGCGTCTAGCACCAGGTCCAGCGTGGCCAACAGTCCACGAGCGCCCATAAACCCCCTTCGTTTGCCCAGCTTCAACCATGACCTTGACCTTGCAGCAGCGGAGGCCACCAAAGATTTTGAAGGTTCTTCATTGAAAGGAAAAGAGGCTGAGACACCCGACCCTCGTGTTACAGATAAAGTGCATCAGCTAGATCTATCGGGGTACGGGCCGGATCACTGGAAGACGGCAGAACAGCAAGGCGCCGACGAAGGCCGAGATTCGGTCGTCGTTGAAGGCCGTGAGGTTCTCTTGCACGATGGGAAGCGAGGTGCAGAGATGGTTCACCCCCCCTTATCCCCTCCCTCTTCGCGCCGTCAGCAGAATGCACACCAAGAGCCTAGCGACAAGCCTGGCACCCCTCCCGCACCCCCCTCTCCTTATAGCAGGGATGAGGCGGGTAAGAGTGATTTATCAGGTCTGGCTACGGGCGCACCCGCTATACCACTGCCAGTGCTTGATGATACTAACATTGGTGGCCCTGCCGTCCACGCTGATTCTAAAACGGGCCGTCAATCTAACGGAGCTTTCCACCCGATGGCAGCAGATATTCAAGCTGCTTCCATTGATAAAGACTGTATGCGAGATCCATTGGATCCTAATTTTGTGGATGAAATTTGGAATCGGGCTGCGCGCAATAACACGGTGCTCTACCGTAGAGTATTCCGCTGCATGCCTGATTCCAAAGTTGGTACCTGGGCTGAATACCGTGAATATATGGATTACGGTCAGAAATTCCGCGCCAGCATGGAACCAAAGTCTACCAGTGACGAGACTGAACTTCGCCGTGACGAAGCAACTATAAAACCTGAAGATCAGCCTAAGATCCAGTTGCCCGAGCCTGAAGGTGATGAAGCAAACGGAAAACCAGCTTCTCGTGGCAGCAGTGGAGAGGATCCAGCTCTACGCTCCCCGCCTGTTGATGGAACGACAACAGAAAACCAAAGCTCGTTAGAACCACCTTCACCTGTTTATGCCCAAGGAGACGTGCCGTTCCCCGCAATGGACACTTCTTCTTCTTCGAAACCAGTTTCGCGAAGCAAGAGCCGAGACCGTAGGCCAACTTTCTCAACACTAGACAAGCCGTCATCCAAGGACACTAATGCTGCTCCTCCCCTGGCCCCGGCCACGGCGACGGCCACTGGCGGAACAGTCAAGCGCCGACGCCGAGCCACTACGAAGGGTAGTCGGCGTGGACTCCTGATTGAGGAGATGCCTACTCGTGGCGAGGCCGAACAGCTTTTGAACTTGATACAAGGAAACGTGGTCGAGTTCCCCTATGACTGGCTACTTACAGAAGAGCACAACGGGAACTGGGGCTACCAGGTGGATGGAGTGGCGCCGATTGCCATTTAGTAAGTGTCATGTCTTGACCTATATTTGAGTAACCCAGGGCTAACCGTGAATTACAGCAATTAACCAGTCTTTTTTTCTCTGTCATTTTTGCTTTCTGGGCCGGCGCGAGGAGTCATGCAAGGAGTAGGTGTTTTTTGATACATTTATGATGGGATAGAGAAATTATTGCATACAACGGTGAAGGCGGTTAGCGTATTAGTCGAAGACCGGAAACCATTCAGCCCTAGCGTCGCCCTTTCTCTTTTTCTTCAGATATTCAACAAAGCATGGCGACCTGCTTGAATTGATTTCGTATAATTTACTTGTAATGAACTCACACATATATAATGCTACACGGACGTATACACACGCTTTACATGCGTCCCACACCGCACTAGGTTAAGTGTATATTCGGATTATTCCTCAAAGTCCCCAGGCTTTGCTTAAACCTTTTCGCTCACCCATATCGCTCCACGGCAGCCGGCTCTGATGACGTTTGTAAGTAACCAGTGAGGCTCTGCTTTTCTGGCATCATTTTCTACTGCGTGGTCCAGGTGTTCGAGTTCTTCGTCTCGTATTCTGCGCAGAGTGTCCACCAGTTGCTTGATCTCGCCACCAACATCGTATCCTTGCGCCTCCCAGCCAGAGATCATCTCCAAGATGGAGCGAATCTGTTCGTTGTAATGGTTCCCTATTTCGGTCTCGACAGCCTCGGTGCAGGCCATGGCTGCCTCGCGACCCATGATGGCGGTTGACCAGCCAAGGCCGCTAGCCAGAACGGACCACAACGGGTAGAGGGCCGTAGGCCGGACGCGGTGCTTGTGGATGAGGCTGTTGAAGGTTGAAAAATGGACGGCTTCTTGGTCGTACATGTGAGCCATGAGAGGACGGAGGTGAGGGTGCTTGCGGACGACGATGGGGGTTTGAGCGGAGTAGATGAGCGTTGCGGCGAGTTCACCGGCTTGATTGACTCGAAGCTGAAAGTTGGTTAGCTGAGTTGCCCACGATTGTGTAGAGAATATATTGCATGGCGCTGGTGAGAAAGAGTACTTACAGCAGAAGATAGGAATTCGCGCTGCTCTTGAGTGAGAGGCTTGAGCTTCTTGGGAGAGCCTGAGCTTGAAGTCTCAGAGGTCGATGATGTCGTGGTTGGAGCGCGGAGGACGGCGCTGGTAGATAGAGGGCGAGTTGCAGGCAGAAGGTGTCTACCAATGGCACCAGCCTGCCTGGCGAGACATCTTGTTGGCGCCATTTGAGTTGGAAGCAACTAGAAGGACAGAATATAGGGAGATTGCCAGTCCAGACTCATCAATCGCATCGCCCAGGCCGGTTCCCGTATCACGGCATAGCGACTTTTAGAACTCGGCCCATGCAAGCATGACGCCGAATTGGCCATAGGACCTGCATGCGGTAGTGCTGCCGATTGGCTAGACGGCCGTTGTCGCGGACAAATGCTTTTCCGCCACCAGCGCCGGAGACTTGCCTACGGGGCGTCGCGTTAATTGCCGGGCGAAAGTGCAATAGCGAGCAGCTTTAGTGCTGGCGGCTCAGGCGCTCAAGTCTTTCTTCGCTCCTTTGCTCTGCAGTTGTCGCCCATTCGCTGTGCTTAATCCCTCTTCTTCGCTGGCCCGTCAGTTGCGATACACGGCAATTGAACTGACAGGCAGATTCTCTCCTCTGATTTCCTTTCGTGTTCCTCCTGACACCGCCGTGCAGCATCCAACTACCGGCTCGAGACGAAAGCTGCTGTCGCGTTTGCTCTTTTGTTCCCCCCTCCCAACATTTGCGACATCGTTGGGCTTTTTCTCGCCACCGCTCTGCGAAGTAACCCCCTGAACAGCATATCTCGGCCGTCGAGGATTGCATCTACACTAGATCTCCAACATGGCTGACATCGACGACGAACTCCTGGCCCTTGCGGGCGGTGATTCGGATGATGAGGGATCCGTGGTCGCCAGCAGAGAGGCTTCGGCGTCGCCGCCACCAGCCTCGGAAGACGAGACACCCAAATCACCAGAGACGAAATCAAAGCGGCGGTCAAGACAGGACGAGTCGGAAGATGAAGGCGAGGCGTAAGTGAATAATTCCATCTCTTATTGTGCCGCCGAACTGCTGAGAGCCAAACGGGGGGGAACAATAGGTTCATGGCCTTTTTGTTCCTCTTCACAATGGCAGCACGCCCCATTCTACCAGCTACGATACAGTTACTAACGTACAATTCCTTTTTGTTTCCCGCCTCTCTAGATCCGATGCGCCTTCACACAATTCTCTCGAATCAGCTTCGATGGATGAATCCGACTCGGATGCAGAGCCTAGTCGTGGCGCGGGCCGCTCTGCTGCTATCGCGGCTGCTGGTGGCGACGACAAGTACCCTGTTGACGGCATGTTCATTAGTGAGGCCGAAAAGGCTGAGATTATGGCCATGCGAGAAGTAGAGCGAGAGCAGATCATTGCGGATCGAGTCTCTGAGATAGAACGTCAGCGACAAAACCGCCTTCTACGGCAAATGGTCAACAACGTCGAGATTGAGGAGCGCAAACAAGTCAAGAAGAAGCGCAGCGCTGATACGGCCGAACTCGAGGATGGCACACGCAAGGCCGCGAGGGCGAGAACGGGCAAGGGCAGCGAATCAGCGATTGATTCCTTCCGCAGGGCGCGCGCGGAAAAACAGAGACGACAGGAGGATCGGGAGAGGCGAAGAGACGGCTTATCGCCGCGTGGTCGCGAGTCAAGAGAGCCGGAGGAGAGTGATGATGATGAGTTTGGGCAGGCCCATCGTTCGCCTGAGAAGGCTGCTTCCCGAGAGCTGCCGCCGCCAGAGCTTCGCGATTTCGACAGAGTTCGTCTTGGCCGAAATGAGTTTGCGCAGGTTTGCTCTACTCCTGGCTTTGAGGCGGCCATTACGGGATGCTATATCCGTATCGCTCTTGGTGCGCACCCTGAAACAGGTGTCGAGCAGTATCGAATGGCTTTGATCAAGGGTATGCATCGCTGCAATTACTAGATACCGTGGCTTATCCCATGTGCTAACAGAGGGGCTAGGATTTACGACCAGCAGACCATACGCTCTAAACGGCCCCCAGGGCTCATTTGTAACGGACCAATATGTCAAGGCTGCTCATGGCAAGGCTGTTAAGGAGTTTCCGTTCATTGCAGCCTCCGGCGGTTCAATTACAGAGGTAATATATCTTTTTTTTAGCAACCTACCCCTTGGTCCGCAGTTGGAGATGCTGACAGATCTTGACTTGACAGAGCGAACTGAATCGATACAAAGTCACTTGTCATAATGACGGCGTTACACTGCCCACCAAAGCTTTCCTCATGGACAAAATTGATGACATCAATGCGTTGATCAACCACAAGTGGACAAATGAGGAGATCAAGGCTAGGGTAGCGAAGCGCAATGAATTCCGAAAGCGATTTGACCCATCGGAACGCCAGCGGGTTGCCAATCTTCTTGAGGAGGCAATCCAAGACGGCGACGACCAAAGAGTGGAAGAGCTGCAAGAGGAACTGGATAAGCTTGGCAGAGAGCGCCTCGCCTTCAAAACAAGCCTGGGGGCACCAAAAAATCCAGAGGCCACCAAGGCTTCATCAGAACAAGATAGGCTAGCGGAGCGTAACCGGGAGAACCGACGGCTCAATCAAGAAGCAGTCAGGAAGGCCCAGCTGAAGGAAAAGGCCAAGGCTCGAGAAATCGAAATGGCTCTTAAGCGAGGAGAGGTGATCCAGGAAGACTACTCCCGACGACTTCGGACAAAAGCCAAGTTTGTCCACGACGTCAACGAAAAAGTTGGTGAGAAGCCGGATGCTCCCAAGGATGGTGTGGGTGCAGGCACCAACGGAACTCAGAGTCCTTCAGCGTCGCAGGCCCTGCCACACCTAGCGAAGCTGCAAGAGAAGCACTACTCGGAAACAAAGGGTTTGCCGACGATTCATAAGCCTATCATGGATGATGACGTGATTGGTGCATTGGATTTGGAGATTGATGTTGAGATCTGAGGAGCGTTTTTGCGTAAAGATATTCGGCAGGTTCTTCTTTGCTCTGCTCTTTCTCTTATTTCTTTTATTTTAGTCTATTTTTAACTTACTCTATCTTCTCTTTCTTCTCAATTAGACGTTGACTGAAAACAAAGGAGACGAGGTTGGCGGGGAAAAAAAATGAAAGATGGCATATTTGGAGTTGGACGGAATGGAATGATTACTTTTTAGCAAAACTATGGACTCACCAAGGAGTGCTATGCACATGCATACATATGAAAAGAATGAACCAGCTTTTCAGTGATGAAACAAAGAGCGGCCGTAAGGTATATAGACGAGAGTAATGCAGATGATATCCCAATAATCTTTCGAGAAGTTTGTCAAGTGTACGATGTTTCGTTATTCTGTGCAGTATCTATATATATGTGAGTCTTAATAGTCTGTCTGGCTAGTTATTAAGTTTGTAGAACAATAAAAAGAGAAAAGCGACGAAACGGTACGTTTACGCCTAGACCCAAACCCAAACCAGTCCAATCCGCTTAAAACAAGAGAAGAGATGATGGCAAGTAAAAAAAAAAAAAAATGAGCGAAGAAAAAAAAAAAAAACACGCCGCCCATTTATCCCTGAAAATTCCTAAAAAAGCTCACGTCAAATTTATCCATCCTGCCTTGAAACCGCCTATACCAGAAGAAGCTCGTGACGACGACATTGGCGAACAGCACGCCGCAGGTAGTGCCCAGCTGGGCCTTGAGGTTGCTGAGCATGGAGATGCCGAGATTCTGGCTGTGCTTTCGGGAGACGGCGGTGGTGGATGTGGATGCGGATGCGGATGTGATGCCGTCGAGGTCGTCTTCGACGCGGGAGCAGACTTGCAGGAAGAGTTGGGGGTTGTCGGTGATAACGCCGTCGATGAAGACGGTCGGTGGTGAAGGTGCTGGCGATTTGTCGTCTGATAGGGAGGAGAGAGAAGAGGTAGAAGGAGAAGTAGAAGGAGGGAGGAGAGCGTGACTGGCAGCGGCATTCACATTCTTGCGGATGCACCACTCCATCCACTTCTCGGCGTTGACGGTCCAGGCGAAGACGGGGCGGTTGGCTCGCTTTGCGTCGCGGAGGAACCACTTGCCAAAGGGGCCGACGAGGAGGCCCTGGAACATGTTGAAGGCGAGGTTGGGGATGGGGAAGAAGTGGCGGGAGTAGAAGAGCGAGTTGGAGATGTGGGCGAGGGGGTAGCCGGGAAGGAATGAGAGGGCAGCTTTCATGAATGTGGCCTGGTGATGGACATGGTTGGTTATTATATATCATAGGCGAGAAGATGGATAGGATGAGTGAAGCACTTACGTTCCAACATCCGAGAATGATGCGTTCGTCCCATGGCGTGGCGGATGAGACTTCTGTGAGAGCGCAGGCGATGGCATGAAGGAGATGCTCAGGCTTGTCGTCAATCTTGATCAAGATACATGTGTTAGCGAATGCTCTCTTTCTCTGTCCCTTTTTTTTTTTTTTTTTTTTTTTTTTTTTTGTGTGTGTATGAGAGATGTTTCTCACCTTGATATCCAACAAGACCCAAATCTTCTCCGTCTCTGGTCCCGAGACGAGATACTCCAACAGGTCCACCAGTCTCGGCAACGGCTCATGCGGCTGCTTGGTCGTCCGCAGGCTGGACAGGTATGACCAGGTGCAGTCTTTGATGAGGAGATCAACGCCGAAGCATCTCTTTAACGAGGGGTCCTTAGGATGATGTTAGTTTTCTGTGCTCTCTCATCTTTTCGTTTTCCGCTGATGCCGTTTTCCCTTGACTCGGCTACTCCGTCTCATTCATATATATATATATATATATGCATATATAAGATAGAAATGAAAGTAGTGTCGTCGGTAGGTAGTTTTGCTGAATTGGATTAGATGACTTACATGTGACAGCACGACAACGCCATCCTTGGAGAGATGCACATCCGTCTCCAGCGCATGGGCGCCCACCTCGACGGCCGCGCGGAAGGCCGCCATGCTGTTCTCCGGGAACGAGGCCTTGAATCCGCGGTGGGCAATGGTTTGCGGGATTCGCCGGGAGGCGTCACGGCGGGACGTGATGGCCGAGGCCCATGTTGCGGCTGTGAGTTTGTGGACTGAGATTAGCCGAAATGAAAATGAAAATGAAAATGAAAATGATGGACGTGAGATGTGAGATGAGATGGAAAATAGAACGTTCTATGGAACATAGAAATGCCCATACATACATACCCTTTGGAACGGTGATGCCGCGGTGGAAAGGACTCATCAAGGGCTGCTTTTCCGCTGCACTCATTGTTTCTCAAAAACGATTCTATATCTCTTCTTCTTCTTCTTCTTCTTCTTTTCTTCTTCTTTTTATCGTCTAATTCCTCGCTCTGATTCTTGCTTCTCTACCAATAGTCGGAGAGACGGGTAAAAAGAAAGAAAGAGAGCTAGCTATTGGACAAGTACCAAGACGAGGCGGTGTTAGCTAATAAAGGCTGCTTGTGACTTTCGTCACGTTGGCTGGGCGGATATAAGTGCTGGCTGAAACTCCGCAGTCCGAAAACTTGCCTCGGTGTGCGTGTCGGTCGGTATTAGGTATGGAACTCTTTTAGACTGTGTACAAAAAAGAGAAAAGAAAAGAAAAGAAGGAAGCAGTAAAACGATGACTCTTTCCCTTGCCTTTTGTATCTCAAATTTTTTTTTTTCTGTTCCTCAGCTAACATACCAAACTAGGTACTTGCAAACAAATGTATCTACGTATCTTATCGCAAAACCAACGAAAGCTCCATTCTGTTAAACTCGGACAAGACAAGGCCCCAAACCTCGCATAAACCGCCACGCCCATGAGGCCACACCGCAATCAACCAAATCACCAGCCCTGTTTCGTCCTTTGCATGACCCTCTTTCGCAAGCGACCCCCCCTGAAGCATGGCCCGGTGCCTTGCATGTCGCCACTTGAGATTTTTTTCTTCTTCTCTCTTTTGTTGTCATATCAGGGTTTTCCTTATACGACTCACCTACCGCTAGCTTATTAGTCGTGATAAGCACCTTGTCCGGCGGGAAGTGCAAAGCTAGAAGGTACCCACGCTGATTATTCGCTGCTGCTATCAATAGCACGGCGGCGCTTACAGGCACCGGCATCAACCTTATGATCCCATAACCCATAATAGCAGTAGTAATAACAACATCGACTGATAGCATCAAATCAACGCTGTCCACCAACTACTACGTGCTTTAATGGCTCTATTGCCGTTATCAATGACTCCCTGCCAGCATCGTTTCGCCTCGCCTCGCCTCACCTCGAATATCGGCCACTGCTACGTTACAGAATCCAAACCAGCTAAAATCGCCCTCGCCGGGCAGCGCACACGCAATGCATGCATGCATGTTTTTTTCGCCCCTCTCTACAGCGGATAGAGCCCGCTACGAGTCACCGATTTAGTCCAGCCAAGCCCCGTGCCGCCATCCATGGGCTCCGCCGCAGGGCCCGAAAAGGGTCCTCTCAACAACAGCCCTTGCGCAACGTGCCCGGCCCAGCATCAGAGATTTTTGATCGCGGCTGATGCCCAGCTCCGTCGTCTCAACCCCAATCCAGGCTAGAATGCGCGTCTTCCCTTGTCCAGGGAGCTGGAGCCCATATAAATTGCAAGGCTACGGTATCGCCCGGTGGGTAACCCGTTTGATATGCCGCAGCCTAGTGCTGCATAGTGCGGCAAGGCGATTCAACGCAAGATAAGATGCGATAGCTTGATGCACTCTGCATGGATTCTAGAGCAAGCGAAAATTTTTATAAAAGCGTCATACTACTCTTTTGACTATGATATCCAGAAAAAACTACAAGGTATGGAGCAAATTTCATGTAATAAAAATAAATAAAATAAACCCTCCTCCACTGCACCCATCCGTCCAATAAACATGTAATCCCTCATACATATCCCCTGTGACAGCCCCCCTTGGAGCCGCTTTTGTGCCTTCCAAGTCATAGCCGAAAAAAAGTCAAAATAGAAAAGAACAAAAAAAAAGCCCTCACAAATCGCTCCAGCATGTGTGCGCCGTCCCAAAAATAAATCGAAACCGTTACATCGATAGGCCGCAATTTCAAATCAAACAGGCATCTCATATCGCCATCACACCACAGCGCCTTGAAAACACGTCATAATTCACAGCGACAGACCGTGAAGCCCATTTGTTGCATATCCATCGCCGTGGTAGTTTACCCCTTGCAGCTGCTTCCCGTAGTCCATGCTCCCGAGACCCAGCCCCAGCTCCGAAGGTGACACTTCCTCTCCCGAGCTGAGGCTCTCGTCGCTCATGCTGAGCACGCTCTGCGGCGGCGCAGGGTTGTTTCCAAATTCATCAATGTTGAAGTTGCTCAGGTCCCACGCATCCGGTGACCATTCGCTGCCAGTGGAATTCACTGTCATTGCAGCTTCGATGCTGGCGCCTCCGTAAATCACATCGTACACATTGTTCATTCCGCTGTCCATGGATCCGACCAATGCCTCCCAGTCAGCGCCCGACAAGTTGTTGGACTTGCCCACAGGCTGTGCGTTGTTCATGTAGTCCTGGCCGCCGTTCGGCATCCCCATGGGCTGTCCCTGCAGGTTGGTAGGAGGGGACCCGGCGTGCTTGGTCGTGAATGGAGTGTCGTTGAGCGAAAGATAATCTAGATTCTGCCTTGCCTGAGCATTCGGAGAAAGCCTAGATACCCGCGATATCGAGGGCTGGCGATCCTGTCGGTGCCCGTCAAATGATTGGCGAGAGGTGGGCTGCGGCCGGCCATCTACGTTGGAGCCCTGAACGTTTGACATGCTACCCATCCAGCGCTTGTCCTGATGGCGTGTCAAATCGGCCTCGCTTACGGAGCCCTGGTATTGAGAGCCTAGGGATGGTGAATTCTGCTTGGGGTAGCTTGTCGGGGGCGATGCGCGCCGGGAGCTGGCTGCCGTTGATGCCTTGCGAGCATGCTTGTTAGTCGGTATCGGGCCCGAAGGATCGCTGACGGTGATGAGCACATTGGCGGCTCGTTCCAGATCCACGAAACCAGGTGACTGGTTCTTGCGAAGCGTCTTGAGGACATCGTTCACCAGCCGCTCATCCTCGCGCAACAGCTTGCTGTCGCGTTTCAGATCAATGGTCTGGTAAAGAAGAGTGAGAGCGCACAAGGCCAAAAGGTCGCATTTATTCATGCAGAAGGAGAATGACAAGTTACGCTCTTCGAGAAGCTCTGCAATCTGGATAATGTGTTTGCTGGATTCGCTAATGGACATGAGTGCTGGAGCAGCCTTGGGCCCAAGGCTTGAGCCAACGGCTGGTCGATAGATTAGTGTGCGGATATAGTAGTACGTGAGTGCCTGCAGTATAGCTTGTGAGTCATTTTGTGCCAACAGTAACCATCATGGCGTTTGCACTTACCAACAAAGGGGATCGGCTGCCGGTGACGTCTGTTGACGGCTTACCCTGAGCGAAATTGAGTCTCAGGTGAGCCGGCAACTCGTCATACCAGGCATCTAGTTCGGCCTCAAAGGCGCCCATCTGCTGTAGCGAGAGGTCGTAGCTGGCCGCAGCAGGGTAGTTTTTATCAAGGATACGAGCGAGAATACGTGTTGCCCGGAAGAGCGCAAGGGCGCTGGAGATGCGCGTATATTCTCCTGGCAGTGTAGGCTGGAAGCCCTTCTCTGTTACGTATTCGTCATCAGTGTCGGACGGATATTCCGCCTGGACATCCTCTTCCTTCAGCATCTTGGGGAGACCAGTGATGGCGGCTGTCATGGTATCCAGGGCGTACAACGTCCAGAAGACCTTCTTTCTAGTCTCAAGAGTCAAGGCACCAAAGGAAAATCGCTTTTGGCTCTGGTGTAGACCTAGTCTATGAGATAAACCCACAGCAACGCACTTGTAGTGCTGAAGGCGACGATAGTCGGCGCGGACAGTGCAGTACAGAAGAGCCAACACGAGGCACTGTAATGTGCTCATAGTGTTTTCTAGAATGAGACCATCAAGTGCCTTTGTCCATTGATATTCGCAAGCAGCAATTTGCTGGAGGTCTGGAGACTCGGATGAGAGACCTGCCAGAGAAAAGACTAGGTAGAGCTGTGCAAGCTTATAGTTGCCCTTGACTCTTTCCGGGTCATTGACAAACTCCTCGTAGATGCGGAGAAAGGTAGGCTTATGAAGAACAGGGAAGAGAGGAGCCCATTCTTGGAAGAAGACGTTGACGCATCTATCCGAGAAGAGGCGAGGAGGTATTTTTGATGACTGTTCCGACATCTTGGCAACCAGAGGAGTGCTGCCTTGAATATGCAAAAAGGCATCAGGAGTAAAATCACTGCATGGTTTGCCACTGTCTTGCATCTTCCTTTTGAGGGAGGCTATGTGAAAAAGACGTCAGTTCACAAATGAAATTTGAAAGGGCTGGTAAAAAATGGCACTGTAGATGCATTGCATCCGTATTTGCTTAGAAACACGCATAGGCAGCACAAATATGACATACCGATAAAGGCACGCCCACTCGAGGAGCCCATAAAGTAGGAATCAGAGTTCTCGACACCCAGAAGCAGTTGTGTAGCTTGTACTCTGAAAGTGTCTTCCTTCATGGTGGGTGAATCTTTCGGGCCATCCGGCGACACCGGCGTGGCCATGGATGTGACTGAAGGCTTCCGTCGCGGACCGCCATTAATATTTCCATGCATCGCAGAGAGCATATCGATTTTCTCATCCTTCTCATCCAGCAGATCCTTGAGCTCGCGGACTTCGCCCTCTAGCACACGAACCCGCTCCTCCAGAGACTCGGTATATCCACGGGGGAACGCACGCCGGCTCAGCTTGTCACTGGTGCGGCACTCGAAGCCAACCGAAGAACATTGTGAACATGTGGGACGCACGCCATCGCAGCGAATCTTTTTACTCCTGCAGCGGTCACAGGCCTGGGCGATTCGGCTCTGGGCACTGCTGCCCACCTTGATGACTTTCATAGGCAGGATGCCCGGCATGGTGGCGATTGCGATCCGAGCGCTCGATTACAGAATGGGAAACGGAGAATCGGTGATGTTGGTCAAGGCGTTGGGAAGAGCAAACGAGCTGCTGACTGGGGCTTTCTTCGCCCACCAGCCGTGGTCGGCGCAACAAGTGTTGGATTGTCGAAGCAGCTTGGATAAATTCCGGTCGGTCACAAACTATTTCTTTCTTTCGGAAAACACAGCGAGCGGAAGTCGAAAATCACCATGAGGCTCTTGGCTCGGTACAAGGAATTTTCATGCGTCGTCTTCCTCGATTCCTTGGTCGTCAGCGTGAGACACGGAGAGAAGAATATTGTGGGGGGGTGAGAGATGAAAGGAAAAGAAATGGAAGAGCGAAGACAGGAGCAGACGAGTGGAGCCTAAAAGGGCAGAGCAGGGCGTGGCAGGCAATTAAATCCCGGGGAAGGGGACTGGTCAGCGCCGCTAAGCAGAAAGCAGTGCGTGAGGCTTCCTTCTGGGCCACAGGCGCTTGCTCCCCGTAGCGCTCCGTAGGCCAGCGCGCAGCAGGGTTGTTAGCGCTACAAGCACTAAAATGGCAGCGGGCAGGACAGCGCTTTGGCAGCACTCGAATCTGGAAATCTCCGTTCATCCACCTCGTCCTCGCCCGCCTCCTATTATCCCCTCTGGGTGCCTTTGTTCGTCCGCAGGAGAAGAGAAATGCAGCCAACGATTGCTGGTGCAAGCTAATAGGGCTCATCGCCACCGTGACTGGCCAGATCCATGCCTCGAGGCTCCACCCCTCAGCGCTCTTTTCGTTGGGTCTGCTTGACGTAGTTCTCTCTCTTCAATCCCTCGCGTTCGCTAGTGCGCCCCCTGTAGACCACGAGATGTGAGCACCTCTCCCCACACCGGCTCTCTTTAGCCACCGTGACGCCGCTGCTTGCACGGAGTACTTTGACTATGAAGGCGTTTGTCATCGATCGACTCATGATGCTGGCAAGTGATTTGTCCCTCTGTGCTAGATTTCGGCAGATGTCGCGGTGACAGCTGCTACTAACCGCTTAGTGGTCCGCCCTGCGCTCTGGTGATGGGACAACGCCATGTTCGGCGATAGAATAAGCAGGCCATCTGTCTTACAGCCGATTGCAGGACGAAGAGGGAACCCTAACCCATCATCGCGACATTTTAGCCCGGTCGCCGCATTGCATAATACCCACCTTGGCCGCGAAAATGTTTTCTCGGTGTTCGACGCCTGGGACCTGGATACGACGTGCTGTAGGAAATGCAGCCCATCGCCCCAGCAATATCGGCCAACGCCAGCTGGGCCATCAAGCGATACACTAGCACACACACGTCGTCTCTTTCGATGGCTTACCGCAGCGGCTTACTTGCACACGCAGGGCCCTCGGGCTCTAGACCAGCGTCTACATCCTGCCACTGAGCTAGCGTAGAAATAAATCTCGACTTATGGCCTGATTTACCCCAGATTTCCCGCTGGTTGGCCCCCTAAGGCGCACATGGTGCGGGGTGGGAAAAGCCGGGGAGCAGCAGCTCTTCTCATAGGCCTCTCTGCAGACTCGTACTGTATGGCTTGTCCAGTCCGCCACAGGAAATGCTGCGGACTTTCCATGTTCATGTCTGTCCGTATCAGCCAATGCTTCTGCTATGCTGTGTGCTGTGGCTGGCACCCAGAAGTTTCGTTTCTTCTATTTCCTTCCGAGAACAGAAATGGCTTCAGAGGCGTCTCTGAACCGCTTCGTGCTTTGTCGCTCCTTGGCAGCCGGCATAAAGCCCATCACCTGTCTACGCAACGCCCAAACGGCAGTACCGGAATCGACAATGATCGGTTTATCAGGCCTCCGCCATACCGGGGATTTGCAGCAGACATGGCCACTGGCTGGCGAGTGTTAAGCATGACAGCGGATGGACACCGGCAGAGCCGGACCCTTGCCGAGATGCTGTCAGGGTTTTGTGATTCCGCGACTCGGACATAGTGCAGTAGTACGCCGGCTGCTGGAACAATCAATGCCACAAAGATTCCATTTAGGCAGCGATAAGCCGGGTTTGGGAGGTACCAATTCTCTGCTTGACCTTGTAGCCATCATCCACCATCTCCAGGGTCCCAAGCGCCCTGGCTGAACCACTCCCACCACACCCATTCCTGAGCTGCACTCCATCTTTGCAATTGCTTTGATCCATAACCCACTATGGCTCATTTAGCATCTCTCATGGTGCCTGTCGGCACATCTATTAGCCCTCGCGGCCATAATTAGCCCTCACTATCCCCAGCCTGTTCCGTATTTTGCGCCATAATTGTAGGCTAGTGGTATTCGTTTCATCGTCTTCCCCTTGTCTTAAAGTTAGAAGCGTAAGCCACACCCAAAGAAGGTGTGTCTGGAAGAAAAGAGCTCGAAGTTTAAAGTCATCCTCAAATTCGGCTTGTTATGTCATACAAGCGGAATGATTAAAAAGATCACGAGATCTGCTTCTTTTTGCGTGCTGGGGAATATTTTCTGGGGCGAATTAAGGTATCATGTTTTACCTGATATCAGCAGGGCTCTGGTACGATTAAATCCGGTCAATCTACCAGTGATATCCAAACTCAAACAATCACATGCATGTTTGCATATGAGCCATCGAACGTTCAACCCGCATTTTAGTGCCATTTCCGTCAATAGTTTGAGTCTTAGTTCTTTCGTTTTTTGAGCGGGCTCGCGATGCAGACCCGGCTCAGAATTGGTCCAAGCTATAGACATAGATAGTAGTTGGCTTGGCCCGTCGTCTTGTCTATACATTTCCTATGTCGGGTCAAGCCGGCGCAAATGCATCTTCAGTCGTCGATCCCCACGCTAAGGCTAGGAAGAGTTTGATCCTTGAGCGCTCCCCCGGCTTGCTCATCCCACGCCGCTTAGCCATTTCGGCTACCTAGCTGAATTCGTCGTCCTCATTGGACGCCTGGTTAGACGCTTGCTCGTTTTGAGTATCTTCCATAGACCCGAGATATGTCACCACGCGAGCGTCCAGAAGCAGCCTCGCCTTCTGTGATATTACGTGGTTGCATTAGCATTTATCCAGACATGAGTTTTAGATTGCAGTGGCCCGTCTTCCGTCCTGTTCAAGCACGGCCATCTACCGGACGCCTAGCTTGGCCCCGGACCGTCGGAATTTGGTGGACAACAGAAGCCATGCCGCAGCTAAAAGACAATGAAAGATGAAGAAATAATGCATACCTCGTTTTCTAGTGCGGCCGCCGCACCCTGCAAGATTTGCGCTTCAAGATCTCTTAGCTTCTCAGCCGCTAACATGCACTCCACGCGGGGTTGATTTGCTGCCTGCGATTGCTCCGTTGCCCCGTACGAGATCTTCGCGGTGATTCTGTCCAGCTGAGAGGAAACCCGCTCCTCCAGCACAGCTACAGCTCGGAGCTTAAAAATTTGGCATAAAGGGTGATCTTGGATGAGAGATTCGAATTCGCCGGTTCGTCCAGTGACATCCTCGTCTTGCCAGAGTAGCCTTAGTTCACGACCTCCCGACGTATCTTGCACCACTCGGAACGCAAGACCATCTTCCTCATTGAGAATTAGTAGATATAATAACGGGCTGTGCCAATAGAAATCCCCCCCGGTAAGAGATAGCTGCACCGTTCGTGGGCCTTTGTAGATGTGAAGTTTAGCTTTCCCCAGAGGGTCGTCCGGCAAGGCGTCAAGGTGCAGTGCTAGCTCCTTTACAGCGGATTCCTGGTCGATGAAGCCATAACTAAACAGCATCTCGGCCGCTGACTTGGCCTCTCCGTACGAGATGGTGATCTCCTCCCCTGATGACACCCCAAATTCCGAGCTCGGAAGCAGAACCACGTCGCCATCGGGAGTTTCGTCATAGCGCGCCAAGTAGTTAGGCGAGTGATTTGCCATATCTAGCCCAGGGACCATGGCATGGCCAGCGTGGGGGAGTTCTAGGCATCGTGAACGGTATAGGGCATCAGCCAAGATCCAATCTTCCATCATCCCTGGTTCGCCGAAGAGATCGTTCCAAAAGGGTAGTGCTGATGCCTTTTCGGAAAGCTCGTTGTATTCACGGGAAAGCACGGAGAGCTTTGCGTTTACCGAGGACTATGTTCACAGTATAGAAGTTAGTAAAGGATTGCGTGGCAGCCAGCCCCTGTTCATATGTCATGAGACGCATCTAGTTATTATTGTAGAAAAGAAATCACTGGCTTCGTTGTTGTTGTAAAAAAAAGGGAACATTGGTTTACCTCGAGAGATGTGCCTTGTAAAAACTCTCTCTCATCGCTTGTCCACATGGTGGGAACGCTGATTGACCTGGGCAAGAACTTGATATACTCAGTCCATGGCGTTGAGGCACATCCCTTGTTACCTGGAGAGCTTCTTTTAGATAGAATAAGATGTACTAGCAGATATAACAGGATATCGCCCCTGGTGCTCTCTCTGGAAATCAGCATCATCGCCATTTTCAGGGCTCCATCTCCCAGATGATACTTACTTGGTGTCCAGCAACCTCAAGGAGCTGTCTGAAATTCTGATCAACTTTGGCATACGCCTCCACAGCTTCGGCAGATAAAACAAGCTCTCGGGGTATTCGGATGATTGCTGCTGTGTTGGAGGCATCGTCGCTCACGCCAGGGATATTGTTCTTGGCCACGAGGCCAAGCCCTTTCCCGTCAATGCTTCGTACCTCTGCGCTTGTAAATTCCACGTCATTTAAGAGCGCCCAAGCCGGCAAGGCTTCAATTGGCAGCTGAGATGCCGCCATGCTAAAATAATAAAATCAGAAGACGCGAGAACTTATCTGAGATAAAGAATCTAGTATCGCCTTGAAGAAATCGTCCGTTAAAGGTGCGAGGAAGCTCTTGGCATGTGCTAAGCAATAAGGTAAGAGGTTAAAAGTACCTATAGGCGGGGCGAGTACCTACCTATAAACGACAAAGACGTACGGCTTGGCGTGATCTGCTAGCATTTCCAAGTACCTACTTTGTCTTGATAAGTACAAGATCTCCAAAAGATCTCATTCGCTACCTACCTCGAACGACAAAGCGTCACCCACTTTTTGCATATGCCGGCCCAAAATTATTTTCCTTTTTGCGACATCATTCAAAGTATTCATAGAAGCATCCTTACCAACCTCTTTGCTGCAAGTTATCCTCAAGTATAGAGTTATTTTCGCTTCTCTTTCTCTTTCTCTTTCTCTTTCTCCTCCATCATTCGACTCGATAATTCCACTCCGCCATGCCTCGCGATCCCCTCATTGGGCTTGTGGGCAAGCCATCTGCCGGGAAGAGCAGTACGCTCAACAGCTTGACAGACGCTTCCTCCAAAGTTGGTCGGTAGAATCTTGCTCTATTTATTGCTTTGGTCGAGAAAGACAGCGCAAAGACACAAAGCTACTGGTCCTAATACTGACATCAATTTCTATAGGCAACTTCCCGTGAATAATCGCCCGCCCACCCCATACCCGCCCACACAAGAGCTCGCGAAGCTGACTTGGAGTTTTTTTTTTGTTATTGTGCGACAGATTTACCACCATTGATCCTCAGCGAGCGATAGGGTACCTCCAGATCGACTGCGCATGCGCGCGCTTCAAGCTATCAGATAGATGCAAGCCCAACTACGGATCTTGTGATGAGGGTCGACGGTCTGTGCCTATTGAGCTTCTCGATGTAGCTGGACTGGTACCAGGCGCGCACCAAGGTCGCGGCTTGGGAAACAAATTCTTGGACGACTTGCGACATGCCGATGCGCTGATTCACGTTGTCGATGCATCCGGGACAGTCGACGCCGAGGGCAAGGAGACGAGAGGCTACGATCCTTCGGTGGATATCGCCTGGCTGCGAAGCGAAGTTGTTGCGTGGATCTTGGGCAATCTCATGTCGAAATGGGGAGGTATTAAACGACGACATATCGCAATCAAGGCTACCGCCGTCGAGACATTACAGAATCAGTTCTCCGGATATGGATCTACAACCGTAACGGTTCAGCGGACGATAGATCGCTCAGGCGTAAAAGAGCCTCTGGAGGAGTGGTCTGACGAGACGATTGAGCACATTGTCAACTGCTTCATAGACGAGAAATTCCCGACAGTAATAGCACTCAACAAGATCGACCACCCAGATGCGGACAAGAACATTGCCAAGATTGCCAAGATGCAGGATCCTAATACCGTCGTACTCTGTTCGGCCATTTCAGAAATCTTCCTGAGGAAGATGGCGAAGCAAGGGTACATCAAGTACGTGGAGGGAAGCGAGTTTGTCGACACGAGAGAGGATCTCATCGAACAAGGTGACCCTACCGGCGGCGGCCTCAAAGAACTTGACGAAAAGAACCGCAATCGGATAGAAAACCTGAAAGACATGGTGCTGTACCGCTTCGGTTCGACAGGAGTCGTACAAGTGCTGTCGAAGGCGGCCGAACTGCTTGGTTTAGTACCCATCTTCCCGGTCCGGAATACATCGACATTCAGTTCTGGGGCGTCAGACTCCAAGTTTGTCTTTAGGGATTGCGTATTGGTTAAGAAGGGGTCTACGGTAGGCGATGTTGCTCGTAAGGTGATGGGCGATGCTCCAATTGCCTTTGTGGAAGGAATAGGTAACATGAGAGTATCTGAAGATGACGTGGTTGCGGTAGGGAAGAATGATGTGAGTTTTTACAAAGATATGGCGATGTTTAAGGAGGTGAAACATGTTTGCTAACTAGGTCACTACAGATTTTATCATTCAAGGTTGGAAGAGCATGAGAGATTCGATGAAGGTGGTTTATTTAATCTTTCTCATAGAATATTTTCGGATGTGTGTACATGAACACGTGAAAACATTTGTATTATCATCATGTGCTCATGGAAGAAAGAATGACGACTCTTCAAAGGCACGAAGCTCGAACTATTGTTGTAAGCTATATTGTGACTTGATAGATGGGTCAACAGAATGAAGAAGTGATGCAGCTCTCTTTTTCTGTTAAGCTAGGCTGTCCTTGGCTGGGGCGTATGAGTCGAGAGTCTCGTGGCTGCTCGTAAAAGAATTATTGGCTGCTTTTCTCCCGTATTTCTTGATGTGAGAACTGCAGGCCAGGTTGAATATCAGCTTTTCCGTCGTAGCAGCCATAGGCAGCAGATGTGCCGCCGGGAACGACGAGTTCCCGTCTGGCAGGACCAGCCTGCTTCACAACGTCCTCTTTATCTTTAGTGCCAATGTTCCTAGGATCTTTGATACCACCTTTTGACTGAATGCGCTCGATCACGAGTCCGCGCGGCCAGCTGCCTCGACCAACGTCCGACAGATTAGCCATAGTTTGACGCCGGTTTCCTCGTATGCTTTCTTGGCCCCAGTTGATCCCGTACACTGGCTATCTTTTATAAACTCCCCCAAAAAAATTCCAAGAGTCTTCGATCTGTCTGGAAACCTATTCCCTGTTTTTGTCGTGTCGTATTCAGAGTGTCACAGGCCCTCCAGATGATTAACCTTAGTGCTAAGATCCTCGAAGTTGACTTTAACCTTTCTCCAGATGAGACCGAGGGGCGGTGTGATGTCCCGGAGGCTGCTTATTAGCAAAGATCAGTCGCCCAAAAGAGGCGGTTTAAATTAATGAGCTTGAAGATGTTGATGAAGATGGTAAAGTATATGTAATTACTGACTGTGTGGATGCAGAAGTAGCTCTCCGCAGGGCAGGGCTATGTGATACCATGCCTCAACGGGAGTCTACAATGTCCAAGTTGATAAGGAGTTTTTTTGTCCCTCCGCTGTTAACATCCTCATGTGGAAATTCTTGATTTGTAAGATGAATCCAAACTTCTACTGGGTGTTTAAAGCCAATGATGCTGATTCCCCTCCATCGTGCACACTCGCTTGACCTAATGATAGCTGTTGAAGATCACTTGAGCCTCACGTGATCCACTACTGCTGCAAGCCGTGCTGCCCGTTTGCTGTTGGCCGTTTCCATATTTTGTTGAGAAGACTAGGTCTTCTTCTTGTACTGTTTGATCTTTTGTTCTAGATAGCTTCGTTAGATGAGATAGAGGATAGAGAGCCTATTTCATCAAGTTATGAGCCCGGGCTCTTCGCTGTGAAGAGGAAGGTTGAGAAACAATTGTCGAGAAACGAAGCTATCTCGACTCGTATAAGTGAGATCCGATGGATCAGAGAGGCTATTTCAACAATAGCAACAACCCATTTGCAATGCCAAAACCTATAGTTCCATTCGTGAGGAAGAGGGAGAACTCTTTCTGATAGTTTAGACCATAATATATATATTTGATGCCTTATCCCGTTGATCATCACAGGTTATGAGCTCACGTGTTTCCCACGCAAAATAACCCAAAAATGATGAATATTTTCGTCATCTCCTTGTGGTTTGACATCTTTGCCGCAAATAACGACCCAGAAGCTTAGAAATATTGCATTTCTTGTGAGATTTTGGAGCCAAGCTTCCCAATCTTCACCGCTTTGAAGTTTCTCCATCAGAGGTAGGCACAATGCCACTAAAATGGTTGTTGAGATAGCAAGGGCTGCGGGAGCTGTAGTCCTATTTTCTGTAGTCCATTGTTGCAGTTTCTTCAAGGAATTCGTCACTGAATCCTTCAATTGGTCGATGAATTCGACATTTTATTCAACTTGTTTGTTGGTTTTATTTCACCCAGGGGCTGAGTCATTATGAAGCTATCAATAAAATAAGCTTCAAGAATCCCTTATCCCGTTGATCGTAACATTATCTAATACCAGTCGATTCATTGTGCTGATATTTGTTGTAAGAAAATCTCGATCCAAGAGGACCATCAACTAGGTCCAAGAAGGTCGGAATTATTATTCTTGAATCCCTAGTGACAAGACTCCAGGCCTCATGCAGCTGCCAGATCAATTCACCCATTCGTCTGGACCATGAAAAATAACATAAACGGCAAAATCATCGCCCTAGAACAGTCTTCGAAAATTATCTCGAGGCTGATAGCTGTGAACGCCCATTATCCAAACCTGAAACAGCTACTAGACAACGAGCCTCGTCTTGAGAACGTGGCCGCGATATTTGTACTGCTGGCCTCGATGTTGAAAGTTCTGCACATGAACATGCGTCCGTGCAATGATTGGCACTCCAGAAACCACCATTGGAGGTCTCGGAGAAGCTGCGTCATTGATCTCTATTGCGGCCACCCAGTGTTGGTTATCGAAGTTGAAGAATATGATATTAAATCGCTTGCCAAACGCTCGGGAGTTGCACCTCTCAGTTTCGTGCACGTTGGTGATCTCTTTTCTGCATGGAGATGCTCCATGGCATCCACCGACGCAGGTCTTGGAGAACTGTATTTGGTGCGTTTTGGCCGAGCCGATGCGGTAGTAGGTTCTACATCACCCTTAGTAACATGGACTTTTGTTTGCATTAACAGTGTTGGGTGATGACTTACTTGGACCGGACTGATTCTTCCGAATGGGTCTTTTTGACGGCCAGAATTTATCCATTTCTTGGCTATGCTCTTCCCAGTACTCTTCCTGTTGTTTTGATATAAACTGAGCGGAAAGCGCCAGAGCCACCATCTGCTTCCTTCTTCCAAGGCGAGATCTATATTATCGCTCCCTTGAGTATAGCAAAGGCATGGTATTCTTGTGGTAGTTCTTTTGAACACTCGGGAGACAAAACAGCCAATTCAGACAGCAATGGCCCTAGCCGTGTTGAATATTTTAGTCTTTCATAGTCCTGCACCTTCTTCTACCCGTCAGATAGGTGTTCCTCCATTAATTCTTTGTAGAAGATCCCCCGGGTTGTGGCACCGCCCCTGAGCACTTTCTAGTCCTTTTTCGGATCGTAACATTTGTGCCAAATGCCGTCCCAGCTTCCAATATTGCGCTCCCTAAGAGTGGGCCGTCGAATGTTGTATTTGTTGCTGGTTCCTGTAAACAGCAACCAGATTCCTGGGTGCTTCAGTAATTGGTCTATGCCTTGTATGAATTGTATCTGTCATAAGAATATCGCAGCTTTGGTACGCATTAGTGCTTTGCGTAAATAGGGGCGCTCATTATGTAAAGCGGCAACAAGATCGAAGTTCAGTAGATAGCCACCTGCTCTTAATACCGTCAAGCTCCATGATTCCAACCAGTGCTTTCCAGATTCTTATAGCAATGAGATCAAAGGTAAAGATTGTCAAAGATTGACGCCAGTGACCTGAAAAATATTTATTGCAAGGGTTGCTAAGATGAGCCTGTTGGTATTATGTAGATTCGATTTAAACATCGAATATCTGTAAACTGGCTAAGTATTTCCGCGTTAGAACACTCGAGTAATATATATAATGGGCATAATGGCAACTTACATTGGTTGGCAAGCGATACCGTAATCATTTGCCATTGCTAAGCTGATTCATATAAAGATAATCATCCAGTTGGCAGGATGTATAAGTTGTCTGACTAAGGATCTCCTCCTTAGCGTAGGGATGTCCTATCGTGGCATCACATCAACATTGAGACGGGGTGCAACGCTAGCGCCGACGCGTTGAAGATGCCACTTTGCACATCCATGAAAGAGTGTCTGAGCAAAGCAAAGGAGTATGCTTTGACAGTCCGCATTGAACCAAAAGTCTCCTACGGTGTATAAGCCGTCAAGTCATGTTTATAATTATCAAGGATAAACTGAGGAGAGAAAGGGGAGTAAAAGAAGTCGGGGGGCAATGAGGGTACTTATACACGTACAAAAGCTCAAATGTTACTAGAACATATGGATATTTACTCGTGAAAACGACGAAGGGGGTGCGGTGTTGGCCATGCGACGGAGCAAAACGGAAGAGGTTGGTATGACCCTATTCGGAGGTATTACACGAGAATCATGGCTGATAGGCAACGAGATAATTCAACCGGCAACACACATGCTGTTACTTCCGTCCTGCATCAGCATATCATTCATTATTGCCTATCGTCGCGGAATGCGAAAACGTCGTGAAACATGAAAGAGGGGGTAACGGGCATTTCCGGCTTGAGGTTTAGAGGGTGGGTGATGGCATACACGAGTCTGCGCAACGTCGGGGCAAAATCGTTTTCTTTCTATACCGGAAGGAATATATAGCCTATTTGCTCAATTTATATACTATAATCATTGTCTCATTATAACTCCATAATGAAGTCAGTTTCATGAATGCGCCATGACTATGGCCACCTTTGTATCCAACGCTGCATATGCCCGTCACTACCACCGTCTTCTGATTTACGCGATCTATTTAGAAAACTCACTGCTCTCCACCATAGTCCCTCGTGTAAATGCTTCCAAAACTGTGTTCACTCTTTGGCATAGATGTATTTGTCATTTCTGTCCATTGCCACTTCAATCGTCTCTGAATTTCATTGGCCACGCGCGAGTCTGTTTCGTCCAGACAAAATTCACGCCCTTGTCTTCGGCTAGCTGTCTTATTTGATCAAATTTGGAGCCGCGAACTGTCGTGCTATATATAGTCTTGAGCTTCACCGAGACCAATACGTCTTGGATGAGCTGGGCGAAGTGATTGGGGATATACCCCCGTTCTGATTCTAGGCTCAGCTCTTCCAAACACGGAAATGTTTGCAGAAACTGGATCAAAGGATTGTCTTTCGGGTACATGTGTAATTTGAAGGTAAAATCGTATAAGCCGAGGCGTCGAATGCTCTCAGCCCCTTCAAGCCACGCGTACCCCTGGATGTGTCTGGTACTTGGTTCCCCCTCCCCATCGTCTAAATTCTGCATGGGAAAGATGATATCAAATGAGCGCAGTTTTCCGGCTTTTATGGATGGCATGAATAAATTTTGTGCTATTTCTGGTGATAAGACTGTGTTTGAGAGGCGTATTGTCTGTAGGTCTTCGTATGAACTTGATAGATGTCGCTGCATACGAAGAAAAATATCGCCCTCTTCTTGGTCAGAGTACGTGTAGTCAAACTCATAACGTATGTCTAGGGCTTTGAGTTTTTTCCCCAGATTTAAAGCTGTAAGATATTGGTATGCTTCGGTTGAACCTATCTGGTTTGAGTGCATATGGTGATGGTGATGACCGTGGTGCACACGATGTAGCGTATCTACAATCGTAAGGGATTTAAGATTCGGCACGCAGCAATCGTCGAATGGCTCGTCGTCTGGAAGATGGCGGCTGAAAACGAGATCCTCTACATAGAGCTGCTCGAGCTGGGGGGCATGTCTCAACCATTGAAGCTGACAGGCGTTACTTTCTCATTCTGAGTATCTTGGTCCCAGGCACTTACAATAGGTAACTGCCACGGCTGATTAGGAGCCTTGGTTAATTTTAGATGCTTCAAATTAGGCATAATCGGCATTCCCACTGGATTGAACCATTGCCTGGGGATTCCGACAAGGCTTAAGCTCTCTAGAGTGTTCACAGCGGTCAGTAAAAAGGAGAGATATGGATCTCTGTCTTCGTTGCTAGGCGCATAGAGCTGATAGAATCCATCAAGCCGCAAGTGCTTGAGAGTCTTGAGATTTCCCCTGAAATTTAGAGGTAAAATATCCAGGCGTTCATATGGACCAGCTAGCTCCAAGCGTTCCAGCTTGGCTCCTGCGTTCAAGATGGCACTGAACTTCCTCTGGTCAAGCCTAAATTTTGAACAACTATCAATGACAAGCTCTCTAACGTCGTTGAATGAATAAGAAAGCAGCTTTCTCAATGAGGCGTACGGAACGCGCGGGGATGCAAAACCAGGAAAAATTAATGATTTCCAAAATTGCGCGCTTCCCGGAGCCGTTAATGCCTTCTTCCAAGATTTAGAGACACGCAGACATCGACTACATGAAACGGGGCCATATGGTCAGCACTGCCTAGAATTTATCAAGAATTTGCTATGGGACCTACCACAAAGTGAATATATCGAAACGGCCAAAGATATCCCGAACGAGCTCCCCCGGCAGACTAGTCTTTGACATCAAACCAAGACTCAAAAATTCACCCAAAGGGTCAACCTTGCTAAATCTGAGTTTAAGGGGATCTCGAGCTTGATCGAGTCGCTAGCATCTTGTTAAAACTCTGCGCCACGCAATAATTTTTCACCAAGCTAACGCACCTTGATATCTCCCATTTGAACGCCATCTCCCTCTAGAAGTCTTAGAATACCGTTGGTCAGCAATTCAAAAGCAGCTTCTGGATCTTGATCGATGCGTAAGGCTTTATTTGTGCGAAGATAGCCCTATACAAGGTGAGTAAAACAAGAGCAAAAGCCGTTTGTTCCAGTAATCAGATGCGTACTTCAGGTGAAAGCGGCGCTAGGCGCACCATTCGTTGCGCGTCAGCTTTCGCGCGGCGAATATCTGGGATCTTTTCAAACGTTCCAGCCCGATAGCTGAGAGCCTGAAGATGGAGAGGATTGTAACATTCGACAGTTGTATCCTGGACTACCTGGTCGGCCCCCTTGGTATCATGGAGCTCTTGAGCCTCTCGCTTCCTCTTCCTCTTCTCCAACGCACAAGGACAGAGACTTATAGCCTGGAAGCAGTCAGTGACGGCCTTGCATAGGCTTCTAGCCAAACGTTGATGACGGACCTCAGTGAAAACATGAAGCGCTTCTTTATACTGGCCGGCCGCATACTTGGCACGACCGGCTCTGATGGCTTCTTCCATGGAGAGGCTCTCATCAAGAGATGTGATTGATTGATGTTCCACATACACACGCGGCGTTCACTCTAGCTGATGGACGCTGAAAAGTGGAATTGACAGGCGAGTTTAGGATGTGGGTCTTGTGTCTGGCTCCCGCTTGGGATAACGGCTAAGAGAAGCGTAGATTGTTATTAACGGAATCAAACAAGGGAGATAAATAAAAAATGGAAAAAATTCAATGGTTGGCTATGCAAAAGTGTTGAGGGTTGGCTTTCGCTAGACTAAGAATATGATAATGGGTTATTGAGAGATGAGAAGTAGTAGAGGTTAGAGTACGCGACTGAGTCTTAGCGCGGGGAAGAGGCGCTTAAGAGAGGCAGCGACAACAGCCGTCCTGCAACTCCAGGTTTGCAACTCTCAAGTGAGAGCGAACAAACTAAAGCAACAGCCGAGATTATAATCCTCTTAGCTGCATGATAAACATTTTTTTCAGCCCTATGATTTGCTATATAGCTGTGTAGGGCTCATTGATATCCAATTATATTGGCCATACATGCAGCCTAATGGCACCATGCATCGCCATACCCTGGAGGTATCTATCCATCCCGTACAGCACCCTGAAGCCAGCTATTCGCCTGAGCCTCCCCCTTTTAAATTCGATGCCATGATCTACTTCAGCTGTGTCATATTACTGCGTAAGCCGAACAACGGCCGCGATGAATCCTCTCACGCCGTTGCTAATCCAGCACTCTTCACCATCTGCTAGCGAGTCTGCAGGTACGGCTTGCTCAACAGCCACTCCTCTATTTCCAGTTATTCGCTTTCATTCTGAGAGGACAGTTGAATAAAGTGATTGGCAGCCTACCTTTCCAAGGCCCACCGTCGAGATACACCATCTTGGCCACCACTTCCAGAGCTCAAATCGACAGGCGGAGTGACCCATCGTCCATCTCTCCAGAAATATGGCGTGAACAAGCTTCCTTCCATGACGGACCCGTCGCCTTTGTTGACCAATAATACTTCTCGCTCATCGGTCGGAGCGATTCCAAGCCTCTCGCGGGCAGAGTCGTACATTTCTCTCTTGGTAGTCTTGAAATGTGTGTACTCCGATGCTGTAGTCTGAAGATCATCGGGCGCCACTGTCCAGCATGGGGTTTTCTGTGCCTCCCCGGAAGTAGATGGAGCACCAGGCTGAGGTAGTCGTAGGGGGAACAGGTTCTCTGTAGGAACAGGAGCGATGTTGTGCTTCTCAAAGCTCACCAGGCCATCGCGACTGACGAGGATTTTGAAGCGCAGCGCAGTCTTTTGAGATGTGCCAATAAATTCTTCGGCTAGCCTTGTTAATGTTTCCAGGCCCTTTTGGCCCGATAGAACATTAATGGCTTCATCCCACTTCCAATGGGTCGCCGCTCGTAGCATGCGATCGCGATGATAGTCGAGCATGTAAAAGGGCGACTTATTGGCGGCGTTCCACCCGGCATAGTCAATGCCTTTGGAAGGGACTTCTAATAGACTAGGATCATACCGGAGAGAGGTGAAGAGAGAAAAGATGTCCGCCATGGCGATTGATAGGGGCGTATGCTGATGGGTTGATGTATGTATATGAATTTTGAAGCTGAGCAACTGAGCTATGATATTTGTGATGTTAGTATGCGCCACTTAGTAAACCGTACCCTCCTACTGTCATCACCGAGAAAGGATGAAAACAATATCAAAAATTTAGGCACAAAAAAAAAAGAATTGTCTAAGTATGAGTATAGAAATGTCAATATATCCTACACCTTTGTATAAAAAATGCTTGGAGATATACTGAAACCGCTGTGCCCATAAAAAGCTACCTACTCCTACAAATTGGGGCTCTTGCAGCTTCACAGTGCGTATGGCATCACGTCACTTGCAAAATGGTGCATGGCCAGCAGCTAGCGGGTAATAATGCAAGGCTGCTGCGGCAACTAATATGAGACGAATCGGCTTTAGGTAATGCCGCAGCGTATGACTGACATGCGAACATGTTCAGCGCAGCATATCGCACGATGGAGCCTGCTTACTGCCTCTGTACCTAGGCACTAGGGTAGATGCACGGTACATCGTAGTATTTCATCCATGCGCCGTGGATAACACGCCGTGGCCGCCTGTCCCGTAACCGCTACGAGCCGGCAGCCAATCTTGCTGCAGCGCTATGTACGCACTGGTACGTGAAATCATTACGGCAGCAGATCGATCTGGGTGCAATGGGCCAATGAGTGGATGGGTAAAGCATTGGCTCATGACTAGCATTTTCGCGGCTATGACGATATGCCCTGGGGCAGTTCGGATGTGCGCGACTGGCCCTGTACCTAGTGAAAGATATCCTTGTATGTACTTATTGGCGTAGGAGCAGACTAATGTGTATGTACAAGGAAAAATGCACATAAATAGAGGCAATAGATTAAAAAAAACATTCTATGTTGCCTCAGGCATTTCCGGAGCCTTTTGCAGGCGGCTGGCGTTTGCGTATACTACCAGGGTCTCGGATGTTGATGGGTTTCCCTCAGTGGCTAGGCTTGCTAGGGTCGGTGGAGAATGAGAAGCAAAAAGAAAAAATTCAGAACCACAGCTCAGTTTAAAGTGGGTGGTTTTTTCCACGGTTCGGCTCCAGCTCTTGCCTGGGTCCTGCTAGCTCGAGGTGGGTTACTTAACCGCCCGCCAACCGGTGGAAATTTCGACTAGAGAGGATTGAACCACTTGTGGCCGTGCCATCATTCATTTTTTTACTGCGCGTGCCCAGCTATTGCTGCAGCTCATCATCGAACGGCCTATTCGAGCCCCAGCACTTCCTGCGTCTTTCGTCTCCATCTCTCGTCTTGAGCTCGCAGCGCTCTGATTCCCGCCCCGGCCATGTCTAACCCGCTGCCGTCAATGCCTCCGGGCCGCCCCGCCGCTGTCGCTGTCGACGCGAATTCGTCCTCGACCTGGGACCGGATATCGTCGTGGGTGTCGGAGAATAAGGCCGTTGTCTATACCATTGCTGGCGTGGCTGTTGTTGTCACTGGCGCTGGCGTTGTCTACTATCTGAATTCCGATTCGGTACGTTTGTTGTTATTGTTGTGTGGTTCGTGGAGGGGTTGAATGATTGCATGACGGCATCAGCATCGCAGCAGCTGTTCTGGGGTCGCCGCCGGATTGGTGGGAGAAAACTGAAACCAGAGAGCACCGCTGAAGAAGAGAGAGTGAGAGAACCAAGTTCTAACCCATCCTGTGCAATAGAAGTCCGATGCATCACCAAAGCTCAGCAAGAAGGAGAGGAGGAAGCGCAAAGAGGCCGAGCGCAAAGCCGCCGACTCTAAAGCTACTCAGTCCAAAGCCGCCACCGTCGAGCCCGAATCCGAGCTGCCAGAAATCAACGAGACCACTGTTCTACAGCTGAGCCCCGAGGTGCGAGAGCAGTATGCCGCTCGACTGAAGCAGGCTGGCAACAAGGCCTACGGAGACAAGGCATACAACAAGGCCATCGACCTCTACTCCCAGGCTATCCTGTGCAAACCAGATGCCGTCTTCTACTCCAACAGAGCCGCCTGCTATAGCGCCATGAGCGAATGGGAAAAGGTCGTCGAAGATACCACAGCTGCCATCAGCATGGACCCCGATTACATTAAGGCAATTAACCGCCGTGCCACTGCCTACGAGCACCTAAAGATGTACTCCGAGGCTCTTCTCGATTTCACAGCCTCTTGCATCATCGATAACTTCAAGAGCGAGTCGACTGCTCAAGCTGTTGAGAGACTGCTAAAGGTCTTCGCCGAGCACAAGGCCAAGGAGGTCATGGCCTCCAGGCCCGCCAAGCTCCCCAGCCCCATCTTCGTCGGTAACTACCTCCAGAGCTTCCGCCAGAAGCCCCGCCCTGCCGCCCTTGACGACTCAATCGAGCTCTCTCTGGATACCGGCTTGGGACAGCTGCAGCTCGGTTTCCAGGGACTCGAGCAGAAGACAGCCGAGGGATACGAGGAGGCCAGACAGGCGTTCGAGAAGGCCATTGAGCTTGGCGATCTCGGCGAGCACGAGGCTCTCGCTTACAACCTGCGAGGTACTATTCGAACCCTCCTTGGTAACCACGCCGCGGCGACGGAGGATTTCGACAGGAGTATCGAACTCGACCCAAAGATGACCCAGAGCTACATCAAGCGAGCTAGCATTAGCTTGGAGCTGGGTGAGCCTGACAAGGCCGACGCCGAGTTCGAAAAGGCTCTCGAGCAGGATAATGACGACCCTGATGTCTACTACCACCGTGCCCAGGCTCACTTTATCAAGGGCGATCTCGCAAGCGCACAGAAGGACTACCAGAAGTCGATTGACCTGGACAAGGACTTCATCTTCTCCCACATCCAGCTGGGTGTTACCCAGTACAAGATGGGCTCCATCGCGTCGTCCATGGCCACCTTCCGACGATGCATCAAGAACTTCCCCAAGGTTCCCGACGTTTATAACTACTATGGCGAGCTGCTGCTAGACCAGGGCAACTTCCCCGAGGCCATTGAGAAGTTTGATACCGCTATGGAGATGGAGAAGCAGTCTAAGCCCATGTCTATGAACGTTCTGCCCCTGATCAACAAGGCTCTCGCCCTCTTCCAGTCATCAGCTGACTTTAAGGAGGCAGAGAAGCTCTGCCAGAAGGCTCTCATCAGTCAGTATTCTCTTTTTTTTTTCTTCTCTTTTTGTTTTACTGCTTGCATATGCTAACTAATGTCTTCTAGTTGACCCTGAGTGCGATATTGCTGTGGCCACCATGGCTCAGCTTCTGCTGCAGCAGAACAAGGTTACCGAGGCGCTCAAGTACTTTGAGCGTGCGGCAGAGCTCGCCCGAACCGAGGGTGAGATTGTCAACGCCTTGTCCTACGCCGAGGCTACACGAACCCAAGTCAAGGTCACGGAGAAGTACCCCAAGCTGGCGGAGAAGCTCGCAGGTGGTCCAGGTGGCCCTGGCGGACTGCGCATGCCTTAAAGCTTGCGTCGCAATACGACGTTGGATGAATAGGCCCGCAGTCTCAACGGAAGGAATTAACAAAAAAAAAAAAAAAACTGAAAAAGAGCTAAGAATCAGGATGAGGAGAGGATAGGCCTCAGAAACGCACATATGCACACATACGAGACATGGCGCAGGGCAACTTATGAACTCAATGTGCGCTTGTAACACTTACACATATGCCACAAAAATTATTATACGCTGCCGAAGATCGGGGAGTTGAGGAAAATGTTTTGGAGTTTTGTATTTTCTTCGGAGGGTGATATTCCAAGTTTCCCCTTTTTCTCGATCCGGTGGCGCAAACCAAACAGCAATATTTGACATCGACATTCAAGGGATTGATAACTTTCATGATTCAAGTGTATGCCGTGTTAGGGAAGGGGATGGAATACGGAATTGGGAAAGTAAAAAGAAAGAATGATGTGGTGGCAGGGTGCAAAAGAGAAAAAAAAAGGGGGGGTTAACGGAACGGCAGAGAAGGCGTTGATTATGCAGAAATGAAAAAAACCCTCTTCTGTACATTTCTACTATAATGACATCTTACGTTCCCTGATATGTAATGGTGTCACAAAGTATTTTGATACTTTTTTTTTTTCCCATTCGTTGTTTTGTATTTTACTGTATTGTATGATCACCATTCTTATCCATTTGATGGAGCTGTACAACAAGGGAACCGGAAAACGATGTATGCTCAAAACTAGAAGGATGTATCATTGGACGGTTGGGATGTATTACTAGTACGACTCCTGTGTTTGGCCCGGGAAAACAATAAGACACAAGCAAAACTCCTCTCACAAAAGCAAAGTTCTCACAATTTATCCGCTTCATAAAAAAAAAGGTATAAAAAAAGGTTCCTATCCTATGTTCATCCGTCGCAATCACATGGACTCCCCTCTTCCCTTCCCATCCCATCCCATTCTACCTAAGTAGTTCATCAACACATCCGAGAGTTCATGGCATTAAATATCATCAGCAAACACCACCAAAAAATTTCAAGTAATATCTCCCCTTTTTATACCCTCTTCATCACGAGTTGTATCATTCTTCCTCCCTCTCTCATCTCATCTCTGCTCCCGCTGCAATCAACGCTACTCTCCTCCACTCGCCGGTGTAGCGTCTCCAAAGTAAGAATTAAGATTGTACAAATAGTCGTTTCGCTGTGAAGAAGCATATAAAGGCCTCCCCTCATGCGGTTGGATACATAGTTCATAGTCTATGAAAGAATAAAAAATTACGCCTCGTGAGCCCTAGAAGTAATAAGTGGCCCTTCCCCCGTAGTTTAGAATTCAGAAGCAACAAGGAAAAGAAAAAAAAGGAAAAAAAAAAAAGGACGATCGTTCATATAAGGGAAATTCGCAACGACTTTTTTTTTTTGGCGAGACAAAGTCGATTAGTGTTTGTTGGTCAGGGCAACACCCAGGCCCACGCCCAGAGCAATGGCGAGACAGATGAGGAAGACGATGAGAGCGCACCACCACTTGAGGCGACGAGTGCGGCGGGCGTGTTGGATACCTTGGCTGACTTGCTCGTTACCCTTCTCAATGTTCTGGACTGTGCTCTCGGCGTTGACCTCGGCGGCAACAACAACATTCTCCTGCTGCTCGACCATAGCGGCGAGTTCCTGGAAGAGGATAGCGAGCTCGGAGAGGGTCTGCTCGATGCGCTGGAGCTCGTTGTGGCGAGCGCGCACGTTGCCAAGGAGAGAAGCAGCGTGGCCGGAGCGGTTGGTTCGAAGCTGCACAAAGTCTGGTCAGCGCTAGTCACACATTTATATACTCGCCACACAAGCTACTACTTGACTGCTGAAGAATAGCATGACACCAAGCCAATTCTTTGGCGTTGGCGCATTTAGGATGAGACAAAAACAAGGGAAAGACGTACAGCTGTCTGGAAAACACCCTCGTTATTCCAATCGGCCTCTGTGGCCTGCTGCACCTCTTCCTCCGACGCATCCGGGTTGACGATGCGATACTGTCTCGCGATCTGTTCCCGGTAGCGCTGCTGGTAGTCGCGCTCAATGCTCTGGTATTTGTCGAGCTCAGACTTGAAAAAAGTCTTGAGCGACTCCAGCTGGGTCTTCTTGGTGGTGCGAGACGCATCTGTTGTCTTGAGGAGATCGCGCTCCAGGCCCTTGATGCCGTCCTTGATGGCGGTGTTGCGGATTTGTGTCTGTGCCACATAGTGCTCCAGCTGCTGGGTTGCTTCCGGGTCAGTAGTGCTGAGAGTGCGCTGGTGCAGCTGCCCGATGTAGTCAATCTCAGAGGTCAGCGACTTGATGTCGTTGCGAAGGTCTCCCACGCGGCTGAGGAAGTCTGCCTGCGACAGAGGCTGTCGCGATTGCTCTTGACCGTATCCATTGCTAGCTTGGCTTGGGCCTTGGTTGTTGTAGTCCTGCAGCTCGTAGTTGTTGTACGGGCTCTCGCTGTTGTTGGTGGCATATGGGTTGAGCTGCCAAGCGCATTTGCATTAGCATTCTCGCTGCTCGTCCGGATGTCCACGGCCGCCGCAAGGCTCTACAAGGGCGGTTTACTTACCTGGCCATAACCAGCGGCATTGTGCCCGGCCTCTTGTGAAGGGCCCTGAGCATAGGGATTCTGCTGCCCTGACATGTTGAAAGAGCGTGCTGCCAGAGTTTTTGTTTTGGTGCAGGTGCAGGTGAGAGGGAGAGGCGGTGGTGATGTTTCGACGGAGCGAGAGATTCGCTTGCGGTGGTCGCAGCTACGTGCAGGTAATGAATAGAGCGGGCGGAATCAACGGTAAGGCTTCGAGAAGATCACAAGCACAGCGCTCTAATTGGTGGGGGAGGGTTTGGCAGCGAAAAGTACAAAAACGAGCACGAGTAATTGGCAAACCGAAGCAGCCTCGGGTGGTGCGGAGGTGGAGGGAGGATGGAGAAGGGAAGGACGGCAATTTCTGTTTTTGCGAGGCCCAAAGCGGAATATAGCAGAGGCGCAACACTAACACTGTAGTCTAGCGGTGCTGTGGTGTAGAAAACGAGTAAGGCCGAAAAAAAAAAATCAAAAACTGTAGAGGCCCCAGGCCATCAGCCATGTAACCGTGGCCAGCGCGTAGAGCAAGCAGGGATTGACTGGTGACGTATTGGCACGGCTAATTACTAGTCTACTAAAAAATAATCTTGGAGAGCCGGACTGGAACAAAATCAAGCAGGAGACAATGAGGCCGTTTTTTCCAGGGTCTCGCCTCTCGTCGTCGCTGGATTCCAGCGTCTTCCTCCCGCGGATCGACGGAGCGAGCCTTTGTCAGCGCTGCGCCCAGTGGCAGCCGGTCGCCATTACGACGCCCACGGTTGAATCATCTTGCCATCGTTTTGACAGCCCCACCCGCGGTGCTTGTGCAGTAAGTTGTGCCTAATGGAGCAGCTGCCTGGCTCCATCGGGCCCATGCGCCCGCCAATCGTCGCGCATCGAAGTCATGGCCATGAACCATGCCTGTGGCTCTGGGCGGCGCCGCGGCCTTGCCAGGGCCAATGGACTGCAGGGCGGGCGATGCGATCATTGCGCGTCAGCTAGCGGAGCTAGTGGCATCGCCGAGGGAAGAACAACGTCTGTTGAGCACCGGGTCTTGATTACGGGACATCGACAACGTGGGAAGACGGGAGAATCTCTTTGTTCTGCAGCCACACCAACCACCAGCTTGGACGGAGCAGCGCTGGCGACTGTCGGCTGAGTGAGAAGTCCCGCTAAAGCAACGGTAAGATGCTCTGTCTGCAGGATCATCTGATGGACAGGGATCTGTAGCTTCGTATTCTTGCATGCTACTGTACCTGGTATGGTATGGAGCACGGCAGCGGTCATGGTTGTACTTTGTGTGGAATAGACTCACTGCTAGGGCGAGTGAATAGTGGAGTGCAGTTCTCAACAGTAATTGGCCACGGGCAGTTCTTAATTCGAGCGACTCAACGCTTTCATATACTTCACCATGCACCTCTTGATACAACATTCATCTGGAATGCTTGTCAGAAAGACCAATTCACAGCGAGTACGCTGTACCTTGGCTATTCAATTTCGTTGCCCTTTTTTTTTTTTTTTTTTTTTTTTTACCATGCTCTGGTTTCATGCTCTGGTTTTTTTAGCCTCAAAATTCCAAGACAATCAGTACTTTACGATTTGTGTATGCAGTCATTTATTATTACTAGTATGTACTCATAAACGCGAATTTCATATATACAATCGTCCATCTCATGGTGCTGCCCATAAATGCTGCGCACAAATATCGGCCATCGTGTGCCAATACTAGAATCCAACGTCTCTTCTCCCATTCCAATAGTATTGCTGATATATAATTTGTGGCTTGTATACCGATCCACTGTGCCTTACGTCGCCATCGTGGCGGAGCTCTTTTAACATGGCGCCGGCTGTGAATCATATTCAAGACTGGCACTGTTGCAGCCAAAGTCAAATGGCCACCTCTATCAGACTTCAAGGCGTTAAAAACCGCCACAATCGGTAGCGTTGGAAAATAGCCTTGCAGGTCCGCCAACAATTGGACCACATAGTGTTCCAGAAGCAGTCTCCGTTTGTGAAGAAGATGAAAAAGGCCGAAACTTGATCAGAGAATGTCTGCTCAGAGATAGTTCTTCTTTCTAGAGGTTCGCGTGTATTGCGACAAATGCCACTCAACGTCACCCTCTTTGTTCTCCAGTGTACCTCCGCGAATTTCGAATACTCTCATCGTCATTCGAGGTCCGACCTCGGCCAACTCAACGCTGTCGTAACCTGTCCGTACGAAAACGTGATGTCTGACTTCGATGCTGTCGTCAATGTTCTTAAATGTTACTACTCGGTTGCCAATCTTGTTCTTGCTGGTAATTGGTTCTCGGGGAGGGAATAAATGCTTCAGCACTTTAACAACTCGTTCTCCCAGGCGAGTTGTGAAGCCGTCGAAGATCAGGTGAGGGTATGCCTCTGACACGGTTCCTCGAACGCTACCGGGAATATCGTGGCGGAGAACGACGTTGTGCAGGGAGAAAGAGACTGTCGGTCCGTGAGGTAAATGAGAAATTGTCAAGGCCGTAGGAGTACCGCGATGTTCGTGAAGTAGAAGCATATCAGAGAGGCCTGCGGACTGGGCAGACTTGACCAGGTCGGGCAGAATGAGGTTACCACGATTCATTCGGATAGACGTTGGTAGAAGAAGCCTGATTTCCTTTGCGAATGCTGATAATCTGGCCGAAGGATCGCGAGAAGTCGTTACGAGAACTCGAGGGTCGACGATGCCAGACAGCTGCGCATACTCGTCGTCCAAGTCCAGCTGCTCGTTCGTAGTGAGATCGCGAGACTCATCATATTGATAATCTTTCCTTAGTGATTTATCATTGGCGATTTCTGGGTCCAATGGTTTTCCTGAAGCGAGTGAGGCTCTCAGCTTAGCTCTCTTCTCGCTGATTTCGGCATCCCGCAGTAGAAGGGCTCGTCGGTAGAGATAATCACGCCTCTGGCGTGCTTGTTTGCGCTATAGAATATGGTTAGTGATAAAATATTTCTGCACACAGATATTAAGCCCACGTACAATCATCTTTGGTGCTCAAATGTGTAAACAACTTCACTCCATACAAGCTGGCGCGAAGGCAGTCGAAAAAAAGTTTGGGCTTATCAGTTTTGCCGGAATTTCGGGGCTTATCGATAACGCGCCACCGACCTTAGGCCTATCACGTGGGCGCAAATTGTCCCACCACCACTACACCACCGCCTAGGATTCCCGGGTGTGCCAGGGTGTTGATAGATTCCGACTGTCAAGAGCAGAAAAACGCTTTCTGCCTAGGAACCTTCCGAGCGACAAGTTTTCTGCAAAAGCCAGGCTCGAGATTTGTATTTCTAGCTTTGAGTATCGACTCTGACCTTTTTTCTCCCTCGCCCTACGTCCGCGACGATGATGTGAGGCCGGCCGACGACACTATTGAATCCCTTCCCTTTGACCATTTCGCGCCGAAGCTCGTCGCACGAGGCTTCTCGAAACATAATATTTACTTACAAGGTACACGCCACTCTCCTGTAGTTGCTTTGGGCGTACGAATCTCAGACAAATTCTCTGGACCAACTTGCACTTGTTCCCTCTCTCTACTTCCGTCACTCGTCACCACCCCTCTACTCCTACCGTGAAGCTGACTTGTCGCGATCCAAAAAGCACCGTCTGGCGGACCTGCCCTAGACAGCAATTCAACATGGAGGGAGCTTTCACCCATGTTGGCAACCATCTTATTTCCGACTCAGCTGCTGCCATCAAGGCTGGCGCTGACGACTTGTCGACGATCGATCCTGACGAGGCTCTGCTCTACGGCAAATATGGCGGCCAAAGTGGCCGTCGCCGAGCCGATGACGACGATAATCAAACGGAGGCATTTGAAGAGGACGATAACGACAGTCTCAATAGCGTACCTGTTGATCAAATGATGGGCATGAAGTTGAAGCATCCTGAGGAGGAGAAAGAGCTTCCTGCTCATGCATGCGCGTGAGCAACGCTATTTATATTTTTCGCTGGTTATATAAGCTAACGCGACCTGAAAAGATACTGTGGTATTCACTCCCCGGCCTGTGTCGTGAAATGCCTTACGTGCAACAAGTGGTTCTGCAGTGCCCGCGGCAGCGGCTCATCAACCCACATCGTCAATCATCTTGTTCGCGCACGCCACAAGGAAGTGCAGCTACACCCCGAATCGACTCTCGGAGATACCGTTCTAGAATGTTACAACTGTGGAACCAAGAATGCCTTCATTCTGGGATTTATCCCAGCAAAATCTGACGCCGTGGTCGTCCTGCTATGCCGCCAACCCTGCGCCGCCGCTTCGTCGAATAAGGACATGAATTGGGACACCTCGCGGTGGGAGCCCCTCATCGAGGAGCGGGCATTTTTGCCTTGGCTCGTGAACCCGCCATCCGACGCTGAACAGCTGCGCGCCCGCCACCTCACGATCAACACGATTGCCAAACTCGAAGAAATGTGGAAACAGGAGCCGGATGCGACGATTCAAGATTTAGAGAAGGCTTCCAACATTGACGACGAGCCTCTTCCCGTTCAGTTGACATATGACGATCCCTACCATTACCAGAATATTTTTGGACCCCTTGTCAAGATGGAATCCGACTACGATAAGAAGCTCAAGGAAGCGCAGTCCGAAGATGGCCTAACTGTTCGCTGGGATTATGCTCTCAATAACAAGCACATTGCTAGCTTTAACCTGCAGAAGATTGAATCGGGAGATGTCAAACTCGCAGTCGGCGACGAAATGCGACTACGATACACCGGCGAACTTCGAGAACCGTGGGAGGGTGTTGGATACGTCATCAAGATCCCTAACAGCCAATCTGACGAAGTTTGCCTTGAACTCCGCAAGACCGGCAACGACAAGCTAGTCCCCATCGACCTCTCTCACAACTTTTCGGCCGATTACGTTTGGAAGGCCACCTCGTACGATCGTATGCAGTTGGCAATGAAGACGTTTGCTGTTGACGACATGAGCGTCTCGGGATACATCTTCCACATCCTACTCGGACATATCTGCCAGCCACCCCCTATGAAAGTCACGCTGCCTAAGAAGTGGTCTGCTCCCGGGCTACCTGATTTGAACCAAGGCCAGGTGGATGCCATCAAGGCTGTTCTTCAGAGGCCTCTCAGTCTGATCCAAGGACCTCCCGGTACAGGAAAGACGGTTACATCGGCTACTATCATCTACCACCTTGCCAAGATGAGCGGTAGCCAAGTTCTGGTGTGCGCTCCGTCCAACGTCGCTGTGGACCAGCTCTGTGAACGCATCCACCGTACCGGACTCAAAGTGGTTCGACTTACAGCAAAGTCGAGAGAGGATGTCGAGTCGTCTGTCACCTTCCTGGCCTTGCACGAACAGGTTCGCATGTCCGAGCACAACACCGAGCTCGTGAAGCTGTCGCAGTTGAAGAATGAAGTCGGCGAACTTTCAAGCCAAGACGAGAAGAAATTGAGACAGCTGACTAAGGCCGCCGAGCGAGAGATTTTGAGCAACGCAGATGTCATCTGTTGTACTTGTGTCGGCGCAGGCGACCCGCGACTCTCCAAGATGAAATTCCGAAACGTCCTCATTGACGAGTCCACGCAATCTGCTGAGCCAGAATGCATGATTCCTCTTGTGCTCGGATGCAAGCAAGTCGTTCTAGTCGGAGATCACAAGCAACTTGGGCCTGTGATTATGAACAAGAAGGCGGCCAAGGCGGGCCTCAATAGGTCTCTGTTTGAACGACTCATCAACTTGAAGATCAACCCGATCCCGCTAAAGACACAGTACCGAATGCACCCATGCCTTTCGGAGTTTCCCTCAAATATGTTTTATGATGGTACTCTTCAGAATGGCATCACCCATGAGCAGCGAGTTCGAAAAGACGTTGATTTCCCCTGGCCTGTTACAGAGATGCCCATGATGTTCTGGTCCAACATTGGCCACGAAGAAATTTCAACGTCTGGCACTTCGTACCTAAACCGAACAGAGGCCTCGAATGTGGAGAAGACTGTGACACGTTTCTTCAAGGCCGGCGTGAAGCCATCCGAGATTGGAGTCATTACACCGTATGAGGGCCAGCGAAGCTATATTGTTTCCACCATGCAAAATTCTGGCACCTACAAGAAGGAACTTTACAAGGATGTGGAAGTGGCCTCGGTCGACGCTTTCCAGGGTCGTGAGAAGGACTTTATTGTCCTATCCTGCGTTCGTTCCAATGATAACCAAGGCATTGGATTCTTGTCAGACCCCCGTCGTCTCAACGTCGCACTCACCCGAGCCAAGTATGGTCTTGTCATTCTCGGAAACCCCAAAGTTCTCTCCAAGCATGAGCTTTGGCACAACCTCCTCGCTCATTTCAAGGATCGCAAGTGCTTTGTCGAAGGCCCCCTTACCAATTTGCAGGCTTGTCTTCTGCAGTTTAGTCGCCCCAGAGTGAGCTATCGCCAGAGGAGCAGCCAGCCATCTCAGTATCCAAGCGCCAGGCAGTCAAATGGCAGATTCAACGGCGGCCCTCCTGGCCGTGACTTTGACGCGGGCTCCATGGTTTCTTACATCCCGGACGACGTTTCTTCAATCCAGGGCTCAGCCTTTGGAGGCGCAGCACTCAATACGGCATTCCCGCCAATGTTCTCCAGCTTTGCCCCCGAGCAGTGGCCCGGACTTCCTGGAGTGTCGGCGCCTGGGCGAGGACATAAGGGTCGTAACCGAGCGCCTGAAAGCATTGCCGGAGAGAGCGTGGCCAATTCTGAGCTAACAGATGCCTCAGCTAGCGTCATTGGTGCCAAGGGAATTGGTCAAGGCGGCGTCAGCCTGGGAGCTGGATTGCACGACGTGGTGACGGGAATGCGAGCAGTGTCCTACAGCCAGAGCGATCGATTGAAACAATACGTGGAAAGCAACGGTCGTATGACTCTGGGCAGTGGCTACGGCCGACGCTACGACGACGACGAGAAGAGCATCAGCACTGCTTTCCATAGCCAAATCGGCGGAGGCTACGACTGAGTGACACGCTCAAGGCTGTAACAGCAAATAATGACATTTAGGACACACCCTAAACGCTCCACAGTAACCAGCAAACTCACCAATGAACGTGATGGCTACAACAGCCGCTCCGTCGAAACGATCGTGGAGAAAGCGAAAAAGCCCAACCGACTGTGGTTAACGCGATCACTTCGGGCCTGGCAATTCAGCTTATTGCTGCGGATACGCATGGTAGTAGCAGCAGCTGGTCGCCGTCGAGATGAGCGGAGTTTGGTCAGAGCTAGGCGAGACAACCTGTCTAACGCTAGTCATCTGCAGGGGTTGGCGACGAGTACTATGGAAGCTGCTCCTTCGAAATATATGATAAGTAGGCAGTGGGGAAATGGCAGTAGCTTGTAGTGTAAAGGTTGAAATTCTTATTTTCTTCGTTGGTGGAACAGTCTGGACTACGAGGCCATACGTTGGCAACGCGCTACCTATCAAGAGGATGCTGCCGAGATGGTCCTTGGACAAGTTTTCCAGCTGGTAACCTGACCTCTCTGGAGATGCAGGTGATTTTAGAAGCCAACTATAGCCGCTCTTTATAATATTAGTTGATAATAAAACAGTCACTCCTTAGTTCTTGTATGCCACTTTAGGCCGATAGATTTGAGTTCACTCTTGATGAAAGCATTATCATACACTTTCAGTATGAAATATGGAAGACATTGAACTGATAACAGTTAGAAGTGTATTCCAATCTCGAGTCTGTGATTATCAACTGGCTATTTAAGTTATCTAAATGAGCGTATGAAGTGAACTTGTATATCCAGTTAGATATGGTAGCTCATGAGAGTTGATAATGAGTCCGTCGAGTTGACTCGTAGACTCGATCGTCGAGTCGTCGAGTCTTTCCTGAATTGGGGACGTTAATCTGGTTCAGCCTACCCTATAGGCACATCAATGCGACCATAAGAGTCGGGTCGTAACATATTATTAAATTAGCAATTTAGATATAAAATCTCCCGTCTCCCCGTCTCTTTCCGTTATAGTGAATATTTATGCCTTTACCACCAGGTCTTTAATTTTACTAGTTTTATCAATCCTTTAAGAATAGTTATCATAACCTATAGCCCGGCTGGTTAGCTCTATCTCATCCTGGTCTTTTTACTCAGCTATCTGCCATACAAGCTCACTTCTCTTAAACTTAGGATCAAACTTGGGACGCGCCAAGTCTTCTAACAATGTAGGTTTTAATGCTACCTCCGAAGCTTTGCAGCTTGAACGACGGCTATGTCGCCATTCCTAGGGCAAAGCAATGTACCATCAGGCGTTACTGTACAGAGGCGAGCTTCGTCGCTGGTAGCCCAATCCCCAGGAAGGAAATAGTACCGCTCAACGGCCATCACGCTTGACTCCGAAGGTTTTCCTGTCCAGGATGGCAAGCGCCAGGTACAAATCCAACGGTCAACATCAAGAAAAGCTAGCCTTGAGCGAGAAAGGAAAGCAAGCGGCTGACGCATGCAAGATGTTATCTCTGTCGGGATTAGAGTGTACGGGAACACTTCATTACTCTGGCCTGATTCCTCGTTGGATGATCCTAGTTGCAAATCGTTCAAGTCAAATAGAAGGTACTGCTTTTTTGTCTGCCCCGATGCGCTCGGGGGCAAAACTTCTAGGAGAATCTGAGATGAGTCGAGGTTGGATACCAGCCTTCCCAGCGTCTCGATATCTTTCTGGAGTCCTCCTGCATGTCTATCAGAGAGTGAAGGAAGAGTGATGCTGATAGAATTTCCAACTCTAGGCGGGAAATAGGAGCGCACCACAAGTTCCTGAAGTCTTGTCCAGTTAAAGACATGCACCCTGGAGGTTCCAAATCCAAGAAGGGTGTCAGCAAGGGTCGGATGCCACGCCCATTTCACTTCAGACATGGTTGTCATTGGCGTTGATCTAGCTATGGCCTTTGAACCGAGATCGACAGAAAATATTGTCCCTGGCGTGGACACAAAAAGTTCGTGGCTAGTAGGATGGAAGAGTAATTGGTTGATATGGCCCTGCTCGGAGGGGATGATGAGGCTGAACTCAGAAGTTACCTGCCAGCCAGCAGGGTTCTCACTGGATCTGACAACTTTCTTAACTGAAAGTTTGCCGCTAAGATCTGCAAGGGCAACAAGGCGCCCATCCTCGCTCCATGTTACATGCTCAATGGACATGTAACTCTCCAGTCTTTCCAGCTCACAAATTCTCCCACGTCCAGATTCGCAAAGAATTGCTACTCCATCCTCTGTGCCATAGCAATACAGCGGACCTACTGACTGCCCAGAAAGAGTAATAATATTGTCAATCCGGGCTGCGTGATGCTCTGTGAGAAGAGAGGCTCTCGCGAAGCTCTCAGTTTCACTGCAAGAGTCGCTGTTGTGATCCGAGGCGTCTGCCAGACGAACCAAAGAGTTCGGCTCCCACACATTGCCATACGAACCACGTATATCGTAGAGCCGCCTGGAGTCAATACTGAATGAGAGATAAAATACTGGGTCCTGTGATACCAACTGATACAGTACAGTAAAGTCCGCGGTTGCGTATATCGTAATTGTCCCGACTGCATCGCCGGTAGCGATGAGAGAGCCGTCAGTGCTAACGGTCAAAGAGTGTGCACCAGCCTGGATGGATGCGTTGGTCTCCTCTTCGTAAGGGTTCCAGCGGAACAATAGCCCAACCAGCGTTAGCCCAAACACTTCGCCGCTGAACGGATGCCACACGAGCTTGAAGACCTCCCCCCAAGTGTTGTCTTCAATCGTCATATCTGTTTCATTCAGCGGCAAATTGCACTGGCCAACCAGCATTGCCGGCTCAAGCTCCCAAGCTGTAACTGGGTGGCGTCGGTAGCCAAATGCAATCATATTGCCGTCCGGGCTCAGAGCAGAGCATATCGGGAAACTGACTGCAGTGTCGTCCAGGCTCTGTTCGTCGATTTGGGAATGCATTGTCCACTCCCCCCTAGCCTCTTCTTCGAGAGACACGCTTCTGGTACACCTGTCTTCACCACACACGAGTATTTTGCTCGGTTTCTCAGAGAAGAGTATAGAGTGCGGACGAGGATGCTTTGGCGGGTTTTTCACTGTCTTGACGCAATCTCCGCTGGCTACCTCCCACACTTTCGTTGTCGCATAGCCGTAGCTGACCAG
The DNA here is from genome assembly GCA_021066465.1 of Trichoderma asperelloides. Lineage (NCBI taxonomy): Eukaryota > Fungi > Ascomycota > Sordariomycetes > Hypocreales > Hypocreaceae > Trichoderma > Trichoderma asperelloides. The sequence goes on from JAJKFY010000066.1 coordinate 267,274, forward strand.
AAGGTTGCCTAACTTGTTGGCTTGTATGCTTAAAACACGTTCAGGGTGCGTAATCCTACGCTGCTCTTCAAATGTTGCCGCGTTGTAGACGATCACTTGGCTCGTCTTTCTAATCATTGTGAGGACAAAGATGCGGCTGCCGGCAGCGACGACTGAAGATGCCACGACCCCTTCACTCAGCGTAAACCGCGCCAGACAGTCATCCCAGGTAGTGGTAGTAACTCCAGAGACATGGATTGCTCTACTCTCCTTTTTACCAAACTGCTGGTATATTATGGAGTCTTCTGGACAGAAAGGCGGGATGAGCTTGTATATAGACTCAGGGTGTTTCTTCAGGTTGTTTCCAAATTTTCCTGTAATTTTGACGAGGTCAGCCGCCCAGCCCTCAATGGCGGCGGCAGCCTCTCGGTGTACAACAAATTCATCCTCGCCAATCTTCCGTAGCTTGAGTGCAATTTGAGTCAAGTGCCGGGAGGTAGCCACCAAAACTCCAAGCTTGTTTCCTCTGGCAGCCACATATATCCAGGTCAGTATGTGTGGGCTTTTGAGGAAGCTCACCAGTATTTCCAGAATTTCCGGGCTAACGCTCGAACCGAGGAATAGGTGGCTTGACCATGCACTTACAGCATAGTCTAGGAGAGCTGGAGGTCGATTCCTGTTGATTTGGCTCCTCAGATTTTTATCCGTGAGGCGTGCTATGCATCTTTTGAATAATACATCGTTGGTAGACTGGCGATGAATAAATAAAGGTCGCTCTTCCTCAGATCTCTTTGTGAGGTACTCTCGAGCCGTCTCATGAACCATCGTTACCTTGCCTTCATGATCTACTATCACGAATCCCCCACACAGATCGCCGACAGTCCTATGGATCTCAAGTAAACCATCATTGCCTAGGGCATCTCCGAGTTCTTCGATGCTCAACAGTCGCCGAGCACAAGTTGCCCAATTTAGGATAGTATGGCCAAGTCTCCGATCGCTGGCGCTTTGTTGGGACTGGACTGAAATGGCCATTCGATTATACAAGGCCTCCATTCCTGAGGGAAGTTCCATGAGAGCATTCTCAACATCCGGCTTAGTGTGGCAAAGATTGATCTTCTGCACAGCTAGATGCACCCAGAGAAAGTTGCCTTTTGCCCGTTCGAGAAGCTGAGCAGTAACATTTTCACGGTATGGTGCATCACCAGCGAGATCCATCTCGTGATCAATGTAGGATCTGAAGTCCATCAAATTTCCTTCCATGCATATAGTTTCCATATGTACTTGCTTGGCTAGCCTTTGAAAGGCCGAAGAAATCTCATGGGTTTTACGACTCACAACTAAAATTCGGAGTGGAATCGTAGTAAGATGCAGCTCCGACAGAAGCTTGATGATAGAAGCTGGCCGTTCTGCTTCATCGAGACCATCGAGGACCCAATAAAGCGGAGAGCCGAGAGGTAGCTGTAAAAGAGACTGCGCAAAAAGCCATTGCCAGAGTTTTCGATAGTCTGCCGTCTTGAGGTCTGTAGCAGCCTCTATGAGCTTGCGAAGCTCGCCAGCGTATTCGGGGACGGAATTGGCAACTTGATAAGCTAGTGATCGCAGTATCATGGCTAGCATTCGCTTTGCGGGTGAAATAAATCGTATAAAAAAATACTGGCAAGGCAGACCACGTTGAATGAGATGATCAATAATAAAAGAAGAGAGGATCGATTTGCCACTAGCAGCCATGCCATTGATCCATAGGACTCGCGGCTTGAGCTGCGTATCATCAACCCATCCCGCGAAAGCCTCGTGGCTAATGATCCAGCTGCAAGTACCAGGCATCCAGCGATCGTGGAAGAAGTTATAATCCCCATCAGGAGACTCGGGAACGGAAAGATATTCGTTGAAATTCGTAATTGGCAATTTTGCCACATTTGTTGTAGTCGAGAATTCTGAGTTATGACTCTGTTAGGCCTTCATACCATTGAAATTCTAGCATGATGTCCCAACTGGTAACTTGCCTTTTGATTTCTCTTTTCCAATCAAAGTCTTCAAGACATTCCTCACTGTTATGTACTTCGGATCAGAGGGGCTTTCATATTTGCAAATTCCGTTGTGGTCAGCATCCAGCGCCTTTGATATTTCTCCTGGGTACCCAAGGACGGATGAATCTTTTTCTAGGACCATCTACACAATGTTAGCTGCCGGTGAAATTCTTGGGATTCATAGGAAGTATGCTTACTATTTGAGTCTTTTTGAACATGGTCGTTGGACGAGTTTCATAAAATGAGACGATTTGGAGCTTCGGAGCGACGTGCCTGAACTGTTCATTAAGTTTCTGAAGGGTCTGTGAACCGGCTGCAAGTTCGGCGATAAACTGCATTGGACTGGCAACAAAAGACACTTGTAAAATACGGTTCAGTGTTTCGGCGAGATTTGTGCCGCGATGCGGAGTTGATAGAAATACAATGGCAGAGACTGCCTTGATGATTGCTTCATAGGTCGGATCATACTGGCCTTGCATATATGCCTATAAGTGGGAAAAGAGGTTTAGCAGGTATCCTCTACACGGGGGTAGCATAGGTAGCACAATAATTCAGACTCGTAGAATCGTACCTCTTTTACAATCAGCCCGCCCATGGAGTGAACTAGGAATATGATGGGTCGCTATATCAAGTGTTAGCTTGCTCTCAAACAGAATGCGCTGCCAAGGTAGACAGTCTTACTTCACCCATCCTTAGATTCTCCGGTTCAGGCGCTGACTCGTCTTGGGCATATTTAAGGTCGTATAAGAGATCTTTTGCGAAATCCAGAATCGACATCTTATTCTTGGCACTTCCTGGCCGAAATTTGCCATTATACCCAAAGGTTAGGATACGCGCCCCGTTAATATCGGGTTCCAAGGGAAGAAACTTCAATGGCCAGAAGAAATCGAGGCTGTGATTGTGTGCCCAAGTCATCCTACTACTCCCTCCGAGGCCATGGACGAAGATGATATCCACGCTACGCTCTCCTGGCGGATGATGTATCACCGTTAGCCCCAAGGGGTCTTTGGAGGGTACCTCTTCTCCACGAGGTAAACTATGAGCCTCCGAGGCACTCTCGGGCTGATTACCGGAAGAGCTCGTATTCCTGTATCTAGTGGAAGGTGCAATTGATGGAGCGCGTGAGGAGACAGAGGCTACATCGATTGTAGTCGACGGCGACAGTGTGTCTCGAGTCTCTTGGTCCCCATCATCTCCTTCTTCAGCATCTCTTTTCTTCTTGAGGAAGTTGAACTGTTTCTTGAAGTGCATATCACCGCAGGGTAACCGTGAGAATTAAGGTACTTCGAGACAAAATTCTGAAAGGTAAGAAAGCCTGCCATGCGATGAGAAATGAAACGTAAGTCTCGGCGTTGAATGGGCTAACGTGCCGCTTAATTGTGGTCTTGTCAAGAAAGAAATGGCAACAAAAGAGAAACCAAAAACAAACGGTAACGGACCGAGCCGCAAAATGGTATCATATGGTCCACTCCACAAGGCGCGTCCAATTGTTTGGGCTTTTAGGCGCCTGGATTTCGTGGGGGCTGGATGACCTTTTGTGCTACGTCGACCAACACACCAAGCTATCGGATATACAGTCCAGGATGATTCCTTCCTATAATGAGCTAGCCCCCCTCCTTTTCTGCGAGAAAAAAAAGCTATATAAATGGACCTAATCAGCCCGAATGCTGAGCCGCATATAGTTCTAAAAAATAGCCCCCCTTCGCTTTGGGAGACTATTTGATAATCCCTACGTCTATCTATGCATGTAAATCATATGCCACCAGAAGTCATACTAGGGCAATTGCCACTGCCCTCGATGAAGCTGCAACTTGAACATACCGATGAAGCATCTGCTGAGCATGCGCAAGCAGCACCTCTAGAACATGGCGACAAAAAGGCGGCTGACAATGACCCTCAACAACCACTTGAGCGTACGGACAAAGCACCACCAATGACGATCAAACAAATCCTTGCCCAGCTCGACGGGGTGTTTCCAATGGACGAAGCCGTTGTCGATGGTAATTAGCCCATTGGTGGTTTCCGGAACCCTAACTGTTAAGCTAACTCTATCCTATAGCTCTTCCAAGAGGGAGCACGTTCGTGTCCGTTGAACAGTTTGGAACCAGTGCTTGGACTATTACGGGTCGTCTCATAGCATTGGACCCGGATGGATCCGAGAAGGTTTACTTTGTCAAGGTAGGTTACCATCTTTAGCTTTATAAAAGGCTTTTGTTGGTCTAATGTGCCTCATTGATGGACAGGTTGCATATGGCGAATCAGGCCGCATTATGCTTCACGGCGAGTTCGAGTCGTCCAAGGTAATCTATAGCGCCATGTCAGATTTCATTCCGGAGCCATTCGGATTTGGCAAGTTCAAGGTGCAAAGTCCGCCGACGTACTTCTACCTCTCCGAGTTTGTCGACATGGATGTTACGACGGCCCCGGATCCAGGAGAGTTTTGTCATAATCTTGCTAGATTACACAAATTAAGCAAGTCCCCGACTGGCAAGTTTGGGTTTCACATCCCGACTTGCGACGGCGATAGAGCTCACGTGGTTGACTGGCAAGACAGCTGGGCGGTGTTCTTTAGGAACCTGTTTCTTGGTGTATGTGAACTCGACATAAAGCGGAATGGCCCATGGCCCGAATACGAAAAAGCCATCCAACAGGTTGCTTGGAAAGTCATCCCGCGGCTGCTCGAACCTCTTCAATCCGAAGGGCGCCAGATCAAGCCGTGCATCATCCATGGCGACCTTTGGGAAGGCAACATGGGAATAAAGATGGAGACTGGAGACACCATCCTATTCGATGCAGGTTCATACTTTGCTCACAACGAGATGGAGCTAGGCCACTGGCGGTGCGAGTTCAGCTCCGTGTTCAGAGCCAAGGTGTACACGCGGCACTACCTGAGGAACTATCCTGCTGCAGAACCAGTGGACGAGTTTGAAGACCGCAATCGACTATATAGTCTCAAGGGTGCTATTAACTACTCGGCCGGACATCCAGGGAGCGTTCTAAGGAAGACGTAAGTACCGTGCCTGACCTCGCAACCATTCCCATTGCTGACTCTAGACTATGAATTGAGTGCGTATAATAATATGTGCTATCTGTGCGAAAAGTATGCTCCTGTTGAAGATGGGATTGACAAGTACGATCCTCACATCGACCCATCTATTACAGGAGCTCGCATTGTCCCCCATCTTGATGATGATTTGATTTGATTTGATTGCATTCGTAGCGCTGGATCAGAATCAGGGTATTTGCCGTTTACATACCACGGCTAGAGTATTGGGGTTGATGTTATAGAGGCGATAGTGGTCGGTACTGGCCGAACATGCATGTAGCATGCCGCAATGAAATCATGGACAAATTCAGACTCCCTTGTGATACCCAGGCCTCTATCGCCAATCTGTTCCTGGATGCGTCACAGCACGATACCTACTCCAGGCCGGCTTGTGTGTTGCCGACACCCCTGAGAGATAACTTGGCAAGGCTGGTCGAGGGAACCAGAGGTGTGGTTCCTATGCGCCGCCGTCCCATCCATGAGCCGCAAATTTTTGGAAGGCCATTGGACGAACAGCAGGCAGCCCTGAAGGAAGATTTTCCACTTCGGCCATTTGTTACTAGTGCTTCAGACCATTGATGTTGGTAGGATCTTCGCGCCCGCCCTGTACATGCAGCCTGACCAACGGACGGCTGAGGAGCAGGGGTCGCCAAAACGATACCGAGAGTGGCGTTGATTGGAGCAACAAACATACCCCTCCCAAAGACGGGATACATGTACGTTTCCAGTAGGTTGCAAAACGCTGCTATCAAACGGGCCATATTCAAGACGACCAGTCACATTGACAGAGTTGCCGCCTCCATTTGTACATACAGTGTGCCCCCATCACGAAGCCGATGTCACCCTATATGCGAGGCCGTGGGCCTCATCACCAACGCGCATAACAAGAAGCTTCTTGTATTGGCCATCGAAGGTGTGATACAGCTCGTTGTGCAAGCGCATGGAGCCTCATCTATATACGTCGCATTTGAGAGCGAAGTTTGGTACTAAATTCTGGCTGGCCTTGACTTTCCATCATACTCGCCTGTGAGGACTATGGAAGCGGCCAAAGTGACGGGCGTCGAGCAGGATTTATTGCAAGCCCCGACAACGATGGAGGAGTCGGAGAAAGCGCAGCATGTTGACGCCATCTTCACCGAGGTAGACCATGAGGAGCCTTATTCAGTGTTTTCACCGGCATTGCGTACCTTCTTGACTTATTTCCTCGGGTATGCCATGATACTCTCTACGTTGACAGCAACAATATACTTCCCCTTAATCCCCATCCTCAGCACTCAGCTGCACGTCTCCATCCAGAGCATCAACCTCACGGTGACCGTCTATGCAATCGCACAAGCCCTTTCGCCAGCAATCTTTGCCTCCCTGGCAGATAGCTTCGGCCGCCGCCCCGTTTTCTTGTGTCTCGTGACGCTCTACGCCGTTCCCAGCCTCGGCCTTGCTCTCAACCGCACGAGCTATCCGGCCCTGATAACATTGCGTGCTCTCCAGAGCATCGGCGGCTCTGCCATACCCTCCATTTCTTATGGCGTCGTCGCGGATGTAGCACCCGTTGCCGAACGCGGGAGCATGCTGGGTCCTATGCTGTCGACGTGCAATGGCATCTCAGCTGTTGGCCCAGTCATCGGTGGCGCCGTTGCTCTGGGCACTGGAGGAGTGAGATGGGTTTTTCTTGCTCTTTTCCTCATTGCAGTTACGTGTCTGGTGTTGGCTGGCTTCACGCTGCCCGAGACTGCGCGGACTGTCGTTGGAAACGGCAGCGTGCCGGCCGTGGGGATTTGGCGGACGTGGTGGTCGGTACTCGCCAGCAAGAAGTCTCAAAGAGAAGATGTCTGTGATGAGCAAAATCCAGCCAAGAAAAGACAGGCCTGGCGAGCTGCTAACGCTTTTGCTTCATTCCGCATCATCCTCTACAAAGATGCTGCTGTCGTGCTTTGGATGGTGGCCTCCTCGTACTCTGTCTACTATACATTCCAGGTTGCAATACCGGTTATCTTTGATGATATTTACAGATACAACGAGCTTCAAATCGGGCTTGTCTTATTACCTGGTTTGGCAGGAATGACGATAGGAGGGATTATCGCTGGAAAACTGGTGGACAGAAATTACGCCGTGACCGCGAGAAATCACAATGTCGAGGCTTCGCAGAAGAACAAGGGTTTCCAGCCGGACTTTCCTCTAGAAGTCGCTAGATACAGGAATTGCTTCGTCTTTATTCTGATTGAGATGCTTCTGGTCATTGGCTACGGCTGGGCAGTCCACTTTCGTGTACATCCTGCTGTGCCTATTATTCTTCAATTTTTTATATGTGGCACATCGACTCTCTTAAGCCACACTGCTAGTGCACTTCTTGTGGACATATTTCCTGAAATGTCCAGCACTGCCTATGCTTCAGGACAAATTATGAGATGCGGACTCAGCGCTGCTTCGGCTGCTGTTATACAACCGCTCATCAATGCGGTGGGACGCGGCTGGTACTTTACAATGTTTTCGCTTTTCGTCGGAACAACAGGTGCTGGTTCGGTTTTCATGAGCCGTCTCAGAGGGATGAAGTGGAGACAGAAAAGAAACTCACAGCAGACGGCCTAATTCGTAGACGTGAGATGAAGAAAATCCTGCCGATGTAAGATGCCAGATGGGGCAATACTCTACAGGAATAGTTGCAACGGTGCGATCGTTAAAATACTGGTTGCCATATATATAGTCCTCTACCTACAATCATAACATGGCTAACGCTGTCACCGATTTTACCTGTAAACATAGTCAGAGGGAGTCCGACATCGGTAGCATTCTCAAAACAACATAAAACGCAGTCCTACATTAACAGCTCCAATAGGCGATATACCAATTGAAAAACCATCAAATGGTGGGGACGTGGGGCTCCGGATCCAAGGCGATGAAATTTGTTGGCGGGCCATCGCAGCTGCGGTGCGATAAGATAAGGCCCCCACTAAAAGAAAGCTGCAGTGACTCAAATGGCCGCTTCATAGCATGTGCGTCAAATCTTGGATCTTTCAAACCAGCGAAATCTGCAAATAGAATCCGAACCAGCCATGGCTACGATCATTGTAAGCTGCTGAAACTTGGTACACTATGCGGAATACGAGTTGACATCAAATTCTCTAAAGCTGGGTGCCCAATGGGGTTCGTACCTCTTCTTTTGTGTTCCCATGCGACTGATATCAGAGTGTGCTAACATGATTGCGACTCTGCAGGCGACGAAGGCGTACGACCATTTCCAAATTCCTACTATTCCTATGCGACTGCTACTAACAATGGCGACTTGGTAGAAAGGAAAATTGACTGATATCCTTGCCCCCGAGGCGCAACTTTGCGCGCGAGCTGCGGTGAGCCTTGTCCTAAGCCGACCTGTATAAGACGTCCATAACAAGAATACAAACTGAGACGAGATCTAGGGCGGTCATAATGCCGGCCACTCCATTGTGTGAGCTAAAATATTCATATCATATCAAATTGGATCCCGAGTTGCTAACCACAGCTTCAATAGTGCCAATGGCGTGTCGTACAGGTATGCGCAGACGGGAGACATTTCGTTACGGCGCAAACACTCATTACAGCTTCTAGCTTCCACCTGCTTCCTTCCGGCCTGGTCAACCCCAATTGGTGCGTATTCATAATTTGGTGATTTTCAGTGGATATATTATGCTAATTATGCCCTTTAAAGTCGAAACCTTATTGGTTCCTCCGTGGTGGCTCACATTGTTAATACTCCAAAGTTACTCGATACAGTCATGGACTTGGCTAATGCACCGAATAGCCTTCTTTCTTCAAGGAATTAGAAGAGCTCGAGCGAAAAGGGCTTTCCAAGTATTACTGGCCTAGTCATTCCGTCAATTGGCAGAGACCATGCTGACCATATACTAGCGTCCACGATCGAATCTTCATCAGCGACAGAGTCCACATTGATCTGGACCTCCACGTTGCCGTTGACGGCTTGGAAGAAGTTGAACTTGGAGGTAATAAGCTACATCCTTAGTACGGGTCGGGCCAGTTATATATGCTTACTCCCATCACTCAGACCGCAAGGTTGGAACGACAGGCCGCGGAATTGGTCCTGCTTACAGCACGAAAGCGGCGGTAAGGACCCAGCCCGAACGATATGGTTGGATGGGCAGCTTTACTGAACCAGATGTAGCGAAGCGGTATCAGACTCGCGGAGGTCTTCAATGAGGAACTTTTTGAGTCGAAGCTCCGACGACTTGCATCAGGCTACAAGAAGCGATATGGCGATCTGCTCAAGTACGATGTTGAGGAAGAAATCGCCCGATTCAAGACGTATCGACCCAACCTTCGCAAATATACTGTCGACGCCATTGCTTTTATGAAGGACGCACAGGAGAAGAACATGAAGATCCTCTGCGAAGGAGCAAATGGTAGGCCAGATAATCCCCCCATACCATTACTATTATTCAGATCTCCTGACCTTGTTAGCTCTTATGCTGGATCTTGATTGGGGATCAGTAAGTCAAGCTTATCGGAGTGATCCAACTGCTGCCGCTCTTTATAAGGCATGCTACTTTGGGTGGGCACTTTGTTGACTTTGTCTAGTACCCATACGTGACCAGCAGTTCTACCGGGTTCGTACTCTTAAGAGGCGGCAGATGCCCCTCATCCACTCCAATAGCTAGTGAATTTGGTACTTACTTGGAATAGCATCGGTGGCATGGTAACTGGTCTTGCTCTTGATATCAGGAAGATTGGTGAGGTTATTGGCGTAGTCAAGGCCTACACCACTCGTGTGGGCTCTGGAGCATTCAAGACTGAGGATCTCGGAGAGTACGGTATTTCTGATTCTTAGCATGTGAAGAGAGCTGACCACTCCGATAGGATCGGCCAAAAGCTTCAGGAACGGGGCCGAGAATGGGTAAAAACTTGACGTCCTCCATCTAGTTGACATGGGCGCAGCTGACTGGCTTTAGGGTACTTCAACTGGCCGAACACGGCGCTGCGGCTGGTAAGCATTCACCTGTCTAGAACTTGTGATGAATAGTCTTGACTAACTGAAACAGGCTTGGTATGTGCTCTCTCTACTCATGATACCTAGAACCACCTATTGACTGAAGTTTTGTAGATCTCGTCGTCGTCAAATACACCACGGTATAGATCGTCCTCACTGTGCGAAAAAATCTATTGCGGATATCTAACGTATACTAGGACGTCAACCACTATACGGCACTGAATCTCACAAAAGTAAAATATTGCGTTTCTTGATTCTTGATTAGAGGAGCATATACTAACTCAATCCTCAGCTTGATGTCTTGGACACTTTCCCGACAATCAAAATCGCCATTGCCTACATAGACCCTGTGACCGGCGAGGTGAGATTATGAGCTCTTTTTGGCGTGGAAATGACAATGCTAACTCTTTGCAGAAACTCGACTCGTATCCCGCATCATTGGATGTTCTCGACCGTGCCGAGGTCATCTATCACGAGATGCCTGGCTGGAACCAGTCGACTACCAACGTGAAGACCTTTGAAGAGCTTCCCCAGGCTGCCCAAGACTACATCTTGGTAAGAAATGTCATATTTTCCTGAAATTCTTGGTCTCACTAACTTGGTTGACTAGTACATTGAGGAATTCGTTGGAGTCAAGGTATGTTTTTTTTTGTTCTTAAGACGACTAACCCCGTAAAGATGTAGATTAACCATGTGTAGATCAAGTGGGTTGGCACCGGCCCAGACCGCGATGCTATGATCACCCGATTTTAAAAAGGCTACAATAGCCAATGTTTGGTCAGTGTAAAAAGCAGGACTGTATGCGAGGTGTCGCCTAAAAAATATCATATAAGCAAAGCTAGAAGAGCATTCTAGAAGTCTTATCCCAGATATGCCGGGTTTACAAGATAAATTAATAAAACCAGCTTTCTAATAAATAAAATGATTTGCAATTAGACCCGGAAGGCCTATTTTTATGCAGGATTTGGCATTTAAGCGTGAGAATATGTAGGCTATGGCCTTATGCATGCATAGGATAATTGTGACTACTATTATATTATGATTGCTCTAGCATAGAAATGGAACGGATCATCGGCGCTTTACTGATCTACCAGTCATGTCCTAGTTTCCTGTTGCGTGGAACATGACAGTACGTTATCAGCCAAACTCTCCCGAAGGGTCTCAGAAGCTATGTGTGCCTTTGAGATAAGATTCCCAGTTCGAATCAGCTCTAATACCTAGCCGTAGCTGAGTCCGGAAATGTTCCATGACGATGCGCATCATACTTGTTCGGAGAGGGGTAGTTCTAGACGTGCAGAGCGGTGATAATACCCAGCATCTACTACTGAGCCATCCATCCGATGATGCATCAGTTTGTGGATTTGCAGCAGCCCTTCACATGGATCTGTACGAGTGAGTACTCTCTAGGTACCTATAACAAAGCTTGGGCCAATCAGGCGCAACCACCCCCATATTTTAAGCCGGACCAGAGCCGCCGCGCTAAAATTGTTTTGGCGTCGGAACGAGGCTAGAATGCGAAGGGGAAGAGGCGCGAGCAGGACGAGAAGAAAGAGATTCGACCCTGGAAGATGACTGAAAAGAGAAGAGATAACAGAGAGTCTTGGCAATTACTATAGCTGAGCCAGTGACTATTGATACGTCTTCGCTCCAAGCCGTGGATTCTGGGCCAGACTTCTCGATTGCCACGGCCTAATTTAGGCCGAGGGCGCAGCACCCCGGTTTTAGGGACTACCGCCAAGACGGCTGACTATTGAAGGCCCGCTCACGGCTAGCCACCACCGCTCCCCACCCGATAGTTAGATCTCGTGCCTGAACTCTTCCTAACTCTTTTTCTTGGGCGCGACATCTTTTTTCGTGTTTCGGTCTTTCTATTCCCTCCTTTTTGTCTTTGCTCGGCGTCAGTTTTGTCGTTGCACAGTCGACAACCACGGCTGTTTCCGCCGTCATATCCAAGAAAAAATACCATGTGCTCGTCATAAACCGAATACACCATGTTGAGCCAGCTCCAGGGACCGATCCCCCGCCGATACGTCGCGCTCCTCTTCTTCGTCGTCTGCATCGCCCTCTTCCTATGGAGCGGCTTCGATATTATTCCTCGGCGAGTGACAGCGCCTAGATTCAAGTACCCGTACATGCCCTCGAGCTATGATTGGAGTAAAGCAAAAATCTACCATCCGCCGACGGACATGAAGAAGCTCCCCACAGGATCTCCCAAACCACTGCCCAAGATACAGTCGAAGCAATCAGCTGGCCAAGACGCCATCAACAACGCCCGAAAGGAGGCCGTCAAAAAAGCCGTGGTGAAGAGCTGGGGCGCGTATAAGCAGTATGCCTGGACCAAGGACGAACTAATGCCGCTGTCGGCCAAGGGCAAGGAGTCGTTCAGCGGATGGTCGGCACAGCTGGTTGATGCCTTGGATACGCTTTGGATCATGGGTCTTAAGGACGACTTTAATTTGGCCTTGAAGGAGGTCGCGCTGATTGACTGGAGTAAAACCAAAAGTGGTGGTGTGGTAAACCTGTTCGAGGTGACGATTCGATATCTTGGCGGACTGCTTGCCGCATACGATCTCTCTCAGGAGCCCATCTTGCTGGCAAAGGCAGTTGAGCTCGGCAACACGCTCTATGCCACATTTGATACCCCGAACCGTCTGCCATCGCACTGGCTTGATTACGAAAAGGCGAAGCAGGGTACCCAGACTGCTGATGATAAAATGTCTGGAGCTGCTGGTGGCACTCTCTGCATGGAGTTTACAAGACTCGCGCAGATAACGGGCGAGGACAAATTTTACGATGCTGTTGAACGTTTAAACATGTTCTTCCGCCGATTCCAAAACGAGACTACCCTCCCTGGTATGTGGCCAATTTGGATGAACTACCGCGATGAGGCAATGCTCGAAAGCAGCTACTCCATTGCAGGCTCCGCAGACTCACAATACGAATACCTGGTCAAGATGCACCCTCTCTTAAGTGGACTCAACCCCGAGTATCCCGAAATGGCCATCAAGGCTCTTGACACTATCAGAGACAACTTATTGTTTCGTCCAATGACGCCCAAAGATGACAACATTTTGTTTGCTGGCAGTCTTAAAATCAATGGCAACGACACTCAGTTTAATGCAGATATGGACCATTTAACCTGTTTCGCCGGTGGTATGTACGCGTTGGCAGGCAAGCTATTTACACGAGACGACTACCTCGACTTGGGTTCGCGTCTCACGGCGGGCTGTGTATGGGAATACGATGCCATGCCCTCGGGTATTATGCCTGAGTCTGCCACCTTTGTGGCCTGTGAAAAATTAGACGGCCCGTGTCCGTTTGATGCAGAGCGCATGCCCCCTACCAATGATCCTAGGAAACCCGGCGGATTTTTGAGCGTCAAGGGCAGACACTATCTTTTGCGACCTGAAGCCATTGAGAGCGTGTTTTACATGTGGCGCATCACAGGAGACCAGATTTGGCGAGATACCGCATGGAGAATGTGGGAGAATGTTGTCAGAGAGACGGAGACGGAGCTGGCGTTTGCCATTGTCAAAGATGTGACGATCAGCTTAGGCGAGAAGGGCGATTCGATGGAGGTGAGTTTCCTTTGCCTTTCCCCGTCATGAATAGGACAGAAAAGAAGCTAACAGACAACAAATTAGACGTTCTTTATAGCAGAAACAGCCAAGTACTACTACTTGACCTTTAGCGACTCTGATGTGGTATCCCTGGACAATTGGGTCTTTAACACGGAAGCACACCCGTTTCGGAGAGCGGAAGTATGAGCAAGATAGCTCATAAGTGGTACTTATGTGTTTTTGTATCTATCAAAACACTATGAGTCTATTGGTCTTGGCTTATTACACATCTAGATGGAGATAGAATTCGTTGATTCGTCGTTTTGGATGTAGTATAGAGAATCACGAAGAAGCAGGCCATATCTTATTACCGCATCTCATATACAGCTCAATACTTAATATCAGCCTCAGAATACCGCTACTGTATTACACGCATTATTTAAGTAGTAATTCTATTTCTTCTGTGCGAGGCAAGAATATTATTAGAAAAGGCATTTAATATATCTACGCGTACACCACGATACTAGACAGCATCAGAATAGAACACGCCAAACTACAGCAACACACATCAGGTAGTCTTTGCCATTATAATATGAGAATATCTAAAATTACCGAGGGTAAAATACTCTTGGCTTCACTACGTGACTACTGGTCCAGAACGCTACGAAGAGGTGGAAGAATTTCGTTCTGGGATCAGCAAATCGCTGGTTTCACTGCTGATAATGGACCTCCTTATACTTCCAAGTCATCAACGGTACACAGGTACGCAGTGCCCTAGTACCTAGGTACCTAGTAGTACTTATCTGCGTCTGTTGGGTGCTATGGGGACAAAGGAGCTCTTGTTGGCTAGCATTGTTGAGGAAGGAATCCCCAATGGGGCAGAATAGAGTTAGCATGTAACCACGGCAATACATCTAGCATCGCTTCCTAGCTTAGCTTCTTCTCTAACTATCAACAATACAATATTTTGCTCTAATTAATCTACCACTACATGCAACAGGTTATGAGCCCTCGACTCTACTGAGCTCACTCCTCGCTATATCACCTTGCTTTACTTCATCTTGACCCAGATCGGTCGCCCTGCTGCAGGATCACATAGTTAACATCTCGGAAAAACCCTGCTACAATGGACTCCAAGTGGAAGCTTGATGTTGGCGATCCCGTAAAACTAAACAGCGATGGATCCAACTACACAGAAAGGGCCTCCGCCTGGGAGAATGTACTCGACTATAAGGAAATGTGGGACACTTTTAACGATACGCCGCCTCAAGAGACCACGACAGAATAAAGAAGAAAAAAAATACTGCCAAGATAATGCTTTTTGTTTGGCGTTCGCCTAGATCTCGCCACGACCGTGACAATGGCTGGATCAGCTCATGAAGCATGGAACGACCTACAAGAAAAGTTTGACCGAGATACACCGGAATCAAACATGCTGAAGAATTACCGCTTCGACATGGCACTAGCCAGCGATTTCTCAGTCAGCAAGATACGCCTTCCGCACCACATACTGGCGTGGCTCTCAATCAAATATGGAGGCGAAAATTTAATCTATTGAAGCCATTTCAATGTCTTATCGCAATGAGATAGCCGGCGTAGGTAAATCCGTAGCATCATACCGCGTTATACCGAAAATGGACGCTCCTTCTATAATGATGGACACCGCCGTCGGCAGAATCCACGCACAATTTGGATGTTTGGATATTGAAATCATACCGTGATGATCCTAGAATTCTCTTCAGTCTTATGACAAGCGAATTTTTGAAGAACCGTTTTCGGCGGATCCCAAGAGACCGCCTAGCTATATACCGAAAACTTCGCGCCCCCTTCTTTTCTCTCACCTACCCCTTCTTTTTTTTTTTCTTTTTTTTTTTTTTTCTTCCTTTTCTCTCTCTATTCTCCCTTCTGAATGCCTGCTCAGCAGCGCATTACGAACTTTTCTATGGCGAGGACGGCAGGACCTCGTCGGGTTCCGCAGCCCCTCTGACCGGCTGACAGGCCGCGAGCAAGAAGAAGAGAGCCTCGAAGCCTCCCGTGGGGCGGCCACGGGAGAGAATATCTAACTACTTCCTGACAAAGGAAGAATCTGGGTCGACCATCGATGGTCCCCAATATGATGCTGAAATGATGGATGACGACTCTGACAAAGATTCAGGACAGAAGATGGTTTGGTCTCGAAAAGAGACTAGAGGCTCTGATAAAGAGTTGGGTGAGAAGGCAATTTGGTCTCGGCAAGAGACTGGTGACTCTGATAAAGAGTCAGGAGAGAAGATGGTTTGGTCTCGACAAGAGACTGGTGACTCTGATAAAGAGTCGGATGAGAAGACAGTTGGGTCTCGGCAGGGGGCTGGTGGCTCTGCAGGGGGGTGGGTAGGGTCCTGTCTCTCTTGGAGTATCGACTCAGAAGTCTGAGTTGAACCAGAGGACAGCGTGATCTGGGAATGAGACTGCCGACTTTTCGAAAGAGTCGAGCCAGAAGACGCTTCAGCCTGCGAGAGGAGTCGTTGACTCTCTTGAACCTTTGACTCAGAAGTCTGAGTCAAGGAAGAAGATGCCTTGCTCTAAAAGAATGATTGCTGTCTCTCTGAAGCCTTCACCTGAAAAGGTATGTAAAGGACGTTGAAGACTCCTGCAAAGATTGCAAAGGTGGAGTTGGAGGATAGCTTCACTCTTCCTCCCACAGAGCCTCGGCGTTCAAGGCGTTCGGCTGCTGTTGCTGCATCTGACAGACTAAAGAGGAGAAATAAAGGTACTGCTGGAAATGTGAAGCGAGGAAGTAAGAAAGCTCGCAAAGAGGTCTTAGCAGCCTCGAATATACATGGTGAAGAGAAATATGGCAAAGATATCGCAATGTTGAAGACGTTGGAGCTTTTGAAGACTTTGAGAACCCAAAGCAAACTTGGGAATACCCCTGCTACCTCTCTCGAGAAGGAGAAGGAAGGCGTAGTGAAGCCTGAAGATTCAGCCTATGAAGAAGATGTCCCTGTTCATAGTGGTGATAGTGGTGATAGTGGTGGTAGTGGTGGTAGTGGTGGTAGTGGTGGTACAGATGGTAGAGATGGTAGAGATGGTAGAGATGGTAGTAATATGAAGAAAATCTAGAGCCAATGCGAAAATTGGCCAACACTTTGATGCCACTGAAGAAGATGTAGATGAATCAGACAGTCAGCCCATTGATAGCGACGAGTATATTCTATTTGGAGACGACGAAGATGAAGATGATGATGACGTTGCGACGAATGGTTAGAACCGTCTCAAAACAGATGTCATACCCAAACTACAGAAATAAATGCACCTCTATGGATAAAAGAATGCAAAGAAGCCTATCATGTGGATGAAAATGACAAAGACGTGATACATTTTGAAGCTTGTCTTGTCTATGTCATCTACATTATTTGTAGGTGAGCTGAAGACGCCAGAGGCGACTGGTATTAGCTACCAAAGGACGATAGAGAGATGATATTGAGCTTTTCTATTATTCTTTAGAAGAGCTGCAGCTAACTCCGACAATTTATTGGAAAATTCCTTGCAGGGAATTCTTCTTCAGACGCGAAAGGCACTTGGAAAAGCTGGCCAGCAATATACCAAAAGAGACACGAGTCAAAGCGTACGCAGTGATTCGATAGATACTCATCAACCACAAGCAGACAAGTGCGAAATGGCAGATAAGAACAATATAGAGTCAATAAAGTCAATAAGGCAAAGAAAAGTATATTAATAGCTAATTATATGTTGTCGCTCCTACATCATCCTGGGAGAGAGAAACCAACGACGCCGCCGCTAATGTTGCTGTTGCATCCACTTGTTGAGCTTGAGTCTGAGCCTGAGATTGTGCTACTAGATGGTGGAATCGTGCCTCTGCGTCTGATCGACGCCGCGCCAGTGCTTGTCCTTCACCATGTAGATGTTGAAGGTATACCTGCATTTCCGCCAGTGCTTCATCTATAGTCTTGGGCTGGGGAGTCTGAGGCTGAGGTTGGGGCTGAGTCTGAGTCTGGGGATCCTGGGTCTGCTGCTGCTGTTGCTGCTGCTGCTGCTGCTGCTGTTGATGCATAGGTGTGGGTGGCAGAGCAAAGGCTTACCATAATTCTTTGAAGAATGAAGAAGGGAAAAAAGAGGGGAGAGAATGAAGCATCGCTGGATATTCTTTTATGTGCAGCTAGGGCTTGCTGGTCACTCACCGGTCAAGCGCTGCCTTTTGCACTTGCCAGTTGCTTGCAGCGATAGCGCACAATTATTGATTGAACACTCACAGATTGATCACTCCTAAGTGTGCAAAAAATAGGCGACATAATCTTCTATGCATGCTTCATTTTCAAATTGTTCGTGATTTCAGTGTGCTTGTAGTAGCAGCAAACTCTCCCAGATATGTCTACTCGAAAGACAAAGGGGTTAATAAAAACTTATGAAACAATTCTGAGATTTGTTTTCTTTTATATTTGTTGATTTGGACTTTACAGCATCAGCTCTCGTCGTTTACCGTCTGCTGCTCGGCGACTGATGCGCGTGTTGATCATGTCGTTCAGAGTGGAGGACTTGTCACGCCTAGCTACCCCACAAATTCTTGAACGCTCGCTGATTCTGGCAAATGTTAGTGGGGGATTTTCACTATCCCCTGAAGCCTTGCTAAATTGGGACTGGTTAGTGGATATAGCGCCACAGACCGCCTAGGGTGTCTTACATGGTAGTTTCGACAACACTGCGGCTGCCCATCTATACCAAATAGAAGCGCAAGAGAGTCTGACGATTCCAAACTGATCTTCAAAGCGATCGCTCAATCGGAGCACGCTCAAAAGAGATGACTTTTATAAGTTGCCTTCTCCTTCATCTATATGTCGGCGTATTAACCACTTGTAGGAACTTTTACGGTCCAAATGCTCATTCTATCCGGCATTTTCTCGAGTATCTCAACAGCCGCTGGAACGACATCCTCACGCCAAGCCTCGTCGCCTAGATAGATGGTCAATCTAGTCGTGGCCTTGAAGGCAATCGTAGGGGTGGACGCAGACGCAGAGGTGGACGCAGAGGTGGACGCAGAGGTCGGCGCAGTGGCGTTCGTGGAGGCGGCATACGAAACCTACCTGTTGAGCAGCCTGGAATCTCTACTCCTTTGCCTCGACAACCGCAACAGCCTCAGCAACAATAAGAAGGAGCGTGCTGAGTTGAGCATGTTGGTGAATTATTTGTGAAAGTCCAAGTGGAGCAGTCCTTCATCAAGCAATAACTGCAATTTGCAGTGTGGAACATAAGCCTGAGGCTTCCTAAAGTCCTTGAGGCTGTAGGTACATGTCAATGGGACAGCCTTTGATAGGAAAGTTAAGTAGCACTTACAAGAAGCCGGGTCTGGGCACGTAAGGTATGCGGAACCAACAGAAAGTATGCAGCGCAAAAAGGAGAACAATTTATTATACGGCCTTGAATGAGAGTAAAATCAATCTGACCCAACCGGACTTTCTACTTCTTCTGCTTCTTCTTCTTCGTCTCCGTCTTTCTCTCTCCACATCCGTCTCTGTCAAAATTTGAGTATCAGGTGTCTTGAAAGTCTGGTTTCGGATTCCTTGGGAAATCCGGACCCCTCCAGAATTTATTTAGCCGAATCACCTAGTACCCAGCCCTCCTGATATAGTCTTCGAGAGTCAGTGTAAAGTTAGAGGCATGATGTTCAGCAGAAAATATCCAACAGGGAAACTTGGTGTAACATATACACAGTGTGTCGCTGGCGCTGTCTCCCCCCAGTACTAACAGCAGTATGACTTGGAATTGAGATACCCAGCTCATTTACAGCTTATATTCTCAGTAACTGTTACAGAGTATAATGTACCATTATACCCGGATACAGCTCAATAGGAGTATAGTACAGTATGGTATCGTATGCTACGGTCGTCTGTTCTTTGCAATCCCTTTCAACCAATGACAAAGGGAAATAGATAATTGTCCACTCCGCACAGGCATGCTCTCCTCGGGTAAGGGTTTTGGTTAAGCTTGCAACAAAACCACTGATACAATGCGGAATGGGATTACATCCTGTTAGTGGATAAAGAGGATGATAAGTCCAGTCCGATTGTAGGGTACTGTTAAACAACAGCCACTTACGACCGAAACATTTGCCCTCTGCCTC
Source organism: Trichoderma asperelloides (assembly GCA_021066465.1). Taxonomy (NCBI): domain Eukaryota; kingdom Fungi; phylum Ascomycota; class Sordariomycetes; order Hypocreales; family Hypocreaceae; genus Trichoderma; species Trichoderma asperelloides. The sequence continues at coordinate 286,979 of JAJKFY010000066.1, forward strand.
AGTGTTCTTGCCCTAGCAGTCGCATTTCATTGTCTCAGGAAGAATCCATGGCGCTAAAATCATTCAATCTCCTTACTTCGACCGCTCGCGACATTCAACAACTGTTCGACCGTTCTGAACTCAATGCGGAGTCGCTAGTAAAGCAAGTCTTGAATCAGGTCAACAAGCACAATAGAAATGGGCTTAATCTGGGTGCCTTGATCTCTGTCGCTCCAAGAGAGCAGCTCCTAGAGCGAGCGCGGTTTCTCGACCAAGAACGCGCTGCCGGAAAGGCTCGAAGCCCGCTCCATGGTATTCCATTCATCGTGAAGGTACAAGATTCCCTACAGTATCATCTGCGTTTGTGCTAACTAATCCCTTAGGATGCAATCGCGACCGATCCTCAGTTAGGCATGGACACAACGGCTGGGGGCTGGGCTCTCGTCGGCTCTAGGCCGCCTAGGAACGCCCCTACAGTACAGAAGGTATGTGGAACTACTAACCGCCAGTGACGAAAGGGAGGTTGGCTAATTTCATCTCATGCTCAATATAGCTTCTTGATGCTGGGGGCATCCTCATTGGCAAAGCTAGCTTGACAGTACGTGTTTTGCATTTCTCCACACAAGTATTTAACTGATGGTGATACTTCAGGAATTCAACAACTTCAAAGGCCAAAATCTCATTGATGGATGGTGTCGCGTCAATGGCTATACCCGCTCGGCGTATGTCAGGGGACCTCTCAAATTATGAGGGAGCAATGGGCCACTCGGTAAGCCTCTCCATCCTTCCGTGGGCGAACAAGTTCATTAACTTCTTTCTTTGACACCTGCCGGATCATCCTCAGGATCTGCCGTCGGTGTCTCTGCTGGATTCGGCATCGTGTCTCTCGGTGTCGAAACCGACGGATCTATTGTATTCCCAGCCTCCCGTGCCGCGCTCTATGCTATGAAGCCGACCATTGGGACCGTCTCCATGGATGGAGTAATTCCAGTGTCAAAGAGCCTAGACTCTATCTGATGCCGGTGTCCACGTCGAGTACCCGGTTCTCCTTCCTCCCGGTGACAACGTTTGACCTGGGATTGGAGACATCATCTGTAGGTTGCTTAGCAAGCCCCGAGATGCCTTATTTGCCAACTCTAACGAACTTTGGAGCTTACGAGTTTCAGCGAGTCTTTAATCGCTATCTTGAAACTCTAGATTCATCTCAAGTCAAGAACCTAAAGGAACTTGTCGACTGGAATCGCCAGCACGCCGACAAAGAACTTCCCAAAGGTACGCGTATATAAATGAAGTTTACCATTGGTTTTTATCCTGACACATAAAACAGAACATCCATCACAGTCAAGCCTCGAGAACGCGTTACAGTGCAATATCTCTGCCGCCGAAAATGCCGAAACTCTGGCCTTCCTTCGCAAGCTTGCCGGACCAGACGGAATCGATCAAGTCCTCAACCTGTTCAAGCTTGATGCCGTCGTGTTATTAGCTGATAGTCCTATATCGAGCGTTGCTTCCGCAGCCGGTAGGTTTCTCCAAGTCTGACTGTATCCAACCAAAGCTAAACATCCCTTGAGGCTATCCCATCGCCACAATGCCTCTGGGTGTTTTGGACCTAAATGGGCGACCATTCGGTGTTAGCATGACTGCTAGCAAGCATCAAGAGAAAACATTGTTCCAGATCATGAGTGCTTGGGAGACTCTCGGAACTCGGCAGCCACCGCCTGCTTTACAGGAGGAACCAACCCCGTAGATTAGGCAATCTTAGCACGAGGAAGTAACACCTCGGCCATGTACGGATATACAAATTGGCATGGTATGGCATCACTTTAAAACAGATAAGCAGAAATGGCTTTCCCTGGTGAGAACATTGGAGGAGAGAGATTGGCGTAGAGAGAAGGTGGAAGAGAAAAGCAGCAACAATAAAAGTAGCAGTAGCGGCAGAAATGGCTTTGGTGTTGACAACGTATCCTCTGATTTAGAGGCTTGAATCCAACTACCGCAAAGGCATAAACGAAGCGACTGAAAGTTTGTTCATTACCTTCAAGTCATCACTAAGAGAGCGTATCGATGTTACCCATGAATCGCACTCTCCCAGAGCTCTGTATCCCAAGGTCCCTCCTGACCATTTCCTCATTTTGTTCTTTGTGGTGGGAGTAATATGCAAGGAATGCTTCCACAGTATTGTACATATCGCTGTGCCATTCTCCATCAAACATGCCATACCTCCACTTCCATTCTTTATTATCATCGTCTTTCTCATTACGGCAATAAATGGCGCAAGAGCCACATAACGCGAACGGGCCACGACCAGTTTGAATTGCCACTGCAATCTCCCAGTCTTCCCAAAGTCCAAAAAATACATCAGCTCGATGTCCTAGATCATCATCCCAAAGAGGTACAACATGGCCTAGGTCGTCTAGAGCATCGAAAGTAGGAGTTATAAACTCAATCTGACTTGAGACAACGTATTCTGGTAGTCCTGTGCCAATGATGCCATCTACTAACGTGCAAAGATAAGCAAGATCTTTTGGGGGGAATTCAAATTCGCCGCCAAAATCTATATTCTCCTCTGCTATAATTGCCTTCATTCTGGCGAAATATTCTTCCCTCTTCGTTAGATTCGGACCGTCGACCACTCCATCTAGATATTTGAGCAATTTAGGGCGTATATTATCGTTGAATAAATCCCGTGGCTCTTTGACGGTTTCGGCAAGATTGGTGCCATACTCGTCGACAAGTATACTTGATCGCAGCCATGAAGTACTCGGGGGCAGTGATGGAGCTTCCAGACCATCCACAATGACACGCAGCATGGCAAGGTTGTGCTGCGACACTGTTTCGCGGTATTGCTGCAGTGCGGCTGCAATCTTGGTGCGTCGCTCTTCATCCATCTTGTTTTCACTTTCCAACTTGGAGTGGTGGAATTGCTGAATGATGTACGTATATATTCGAAATGCGGCCCTCTAATTTTTTCAAGACTACATATATCTAGGCACCAACATGCGTCCATCACGTGCGGGGAGACGAAAAGCTAATGAGCAAGTACGCCAATAAGAATGCATTTCACCAAGAGCATGCTGCTCCGTGAACTGCAGCACCAGATATCTCTCCCTTGTAGGCATGTGCCTACTCTGTATCAAACATGTCCCTATCACTTAATACTATTCAAGTTGACTTTTGTGGCTGTTAAGCGCAGATTTTTCACTTCAAACTGTGACTAGGCTATCATAATGCATCGATTTTGATACGCTAGACCATGGAGCTTTCTTTGTTGGTATATTCTTTGTTGGTATATATAAGCTGACTCTGCAGCATGGATGTATCGCCAACTTAGTAACAATATGACTTGGTAAACTCGATCGTCGGGTCTATAACTCTGGCGTCAACTGTAGCCAGTTGCCAACGTAAATCACACAGCAAACAGCAGCCGGTGGTTGCCAGTGGTCACTCATCGACTACTAAACTGCCTCTCATTGTTCTGAGTCTGGAAACACGGATAATGGATGTCGTAAGTAGCTGACGTTGGACGTACAATGCCTTACTAAAAGATGAAGCTTGCGAAGCACTCAAGAAGAAAGAACCTGGAGCAATCAAAGTCAATCGCCCTATTCTATCTATAATTTTGTAGCTCTTTTACTAAACTAAATCTTGCATCTTTAGGAGACATAAATTTTGGTAGAACATGGTTTGCTACACACTTAGTTTAAGATCCCCTTGATGCGAGTGCTGAGAAAAAATACATCTCTAGAAGAAGCATCGTGGTATTGTTAGTTATTAGCTAAATGACAAGGAGCCATATGTAAAATGGTTGGAAAGCCCCAAGCAAGAACAGTTGACTTTTATTTGCCAACTGCATATTGTTTCTAATTTCTCTATACTAAATTAGGCAGTTATACACTTCCGCTCCTAAGCCACTTCGTAGAGACCTCCGGAACCTCTGGGATGTTTCCAAGCTCTTGAATCTTTGATCTCTTGACTGTCTGGCAGCTCCGTTGGGTTGTCTACCGGTAGCTCTACGATGTTATTTTGAGGAGCTGCGCTCTGTTGACCCCTTCCAAAGATATTATGAAAGCTACCGTTGCTCCAGATTCCATACCTGCGTGCCAGGAAACCCAACACCACCAGTATTAATATGCCGCCTATTATTGCCCCAACCGAAATACCTGCAATTGCCTTTTTAGGGAGTTTTTCGGTCGATTGTGGCGTGGCGGTTGGCGATGCCGTCGTGGTCGTGGTCGTTGGACTTGTCGAGTGTGGCGGTGTCCCATCCACAGCAGTACCTGTGTTTGATGCAGTTGTTTTTGAAGTAGCTGTGCTAGTTCCACTTGACTTAGAAGACGTTGTAGTTGCACTAGTCGTGGCCGGTCCAGTAGAGGAACTCGTAGGCCCGTTCGTAATGTTATAATAATGAGATTCGCCGAGAACGTCCGATGTATCTTTATCAAGACACACGAAATAAAGCGGGACAGTTCCGTTTTTTGAAAACTGCCATGCCGTCATACCCATGACCAGCCAACCTTCAACGAATGTGGTGGGAAAGCTCCCCAAATCTATACATCTAATTAATAACTCGAGACTGCGTTACGGCGCCACTATGCTCTACCTAGATAATACCCAGCATCTGCTGGCGACGGGTTAATTATATCTCTCCAGGCTTCAACTTGCAGGGTCTGAACAGATTTTGGGATATCCCCAGTCCATTGTACAGTAACGGTGGCACCATATTTGTAGGCTGGATTGTCTTGATAAACGTGCGAAGGTCCTGCGGGCGGCGGTTGAATGAAGGTGACCTGCGAGTGAGCTTTGCCCGTGAATAGGAAGAAACAAAGCAAACATAAAAGAAGAGAAAATAAACAGCGCATTATGATCTAGATTTGAAAAATTGACCAACGACAAGTCGCATTCTAAAGAATGCTGTACAGTGTGCTAGAAAGGGGGGCGGCAAGGGATACATATATATAGATATATATATAGATATACCTATATACCTATCTGCCTATATATATATATTTAAGATTAACGCCCGGCCCAAAGGATCCTTCAATACATGCATTTAATTTCTTCCTGCCTATTAGAGCCTAGACACGATCGATTCTAATGGTGAATTCACCAATTTTACTCCATACTGGTGGGATCAACATGAACGTCAAACCAACAACATAGTATGAATATTTTATATACACTGTAAAGCCAAGTTGCAGAAGTCATTTTTGGAGGCCTTTTTACCTGTGTACTTATATGTATGTAAAAAGCTGTCATGTTTGTATTTGGCTTGTTTATTTTCATGTACAAAGCATACGCCTGCTTGTGTTGTGAGAAGCTAGTTATAAAGTGCCATAACAGCTGAATGCAGCCGCGCGCGTGCAATCATGATGCCGCGGATTTATGCATCCTTGTCTGTAAACATCCTAGCTTGTACATAACGTACTCCAGTAGCTACTTTGTAAAGACGAGGGAGAACAAAGGGCGGAGCTCAGATAAGGGAAGAGAGCATCCTAAAAAAAAAAAAAAAAAAAAAAAAAGACTGATAGAGATATAGTATCTCCAACGATATTTCATTGGTATAGGAGAAATTTGGCAGCGGGTAGCGAAGGATTTGGTGTCCAAGTCATTACACAGAGCATAGTTTAGTAGCATAGTTTAGTAGCATAGTTTAGTAGCATAGTTTAGTAGCATAGTTTAGTACAGGGATAATATATAGAAGACATGGGCGATTTTACCATTCATTTTGGAAATTAAAAGTCTCTACAAGCCTTCTATACCACATATATGAATATTTCAGGTTTTCCATATATGCCTGTGTAAGGACAGTAGTAGTTCAATCATACGCGTGTAGCCAAATAGCCTACCCACGCCCCACTTTAAAACACACCCGCCAAAACTACGTCGATTACATCACCAGGCACTTGTATCCTGAACGAACAAACAACTACCTCGTTCTGCGTGATGAGGATACGCAAGGCATGCCACCCCGTCTTCCGCACACTCTCGTCACCGCCTCTTGTCCCCTTGCGCAATCAATATTACGGTGTTGCGTGACGAGGGAATCTGCTGCTACCAGGACATACAGGCCGAGTATAGCTTGTGCTTCAGCGACGCTGTGCTGTTGCAATGGCAGCAGTACGAGGGGGTTTCATGCGACAAGACATCTTGCTCGAGGTGCTTTCGAAGGAAAGAATCATTATGAACGGTTAAAAGTCCCTCTCGACGCATCAAGCGGCGAGATCAAGAAGTGAAGTCGATTCGTCTCGTCTTATGATACAGAACCGATGTCTAACATTTTCCAGAGCCTTTTATTCACTATCAAAATCTCACCACCCAGACGCAAATCGCTCCGACCCCGACGCCGCTCACAACTTCTCCCTCATCTCCGAGTCCTACACCGTCCTCTCCGACGCTTCTCGCCGCGCCGCCTACGACCGCGATGTCTTGCGCCTTCACCACCAGCATCCGCACCACCCTCACCAAGCCTCATACCACAGCACGAATCCCGCCGGCGGCCGTCCACCCTCCGGCCTAAGCCGCCGCAGAGGAACCTTCCGCGGGCCCCCTCCAAGCTTCTACCGCAGCGGCGGATGGGGCGCGCACGCCGACAAACGCCGCCAGGCACACGAGGAGTCTACCGGCGGGGCTGGCGCCGGCTCGGCATCATCTTCGTCGTCATCTGAGGCAGACCGCGCCAACCCTTGGAACACGAGCGCTTTCCACCAGACGCATCACTACGGCGGCATGGGCCCCGGGTCCGACCCTTTCCACCACCGAGACGAGCACGTGCCGCACTTTGACAGGGCCGGCCACACGAGGACGCATGAGAGACAGGATCACCGCCGGTGGCAGCGCCAGAAGAGGGCCGTTGGGGATGACGACATTGAGTTTGAGCCGCAGACGAGCCTGGCGGGGCACTTCTTGATCGTGGCGGGGATTTTGGCGGCTACGTTTCTGGCGCCGGCGGTGTATTTGCAGTTTATGCGACTGGGGAGGCAGAAGAAGGAGAGGGAGTAGTGAAACGAGTGATGCTCCGTCGTGTTTATATATGGATCTTGTAGATTGGCGTTTGGGAGAGGGCCACAGCTGGCGATGGTCTCTTGTACAAATATAGAGCAGTGTATTATTAGATGGGCAATGCAGAGCAAAGTCATATTGCTAGTATGATTTCCTATCATGGCAATTTCAAGCTGCCATAGTAGACAAGGCGCTCTATATAGTGCCTTTAATCAGTCCTGCTTCGAAGCCTCCTTTTCAACGTACAAAGAGGGTGCAATTCTACACGATTGGGCCGGCTGATGAGAAAGATTACTAGGTTCGTAACGAGAAAGCAAATTAGTAATAACTCAACATCATTCTTAGCCAAACTATCATGATTAGAATTACATACACACAAGTAGAAAACGAGCGTATATACACAAGCATGCCGCATCATACTCCAAAATATACATCACAGAATATTTCAACCAACAGACAGCAACCTTTTGTTTCACTTGCGCAAAATGTTCTTTATTTTCTCCTCCTTCTATCTACACCCGAGACTAAGTCGTCGAAGGTCTCCTTTCGGTTTGTGGTTTTTGTAAAGGTTTGATTGGAGATGTAGCTGCGGCAATCAAGCAAACTACTCGGCCACATAGTCACTCACGTCTCATATATATGTAGGCGTCAATGACTCATGGCAAATTTCAGATTTGATTTTTCTGAGCTTAACCCTCAAAGGTGAAGCTAGCACCGAGCTTGTGGGTAGCCTGGTCGAGCTTCTGGGTATCGAAAGAGCCACCAAGACCCAGGGTGACACCCTCACGGAGGAGGACGTTGTAGGCAAGAGCGGCAATACCACGGTCGTTGATCTTGACCTATTGTTGAGAAAAGAGCTTGTTAGCAACAAAGAGCTTATAGGGATGACATTTTCAGGGAAGACAAACCTTGGCAAAGGAGACGGGGTCAATGCGGTACTTGCTGGCAACCTCAAGGCCAACGGTGTTGCTGGTCTTGGAGTTCCAGGTGGCCTTGGCACCAGCCTCGACCTGGCTGTTGACCTTGTGGTAGTAAGAAGCGGCAAAGGTGCTCAGGTTGTCAGTGGCGGTGATGGCGGCGCTGTACTGAGGGGCGACGTAGCCGACAGCGGCGCTGTAGCCGGTCAGGGCAGCCTTGTTGACATCATAGCCAGCGCTGGCACCGGCAAGGAAACCCTCGTGGCCGACGACGGCATCGACGTTGGCGGTGGGGCCCTTGAGGAGGTCGAAGAAGGCACGGCCGTGGAAGCCGGGCTGCTTGAAGAGCAGGTTGAACTTGGCACCCTTGGCGGCGGTGGCGGGGAGGAAGTTGAAGAGACCCTCAAGCTTGAGGCCCTTGGCGAGGGTGTCGTTGACCTCAACCTTGGTGTCGAGGGCGTTGGCGGTGTTCCAGGTCTGGGTCAGAGTCAGGCCTATAAACGCGAAGCGTTAGCAACAAGTTCGAAGCAGTTTAGCTATGGGGAAGCATTGAATTGCTCGCGGCGAGGTCGAAAGCGCGCGCGCTAGGGGAGAGCTGGTGTGTTTCAGTCTGTGGTGGGATGTCGTACCAGTAGGCTTGTCGGTGTATTTTCCCTCAATCTATTCATAGTCACAGCTAGATCAGTCTCACATTCTTATCCTGGAGGTATCTATGCAATGCATGCAGCAATGGCTCGCCACCGCCGCGGCAAGGCGTAGCGGGGGAGGGGAGAAAGGAGATTGGTTTGGTGGAGCAAACTTACAGCAGCAGAGGTGGCCTTCTCGTGGCTGGACTTGCCAGTCACCTTGAAGGCAACGCCATTGGGAGCAGTGTCCTTGAACTCAAAGGTGGTGGCGGACAGGTGGTAGAAGTCCTTGTTGAGGAGCTATAGGAGGCAAGCAGAGTCAGCCACGTCTGTCATCCGGCCCAGCGGCTAGAGGCTATCGTGTAGCTCTAGCCGAGGGGTTATGAAGCAAGGAGAAAAAATAGACAGGGTGGAAAGGCGCGCATACGTCGTTGGCCGGCTTGGCAATGTCGGAGAAGGCGGGGATAGACATTTTGGCGGTTTGTGAGAAGAGAGAAGAGGGAGAATAAAGATGGAGATTGAGTTGGGAGAAGAGAGTACAAGTGCGGTGTATCAACCAGAGGAAGAGGTTGTAGGAGATTCGCGCGAGGCGAGGGAAAATGTTTTGGGCTCGGCCACGGCTGCTGATTGGTCCACCAGTCGGTTGGGGAAGAGCAGCGCAGAGCGTCGGCTGATGTCGGGCCGGGCATATTGGGGGAGCAGGGCCTAAGCTCAATCGGTGTGTCCACGTGGGGGATGTGCTTTGACGGCAGAGGCTTTGATTTCATGCTGGAGATGCTAGACTAGGGGGCAATTGCTCTATCTGGTTTCAGGGTATTTCATGCAGTGCTGTGCAGTCTTTTACTGCTTACAGCGGTTGTCGTAACTCTATCAAAAAGTGTCAAAGACTCAGCGCGGGGTCGTGGTTGGTTCGGCTGTCTGAATAAAGAAGGCGGTAAGGCGCTACGGACGGCCATCAATGCTACTAAGACAGTCATCGCATTGACAGGGAAATAACTCTCAGGTCTGAGTCTATCTAGTCGCAGGCTATGCATATGCGTTTTGTAACAAGTTCATGCGCAATGGGGACTAAAAAATAGAAGCAAAAAGATCATCATTCAGGCGTTTCTGTTCGAGTTGGACACCAAATGGCGCCATTTTGTATCATTTCCCAATGCCGAACCATGTCCGGATCTCGGGCATAGTATTACACAAGAGTCATGAGAATAAATTCCATTTTAGTGGCATTTGATACTTTTGTCTGTCTGTAGCTTAACTTTTATATATACTGCACTACATTTTCGCCCCCTTTGAGACGTTCTTCCAACCAGCACCAGAAATGATAGTCTAAGGAAATTTTGACAAATACAACAAAGGCACTTTTGCCGACTCCTTTTACTCAGTATCTTCATACTTGGCAACGTGGGTAGAGATGGCTCTGTAAATTGTATTAGCAATTGCTTCTTGTCCAGGGAAAGTAAAAGAAAAAATACGAACCTGCCACTAGGATCGGTCTGCTTAGACCAGGTGGGTGTCCATCGCTCCACAGTGGAAGCGCAGCGAGGAGGGAAGTGCTCGTCAAACATGAGACGGTACCAGTAACTGTGATAGCGGTGTTAGCTTTTGTATCAAATGACTGCAAGATCATATACGTACGCCTCCTTAGTATCCGGGATATCGGTACCCCACTCAGCCTTGGGGTTCTTCATCATCTCGTCGGTAACGTGGAGTTCAGCGTTGTCCTTGAGCGCATCAATCCATCCGTATCCAACACCATCGGAGAACTGCTCCTTCTGTCTCCACAGGATGGAGTCGGGAAGGTAAGGAGCAGTGCCAGGCTCATCAGAGGTGTCGAAAGCTTTTCGCAGAATGTACTTTTCCATTCTTTCCTTGGTGATCATCTTATCCTGGGGGTCGATGCTCATCGCAGTCTCGATAAACTATAAATGAATTAGTCAATAAGAAAGAATTCTCAATGTAAAGTTGGTGGGCGCGTTATCTCATACCTTCTTATCCAGGAAAGGCACACGAGCCTCAAGACCCCAGGCAGAAGTGGACTTGTTGGCTCGCAGACAGTCCGCAAGGTGCAAGTTCTTGATACGGCGGACAGTCTCCTCGTGGAACGCCTTCTTGTCGGGAGCAGCGTGGAAGTAAAGGTAACCGCCAAAAATCTCGTCACTGCCCTCACCACTCAGAACCATCTTGATACCCATAGCCTTGATCTTACGAGAGAGCAGGAACATGGGTGTTGAGGCTCGGATGGTTGTAACATCGTAGGTCTCCAGGTGGTAGATGACATCTGAAAGTGCGTTGAGGCCATCTTCAATGGTAAAGGTCATGACGTGGTGCTTTGTACCAAGGAATTTGGCAACCTTGAGGGCGGCCTCGTTGTCCGGAGATCCGGGCAGACCAATGGAGAAGGAGTTGAGCTGAGGGAGGTATGTAACGGTAGACAGGTTATCATCGTCGTCAACACCGACAAGGCCCTCTCCGTGGTCAACATCAGCCTCCGCAGGGGTGGCAGTGCCGCTGGACTCTTCAGCCTTCTTCCTGAGTCTCAGCATCTCTCGCTGAGCAATGGAAGCGACCAAGCTGGAATCGAGGCCTCCAGAAAGAAGCACACCATAAGGGACCTCAGCCATCAGACGCTTTCTGACAGCCTTCTCCAGTGAAGTTCGGAGAGCCTTGTAATCGACGGGAGTAGAGGGCACGTTGGTAGGATCCCACCAAGTAGGCTTGAAGTAGCGGGTAGTCTCGCCGGTTTTTGAGTCGTAGACGTGTCCAGGAGGGAAAGCGATGATCTTGTCGCAGACCGGGGACAGGCACTTGAGCTCTGAAGCAAAGTAAACAGCACCAGGTTCCTTCCATGACCATCCCTGGTACAATGTTGTAACGCCGATCGGATCGCGTGCGGCAATGGTGCGGTCTTGCTTCTTGTCGTATAAAACGAATGAGAACATACCATCGAGGCTGTTGGGTGCGTCGATATCCTTCTCCAGATACTATTGCGGGGGAGACAGAGTCAGCTTATACCCCTCTCACAAGTGTCGTAATGAGCTCAACTCCAAATACTCACCAAGGGAATGATGACCTCGCAATCCGATGCTGTCTTGAAGTGGTATGGCTCCTTTAGATGCTTTCGGATCTGACGGTGGTTGTAGATCTCGCCGTTGACGGCAAGGATGATGGTGTCATCGGCGTTGGTCAAGGGTTGAGCACCAGACTCTGGAATCGTGTGAGCGAGTGTCTAGTCATAGACAAATGTTTTGTCCAGCTGAGGGCGAAAACTTACCAACACCGACGATACTGAGACGCTCATGGCAGAGGACTGCGCAATATGTCAACCAAAGCTCCAATGCATACACTCTTCAACCAATTGACTTACTTGTGTTGTGAGAAATGACGCTGCCGCCTATACAAGTCGTCCACAGTCAGCTATACCCTTCTTATGGCCAATTGACTCAAACATACTCCAATCAGGACCTCGGTGTCGAATCCTAACGCGCCTTTGTCAATTGAGGTTGCTACCAGAAAGAATCAGATGTACTCACGCCTTGGCCAGCTTCAGCGCCGTCGGCTTGAACTTTTGCACATCAGGATGTGCGTGGCACGCAAAAATTCCGCACATGCCGAGCGATTTTGCTTAAAATCAAGAGATGCTGATGTAGAAAGAATAAGGTAGAGAGCAGTCGAAGCCTTTGGGGTGGAAGTGAGGAAAATTGTATCGGGAATCAAGTGGAATTTAGACTATCTGAACCATGACTCTTTTGCCCGTCTAAAAAAAATAAGCTAACTACTAGGTACCTACGGCCGACTTCGGTCTCGCTCAGAGTCACACACATCCATTATTATTGGCGCAAGCCACGCCTGGTTGCCAATTACCTAAAGCGAAACTGATAAGAGAAATCGACTTGGGCCACTTTGTGGTGTTTTGTCGCCAGTGGCCCTCAGGGCGAATGCTGTTCTAGTAGGTCGCTAGACGCTCTTTTAGCCGACCTACCTAGAAGAGGTGTCGGCTGACAGCTTATCCTGGCGGCATAATTCACCCTGCTGCAGCTTGGGCACTTGGGGTGTTTCGGTAACGTGGCATATAGATATTGATTACACGGATGTATCTATGGTACAGTCTTAATTGTTATCATTATTGGCAGTTTTATACATTACCAAGATTACATAGCAGTGCTTTGTCTCTCTGGAGTGTCCCAGCCCAGATAAGAGCATTCCACGTGGCGGACAAGGATATGACAATATGTACCGATATATCAGGCAAAGGGCATTTAAACGTCTGATCCTTTCACTAACCGTCCTCTAAGCGTGTCGCTTCCCCATAGTTTTGATCCAGGCATGGTCAAGTCGCTCCAAACACTATCAACTACCTGAGATACTTTTGCGTTCGGAAGCAAACCTACGCCCTTTCACAGACCAAGTGCTTGTAGAGTCACTCTTTCATTTAAAATCATGTCGCCGATGCTATTCCGTGCTTTCATATATCGTCATCTATCAGATTAGCTTTTGAAAAGCTAGTCAAACTCACTATCTTCGGTAAGATTTGCTAAAAGAAAAATCGAAAAATCACATGTCCTGGTATTGCCCCCAATCAACGCCATGGCCAATCTTCTCAATATGAATATCCCCCAATGTCTAGAAACCTTTTTCTCCTCTCCCTACAAATCCGTTACGGCGCCGGATTCTCACGGACCACGCGGCGAATGCGCTTCTCGTACTCAACCTTGTCTCTCTTGAATAGGTTATATGCGTCGGCTTGCGCGGGCGATTCGGGGTTGGGGTCGTTGAGGAGGTCTTGGATGCCAAGCAGAATCTGCTTGACCGTGATGGCAGGCTTCCACGCCTCCTCCTCGTTGAGAATCGACAGGCAGACGGTGCCGGAGGGGTAAACGTTGGGGTGGAACAGTGGGGGAACGAATTTGCCTGTTGACCAGATCAGAAATCGATTGCAACCCAGGGCATTTTGCATCTTCACTTTCACTTACACTTTGGGGGCTTTGTTGGGTACTCTGAAGAGAAGCACGAGGTCAGTTTTGGCCTAATCAGTCCTACCGTGCACACGAGCACTCACCATCGGGAAATGCAATGTTGAGCTTGAAAAGCCCTCCCTCCCAGATTGTCTTCTCCTTGCCAGGAATGCCGCACTCCCAGTTCTTCAGATCGAGCACTCCCTCCTTCGTCCGAGAAGGCTTAGCGAAGAAGCCGAATGGATGGTCACGTCGCCATTGTTTCCTAGTGATCGGCATCGGTCAGCGCCACGAGGTCATCCGGGACACCGCGAGAGTAGCGAGTCACATACCGCTCCTCCTGTAATCTGTTCTGGCAAAGGGCCATCGTGAGAAAGTACCAAAAAAAGGCGAGCTGACAGTCGCGAGACTAGATAGATCGTAGTAGCGCTGCCTTGCAAAGGCCGATATGGTCGGCAGTGCAAAAGAGGGACTGCAGTTTTCAGGCGAAGAAGGATGTTGTGCAGGCAAACGGAATCAGATCCTCGTGTTTGCAATCTAGAGATGGAAACAGCAGAATAGCGACGCGCGCGTTGTAGTATAGTACTGGGTAGAAGGAAGAAGAAAGGCGGATGAAAAATACAAGCCCGCAAAGCGTAAGGCTGCGGATAGCGCCGCGATCTACCTAGTGCGTAGCAAAGATTCCAGGGATCTCTTCAGTTAGGCACCTGCCGGTCCCTTGCAGCCAAGGAACATACAGAGCCGTGAAGCAGCGGAGCAGGTCGGCAGAATAACGGCTCACAGGCCTATACAGTTAAGCGTCCAGCGGATAGACGCCCTGAAGCAATGCCGCTAGCAGCCCCAAGAACCGCAAAGAAGCTCCAGCGTGGGGCAGCCCGGTATACCCAGTTCCCTCGGCTCAGCTCGTGACGCTGCATGTCACTTCCCAAGATGCAACGAGGCACGCAGATCTGCTTGCAAGCTCTTCCAACGACTACACCGTCGTTGTTCTAGACACTGCCGCCACACGATTCAGACTCGTTTTTTTTTAATACAATTGCCCGATAACTTGGGGTTTTGCTCGTCTGCAGACACCTGCATATTTCCCCAGTCGCTTGTCCCGCGCTACCCCCTCCATTAGCGCCGCAGCTTTATAGACCACCAAGTCCAAATACCGATTTCTTGCGCATCTGGCTTATTGTGATTGACGGCATCCGATCGTGAACGCGAAGCACCATGAGCTCTCCACCTGGAGCGGCAGATAAGGCGATGCCGGAGGATTCCGGGGCCAAAGAAGGGGAAGCCAAGCCAACCACAACAGCAGCAGCAGCAGCGCCTGTGCCCCCCGCGGCGACTGTGTCGGACGATTTCGATGATGTTCCCGATCCAGATGAAGAAGACTTGGATGATCTCGACGGTATGACCGCTGATGAATTGGCTATAGCTTCTTATGCTGACCCGAAAACTCCTTAGAACTGCTTGACGGATTCAAGGCCGTCCGACAGGAGATGATCGATGACGATACATTGAAAGGAGGAATCAACCCTCCCGATTTGGACTACGAGAACATGTCAGAAGAAGAAGTCACCAAGAGGATGCAAGCGGGCATAGCTGGTCTGCTGGCCAACTTGGAGCAATCTGTATGTTTGTCCTTTTACCCCTGCTGGACATGTGTTGATACTAATGTTGGCCGTCTGACTTAGCCGGAGCTACAAGCTGAATTCGAAGAAATGTTCAAGCAAATGGGCGCGGAGATGAGCGCCCAATTCGATGCTGAAGAACAAGAAGAGCCGCAATCTGATAGCAAAAACAAGGAGAAAAGTACACCTGCCGCTGCCGCGACTGTTACTGCTGCGACTGCTCCCGCTGCTGCTCCAGCTGCTGCTCCCACCACAGCTTCGACGACCGCTACATCGAGCGCCCCTCAACCGGCGGCAGGTGGAAAGTCTGGCGCGGCGTTCCAAGATACCATTCGTCGTACCATGGAGCGCATGCAGTCATCCGGTGACCAGGCCACCGCAGCGGCTGCAGCGGGCGGTGATGACGATTTCTTGACTGAAATGCTCAAGCAGCTTACCGCTGGCGACTTTGCTGGTGGTAGCGAAGAGGACTTTTCCAAGATGCTCATGGGCATGATGGAGCAGTTGACGAACAAGGAGATTCTATATGAGCCAATGAAGGAACTACATGACAAGTTTCCCGCGTGGCTCGCCAAGAACAAGGATTCGACTCCTGCGGAGGACCTCAAGAGATACGCAGAGCAACAGACGATTGTGGCAGAGATTGTGGCCAAGTTCAACGAGCCTAGCTACTCAGACTCCAACGCGGCCGATAGAGAATACATTGTGGACAGGATGCAAAAGGTAAACTCCGACCTTCTCTTGGCCTTTGTTTTTGCTATACATGACGACTAACAAACCCCAGATGCAAGCAGCGGGATCGCCACCATCCGACTTGGTGGGAGATATGGCGTCTGCCCAAGAAGCGTTCAATGCTACGGAAGATCAGTGCAACCCACAATAAACATCCAAAGATCTAGTCACGGCGCATCCATATATACACGCACACTTATATATATACCCATAGTGCGCGACCTATATGCAAACATTATTCATCCTATACCAGTATATTAATCCAACGCCGATGTGAAGAGACTCATCCGAGAGTCCCGAGGTCCCAAACTCCATATTCGCCAAGTGATCGACATATCTACCATATGATTCCAATATTACCAATCATGACGCTGGTCTAATCGATTTCCATCTGATGTAAAGGTTGTGAGGATTGATGCTGCGACTGTTGTTGCTCTTGCTCTTGTGAAATGAGTTCGGCAAAAATGTCATCATACTCGTCATCCTCCTCGGCCAGTGTTGGAAGCCGGGACCCCTGCTGGGCCATTACTTCCTCTTCGTAAGACGTAAGTAATTGCTCTTCATCCATGAGTTCTTCCGGGATCTTGTCCTCGTCCATCTGTGATTGTGCCATTTCAGGCGAAAAAGTTGCGGCATCCTCGATATCGGCATCTGAGAATGAAGGGGCATCATGAGACAAGCGGCCGACGTTAGCTAGCCAGCTCGTTTTCAGAAACTATAAAGGCCGTTATTAGCCATCCATTCGCACTCGTACAAGGAAATTTTCTCCCTCGACCTACTTGACCCTCTATGTCTCTTCTTTGCCAGGATCTTTCCTCAGCCTTTTGACGGACATTTTGCAGGAAGCTTTTGCGCCTCTGCTCTTGGAGCTCCTCTCTTCTTTTCATGACAGGATTCGGACGCGCAGGTCGTGATTGGTACTTGAAATTGTTAGGCCTGATCGGTGACGACTGGACCTGGCGAGGCTGCCATCGCGTTTCCTCATCGGCCGGAGAGCGAGGTGATGAGGCGCGCACTGGTGAGGACGATAGTGGAGATGAGACGGCGGGACGGTTATCCCAAGAAGGGACCGGCTTTGGAGTAAACGACAGCATCCTGTGTGGTGCGACTTTGTCTGTGGAATTTTGCATAAATAAAGAAGAGAATCAGAAATGATTTATAAACCAATGATTGCAATGTATTAAGAATTGAATTGCTATGTTGTCTGCGAGAAGTGGTTGATTGAAAAGACGAACGAACGGTCCATCCATTGTCTCGAAGCAGCATCGATCAAGATCACTCAACACGAACGCTGCGACGCGGTCCTGCTGCAGGCGCGCAGTCACGTGCTTCCGCTAATGATGCGCCTCCCACATCTGCGGCGCCGGATGATCAGCAGAGCTGGCAGGGCCGATGGTGGCGGGCAAATCAGCGGCCAGCAGCAAAAATCTGATGATGTCGTCGTCGCAACGGGATTTATCCACCGCAAAATCCAAGGGTCTCCCAACAAAACTCGGCCTCCTTTTCCCCTTCCTCTCACCTCCTCGGCTTTCGATATTTTGCGCCATGAGAGTCGCCAGCAACGCCTGAAATTATTCCTTTTTTTCTTTTCCCTTTTTTCTTCTTCTCCTTAGAATTTACACAAAGCGAAAGGCGGGCGCTCTACATTATCACATGCACTAATTTTTTTTTTTACACGATCCATCTGTCTCCCTTTTGCCACGATATATAATGCCGATTTGCGAAAACTGAAAGAATCCTATGTCGAAACGTCGTTAACTGCGCCCCCTCGGCACCCCAAATGAACGTTTTTTCTAAATCTACCTTTGCGACGGCCCGCATCGGTAACCGAACATGGACCTGTTCTGCTTGTCGTGGCCAATTGGCGCGCACTAGGCCAACCCGACAGATTATCGCGCGACGTTTTGTCTCGGGGCGAAAATCCTCGTCAGAGGGCAATGGCGGTGCGAAATCAGGGCCAAACGCCAGGCTGATTCTTTTTGCGTCGACTGGAGCAGCGGCTGGTACGGCAGCGCTTGCGTTCACCGACGAGATCAAGAACAGCTATGAGGCTGCAGAGAGAACAGGCAGAGTGGTTGCTGCGCTGGCCGTCTGCATCAACGAGTGAGTGCGCAATGGGAAGAGGAGATACCACGTTGCCAACGAATGGTAGGCTAACTGTGATTGCACAATAATAGCTACCGAACCACTTTGAATACAAAGGCCACGATTGATGACGAAGAAGAGCAAGACCAATTACTGAAGGCTTGCCACAAGCGATGCGCTGAACGAACCCTCAAAGTGTTGGAGAAAAATGGCGGCATATTTATCAAACTAGGACAGCACCTGGTAAGCGCCACAACTTTAACTCTATCGAGCGACACCTCAATGGACAAGATACGGCTAACATGACGGCGACAGAGTGCTATGAATTACCTCTTGCCTCCTGAGTGGACGTCGACCTTTATACCGCTGCAGGACAAATGTCCCGTCTCATCATTCGAATCCGTGCAGGATATGTTCCGGAGGGATACGAATGAAGAGTTGTGGCAGTATTTTTCTGAATTTTCGGAGGAGCCGATTGGCGCCGCCTCGCTTGCGCAAGTACACCTGGCCACCATCAAGGACACTGGACGCAAGGTGGCCGTCAAGGTTCAACACCCCGAGCTGGAGGCATGGGCGCCTCTCGATCTTGCGCTTACTAGATACACCTTCTCCACGCTTAAGCGGTTTTTCCCCGAGTACGACTTGGAATGGCTATCGTCAGAAATGGATTACTCGCTGCCCAAGGAGCTCGACTTCAGGGAGGAGGCTGAGAACGCACGTCGCATGAAAGCGCATTTTGCTAAAATCCCCGAGCTGCCTCTCATTGTTCCCGAGGTCATGTGGGCGAAGAAGCGAATCCTCGTCATGGCTTGTGAATCAGGCCGGCGACCGGACGATCTTGATTACCTGGACAAGAACGGCATTGACCGCGACGAGGTGTCGGCAACATTGGCGCGAATTTTCAATGAGATGATATTCGGCGATGGTGCTCCGCTGCACTGCGATCCTCACGGCGGTAACCTTGCCATCCGCAAGAACACTACTCGACGCGGTCTTGGACGAGGTCCCAACTTTGACATCATCCTTTACGACCACGGCTTATATCGCGATATTCCTTTACCCCTGAGACGCTCTTACGCCAAGATGTGGCTCGCTGTCATTGATGGAGACATGGACCGGATGAAGAAGTACGCTCACGAGGTGGCTGGTATCAGCGAGGAGGATTTCCCCCTCTTTGCGTCCGCCATCACGGGCCGCGACTTCAGCGTTGTCAGCAAAGAGGGATCGATCCTCAAGACACGCACGACAGATGAAGAGCAGAACATGAGCGGCGCCCTGCAAGAAGGCCTCATCGTCGACTTAGTGCAGATGCTCGGCCGTGTTCCTCGCATTATCCTCCTCATCCTAAAGACCAACGACCTGACACGCAGTCTTGATGAAAACCTTCACACCAGCCAAGGACCTATTCGCACGTTTATGATTCTAGCTCGGTACTGCACCCGAACTGTCTTCCACGAGCAGATTGAGGACATTATCCGCAGTGGATCGCTACTCTGGCCTCAGAATGTGATGCGGGCTTTGACGGCCTGGATCGGCTTCGTGAGGGTAGAGCTCAAGCTGGAAGCATTTGAGCTGTGGTTGGGAATCAAGAGGATGCTGGGATTCCGGGCTGTGGAGTTTGGCGGCGGGCCGCTGAGACAGGAGGAGATTTAGAGTTTCTTTTCCAAGGGGGCGGCCTCATTGCGAGAAGAGTATAGAATTTAATAGACTGTATACTACCCAAACACACACACACAAAAAAAAGGAGGATGGTTAAAATTGCAGTGATGATGGAAATGCTTTCGTGTTGGCACGATTACTATGAGATACGTTAATGCCGTGCTAGTGATAGTTGTAAAAAGTTTTAATAATTCAGAGACATTAATAGATAATACATGCGACCCGCCTCTTACGTGAAGGATCATGAAGAGCAATCTACAACACGAAATCTTAAGGTGTTTCCTGTCCAAATTCCATAAGACACTTCCTTCTGTAGCTCAAGAAATCTTGATAAAAGTCTCCCACAGTGCCTGCTTGCAAAATACGCAATCATTAGTCTCTCAACAATACAAGAGAAAAGAGGTTTGAAAAAAGAAAGAACGAAAAATATATGTGGAGGAGGTGGGAATATTTCGCACCCAATCAACGGCATCTGGGCTGTTGATAAAGGCTTCTATGCCTTCAACAGCTGAATTGAAGGTATGAGTGAATGCTTGCGTCGGATCTGAATGCGAACCCAATTGGGACGGTCCAGAAGAAATCGGATCGCCGTGTGTTGCTATTTGCACATATAAGTTTACTGTAAGCCTGTCAACAAACGTTTTTACTTTACCTGTATCTACCTGGAGATTACCCTGGAGATTTCCGGTGTTGTCCGCGTTTTTCATGTACATTACATGCCCATCTTTCTGTGGCCGGGAATTTCTCGAAATCATATCCAGCATTACAGAGACTATGTGAAACGCTTGTTGGGCTTCAGGGGCAGTCGCTTTGAATTCATCCCAGAAGTGGCGGGAGTTTCTCAATGACTCAACCAAATCTCGTTCTGAAAATTTCGGAAAGCCATCTTCGTCACCGGGGCCAGGCGCAGGTGCCTCTCCGCGGGCTCGAAAACTAAGCTCAAGGCAGATGATCATTGACGCCAATAGGAAGTCATGCTGCTCAAGTGAAGAAACAAACCATTTATCTCGGTATAAAAGGCCGCCCACTTGCACCTCTCTCAGGATGTTGGCCTGGTGACTTAGGATTGCCATGGCGGCGTCAATGCAAGACGATCTTGAGAAACTAAACGTCTTGTCTTTGTAAGACTTTGTCATGTGATGACGGTGTAAGATACATCGCGCCTTTTGGAAGAGGAATTCTATATTGTACCGGCGCATTAGTAAATATACTGATGTCGTAACGGAATTCTCTAAGTTAGTCATTCGGAAGCGAGGCGAAATAGACGCGTGTTCATTGCGAAGGCGCTGGTCGAGCGCCATGATCTCGGTGTAAGCTTCAAGTCGTCCCAGCGAGACTTGATTGAATATGGCTCGGAAGACTGTAAGTACTCGCGACTTTGTGATTGTGTAGAGCACAGGCGTGAGCTCTGTCTCAGGCCGTGCCGACGGGAGTTGTACAGAATCCGGTCCAAAATCGTCATCAAGAAGATTGCGGGGCAGTTGCGTGTCACACTGCAGTTCTTGTATCATTGGCGGTAGTCCAAGCTGGCAAGAGGTCAGAGTATCGAGTTGCAGAATCATTGCCCAAATGCGCCGCCGCATCTCGCCGTGGAAGACGGAAACCTGCGAATAACCTGCCGGGTCTCGATGGTATCCCATTCGCATGGCCAGCCGGACGACTACTCCGCCTAAGACCCAGATGCCTAAATGAGCCTCTCGATGTCGCAAAAATTCGTTTTGTATATTCAGAAGTAGAGCCTCCATTGTGTATATCCCGGGGGATGAAGAGTATTTTGAAAGGATCAGGCACTCTGTTGAACGCCGTTGGAAGATATCCATCATTGCCTTGGGATTATCAAATGTCCCTGGGAGAGGGTCTCGAGACCGCAGATACAAGAATGTGCCCATTGACAAAATGCCAAACAATAAACTCAGCCATTGGGTTTTCGGTTTTTCTTTGTCTAGCCAGAAGCCTTTGTACTGTCACCAAATATCAGATCTGCTGTCATTGTGGTGTTTTCTAAACTCACCTCTTGCTCAAAAGTGGGTGCGTGAAGCAACACTACGAATATGTAAGTCTCGTGTGAGAGTAACACTACTTGATATGTATGTACCAACTGATGGGTCCAAGGAGTTAAAGTATCGCGATACCAGCCTATCGGCAAGATCTCTGGGCGGGATATCAGACAAGATATCTTCCAAGCTCGCCGTAGGCCATAATCCTCCGAGAAGCATTGGACCATTTCCATAGCCAGCCTCCGACTCTTCAAAATCATCCGTTGAAGAGTCTTGGTCGAGTTGTCGGCTAATATCAGTTATCTAGCAATTGACAATCCAGAGCAGTCAGTCAGCCCACGGTACTCAAAGCGGGCCAATCCCTCTCACCTCATTGTAAATCGCCGCCCAATGCACTCCACATACATAAGTTGTCTGGCTGTCGCTCGATATGATCCGGCCGGGCTTAATAGCATTTTGTTCGTCACGAAGTAAATCCGGTGTGTTTTCTTGTTGTGGTTGGCCATGCAAAACGTCATTGGTCAAGTCTGGTACTCTCCCGCAATGCTGGCAAATAAGATCGGAACTGGCGTCCCTCTGCGGCATAGGCGTATCAGCAGCACTAATGAGCTGCTCCAGGTGGCGAATACGAGCATTGAGGCGCTGGTAGCCATCATTTGTTTGTGCAGAACCGCGGATCCGCGGGTGTGACACGTAGACACAATCAACGTTCCTTGCGATGCAGTTTCCACACGGCTCGATCCGATCGCACTTCAATCTGGCCACCGATGGATGAGCTCAGGATCGGGATGAGGCTGGTAGCGCTTACTTTCGTTGTCGGCATGAAGTGCAGGACAATACGGCTCGGACTGGTTGCATTTCTTTTTTATTTTCCGAATTCACTTTTGTTGTAGTGGCAGGATATCATTGATTGCATCCAACGGCGGTCTAGATCCAGAACGGACGGTCCACGACTTCCAAGCAGATGACGGACTGCTCCGTGGGTGATGACCGGTTACGGTGGACCGGGATTGCTCCGCGGCTTCGGCCGCGGAAGCAGTGGGGCTGGCAGGGATTGCATTAGCTTGAAGAAAAATGGGCCACAATGACAACGTCTCGGGTACCAGAACGGAGAGGGAGGAAGAAATAATAAAAGGAAAAAGGGATATTCGAAAGATGGATGAACCCGCTGGATCATGAGTTATGCGTGTATAATACGAATATGAAGGAAATCATGAAACATTTCTGAATACAACCTTTCACTTATACTTGTGAGTCCCAATCAAATCTATGCTCACTCTAGAAGCTTCATTTAAACAAAGAGGCTGGCCCAAGTACATTATGCCAAGCAAAACTCCGCAACTAGGGACGCTTTAGTATTATTTTATAGGGGTATGCGGTGTTAGACGGTGGGAAAACAGGCGAGCGGGAGGCCAACTTGACACATTTCAAGGCAAAACTGTAATTACGTGGTCAGAAAAGGACTTTCCCAGGCGACAAGGTGGTAGCGAGTTTGACTAAGGCTATACGCATTCAGTAAGATTTAATGGGGTGATTTAATAAGTGAGATGAATATCAAAACTACCAATCGAACACTTGTATTGAACATAGGACATACGGGGTTGAATCCCTGCCCGGAATTCACACAGTCGACGTAATCCAGAGGCAAGGATTGCAAGAGCTAAAGCTTCCTAATTTTAAGAGGTTATTTTATGCTTGGGAGTGGTCACCATTTAACTCTTACTAAATTAGATTGTGCACGCCTCGCAGCGGCAGATTGGCAACCCAAATGTAGGAGCTGCATATATGTGTAGTGTCTTAGTTTTGTTTATTTATTTTATTATTACTTTTCTCGACAAACATTAAGACTGTCTTATACTGCTTAGTTCCAAGGTGATATTTTGAGAATGAGCAAGCTTTGTTATTCTGAATACGCCATGCCCTTGGTCGTGACAGCGAGCGGTGCTGTAGCATCCATGGAAATCTCCGTGGAGATCGGCTTGGCGTATGACGGCTTCCAGGAAACAAGGACACCACATAAATTCAAGAAAGTACAAAAGCGAGGACGCAGAACAAATCGGCAGCACCGTCCATTCTTCACATTCATTCCACAGATCCAAGCTTGCTTTTCACTTGTTACCACAACGACAACACAACGACAACGACATCATGGTGTGCGGCTCAGAAGAGGAATTCCAAATCGGAGACATTCCGGACATGACCGGATATGTAGCCATCGTCACAGGCGGTAAGAACAACTCGCCATTTCCGACATCTTGGTTCTATCAGTAACGAAATGCTCTTGTTAGGAAACGCCGGTATTGGCTACGAGACAACCCTACAATTAGCCAAACGAGGAGCACGAGTATACATTGCAAGCCGTTCCAAAGATCGTGTCGATCAAGCGATTGCCGCTATGAGCAAGGATGAGAAAGGGCTGGATATCAGCTTTCTCAAGTTGGACTTGCAGGATCTTCAAAGCATCAAATGCACCGTTGAAGAGTTTTTGAGCAAGGAAACCAGACTGGATATTCTCATCAATAACGCTGGTGTCAGTCATCGCCGCTAATGTTAAAAAAAAAAAAAAGAATACACATCAAAACATCTGCTAATACGAGTTTCTCACAGATCATGGCATGTCCATTTGAGCTTACCAAAGACGGCCTGGAAGTGCAATGGCAAACTTGTTTCCTTGGTCATCATGCTCTCACAATGGGTTTGCTTCCAGCACTGAGTGCAGCTGCTCTCTATCATAACAACAAGACCCGCGTTAGGATAGTGAATGTTTCGAGTGATGCAGGGCTTATATGGGGGCCGAAGAGCATCAATTACGACGATCCTAACCTAACTGACTTAACGGGCCGAACAGCACCATGGTGAGTTTAATTCAACGAGCAAACCGTCATATATGCAGAGCCATCATTGTCGGCCTGATTCTCCGCACTTTGGATAGCGTGGTCTGACACTGCCATTACTAGGAAGAGATATGGACATTGCAAACAAGCCAGCATCATCATTGCAAAAGCAATCAATGATCGTTATCGGACTAAAGGGATCACTGCTTATTCCTTACACCCGGGGATCGTGCAGTCGAACCTGCAAAGTCATGACAACACCATCCTCGGCACTCTCAGCCGCGTGGCCATGAAGATTGGCCCGACATCTTCAGCGGTTGATGGGGCTCGTACCTCTTTGTACTGTGCAACTAGCCCCAGAGCAATTGATTTCGCGGGTTCGTACATGATTCCGTTCGGTAAGGTCGACAATCGAGCAAATAAGTGGCTTAATGACACAAAAGCCGTCGACAGGCTTTGGGAATACGCCAATAACCAGCTCAAGAATCACGGGTTTCCGACGGAGCAGTAATGAAGGAGTGATGCTTTGTGTAGGGAAATGCCCTTAATCTAGTCGCAAATTTAGGCCCTTTGTAATATAATACATACTCTCTATAAAGAATGTTGGTACCAACAATTGTACAATAACATAACAATATAGCTCCTATTAGTTCGGAAAGGGGGAACTTTGGACAAATTTGGCACTCTATCAGAGCTGAGTATTATCTTTGGTGAGATTCTGTATTTTACCTTATAAAGGTGTTGTGTTTTGCTTACTGAGATGTACATGAGATATCCTTTCTGGTCGGGAACGCAATTGGACTAAATGAATACCTACGTAATTACTCTAGAGATGATAAAAACCCCATCTGAGCCCATATTAATTAGTATTTTTCTCATGCTCCAGACACACCGAGGTCAAGATAAGCGCTCTCTCTAGTGTCATTATCTTTGCCTGAAAACTCTCAGCTATAATTCTCTATGCATTCATTCATTCTACTACTTGCTCGTCCGCGGAAAGCTTTCATATTAGCCCGATTTCTGAAGTACGTTCGTTAATGCCGCGCTAGCGATAGCAATAGTTCAAAAAGTTTTAATAATTCTGACACATTAATAGATCAGATTACTCCACAACGCAAGGAACAGGCAAGCAAAAAAAGAAATGGTGATTCCGCCCGGGCTCGAACCGGGGACCTTTTCGGTGGCGTTAAACGATGTTAACGAAATGTCATAACCAACTAGACCACGGAACCATGCTATTTGTTGACGAAATGGATGGTATTTCCACTCAAATTGATTTCAATTCCTGCAGCATTTTCCTACGCTTGGATCTACCAAAAGCCCAAAAGTAATAGGAATAGCAGGAAGGATGGGGTCAAATTTTGAAAGAGTACCCTCTATTGATTTATAATCACTTTCCCAAATTAGTGAGTTATTGCTTTTGTTTCATTTCGACTGCTTCCGAATCCCGAGGCCCCGGGGCTCCACTTCCGGGACCGTTCCGTATCATGCCTCCGTTCATCTCAGATTCGAATCGTTCGTAATGCGGATATAAGAGATATAGAAAGAAGACCCCCATTTCATAACCACCAAATCTATATCCAATTAAAGCCCAAAGCCCACCAACCAAAGCAAGCTGAAGATAAAAAAGGTGGTCATACACATACATTGCAACTCATGGGTGGGTACATCCATCTCAAAATCTCACCGACTCCAGCTCACGCTCAGCACCTATCAGCATATCAGTGTTACCTTGCCATCTCGCCCGCTCATACACCGAGAATCCATGGTGATCTTTTACTTCAGAGTCGGCACCGCCCCGTAGCAGCGGCAGAATCGAATCCGCCGCATCGTTCATCACGGCATGATGCAGCGCCGTCATGCCAGAGTTGTCTTGGTCGTTGACATCAAGGCCGCTCCTGATCAAGAGTTCTATACAGAGACTTTGGCCACTAGCCGCTGCTTCCATGAGCAGAGTCCGTCCGAGGTTGTCTCTAACATCGAGATCGGCCCCTCTTGAGACGAGCAGGTCAAATATCCGGAGCCTTCCTTGTTGTCTGAGGGTGTAAGACAGCACCGTCTTGCGGTCTTCGTCTGTAGCTTGTATATTGGCCCCGTGGTTGAGGAGAGCTTCGACGGCAGCTGCGGCGGAGGAACTGTTTGATATAGCTGCGAGGAACAAGGGGGTTATCTTTCCTGGTGTGACGAACTCGGGAGATGCGCCTGCTTTCAAAAGTAGTCTGACTATCCGCGAATGCCCACGGCCTGCCGCAAGTGACAGTGGAGATGATACGCCATTATTCGAGTTCACATTGGCGCCTTTATCGATGAGCATCTTGACGATTTGCTCGTGGTTAGTGTAAGCTGCCAAGTGAAGAGGCGTCCGCCCTTCCTTATCTAACGCCTCTAGGTTGGCTCCTCGGTCTAAGAGGAGCTGGGTGGTGTCTCGATGGCCTTGGGGTGCCGCCCAAGAAAGCATAGTACGCCCATCTCTAGACGCATATTCCAGATTTGCTCCGTTGTCGAGCAATTCTCTCACGACGGAGGTCATTCCATTCATGGCCGCATTCAGCGCGGGAGTGTAGCACCCCGAGTCCTGGATTTCCACCGACGCGCCCTGCTTCAGAAGATACTGCACCAGCTCGAGATGCCCCTTGCTGGCGGCCCAAGAAAGCGGTGTCCGGCCGGTTCTATCAGCGAGGTTAACGTCGACGCCCCGTTCGGTAAACAACTTGACAGCATCTAGTCTACCCAGCTCTGCGGCATAAGACTGGGCAATCCGCGAATCACGGTTGGCCTGATACATATCAAGCCTGAGATCAAGCAGCTTCTCCAAGATGTTAGTGCTCCCGCCAGCGATAGCGTAGAATAAAGCAGATGATCCAGCGGCACACTTGGCAAAGGGGTCGGCTCCACGCTGAAAGAGCAATGCAAAAGTGCTCTCACTGCCTTTCTGTGCGGCAAGCAGGAGAGGAGTCTTGCCCTGACATGCCACGGCATTCGGGCTTGCCCCATGGTCGAGGAGCAACTCGGCTATCTCATCGAACCCGTGAAGAGCAGCGGTTCCCAGGATCATTGGGTCGCGAATGATGGCGCCATGGTCGAGTAGGAGCTTGACAATCGCCAGATGCCCATGCGCTACGGCGAATCTGAGGGCACAGTTCTCACCGATTTCGATTGCGTTGGGATAGGCCCCGTATTGCAGTGCTTTCTTTACTGTTTCGATGCTGTCATTCCTCGTGGCCCACTGAAGGACATAGCTGGAAAGAAGTTTGGCACTGCCATGGTAGAGAACCGGATCTAGGATGGCGTATAGGCACTGGTTCACCCTGGCCAGGGCGTTGACGTCCCTCCGCAGGTGTAAGAATCTGGCGATATTGAGAATCAGTTCCGGTGGCATGGCGCCCAGACCCATTTCGGCTGCTGTATTACTACTACGAGCGACGATAGGATGAGTTGCTCTATTGATGCCTTTGATGGCGCGCGGTGGTGATTCTAACATGAGCATGAAGCGTAAGAACAAAAACGCTGACGATGCTGATGATGACAACGATGCCACAGCCACCAAAGTCTAATACAGCGCCAGTGATGGATAGAACAAAGATGCAAGACAAACGTTCAACCTGGTTTTGACTGCTCTGGTGACTACGGAGTAACTTTATCGCTTATAAGAATGAAAAGCAGGGAGACGGTATTAGTGTGCACTTATAAAGCCACCAACAGGGAAAGGGGAGGGAGAGGAGGGATGGGCCGATAACTAGTGCCGGTTTATGAATAGAAGACGGTTCTCCTTCAAATCTTGCTGTTCTTTTAAGCTTTCTCCTTTCCATTTCTAAACCTTGTTCAGGTTCGGCTTCTGCTACTCTTCTTCGTTTTACCTTTTCTTCTTCTCTCATCCTTCATCCGCCTCCCACGGGCCAGCACATCGCTCAAGTATACCTAAACATGCAAGGCAGATGGATACGCATTAAGCAAGCTGCAATGACACAACATCATGCTGTCTCCATACATACAGACCTACCGGTACTTCCACTGCTGAGATGCGAATCCCGTCTGCATTAGCGTCCTAGACCAAGCCGTTGGCCCGAACTCGCGTACGGCACATAAAGGAGGCTAGTGCTTGCAAGTCTGAGACTGGTGGGTTCACAGCATCCTGCCAGGTTTACGACGTATAATCATGTATCGATGCATTGGCTCTATCAAGTAAGCCTCGTATAACGCCCGGAGATTATCTGTTTGAATCTCTGTTTCTGCGTCCTCACCCGCTCCTTTTCCCTCCACTTAACGGCCTCCCCTTGTCAACATATGATGCCGCAGACCACTCTACACGATTTCGCCCTGCTTCATGCAAGTAGTAAATCCCGTCCAGTCCCGTCGTGACAGCTGTTAATCCCAGTCCCTAGCATAGCATCGGCCAATCCTTGCGAGCAACGAGGCGTGTTGAGCTAGTGTATTACCGGCAATGCGGCCCTTGCCGCTATGCCAAAAATCGCCTTGGGGCGCGAATAAAGACTTGATTTGTAGTATAAATCTTTTAAATCCTCCCTTGCCCCGTGGCTATACTGGACCCTTGGAGGAGCGGTGCTTGCCGGGTTTTTGGAATTCTGGCTCTGCGGGCGTTGCCAGTTTCAATGTTTTGTAAACTGTGTCTTGGGGCGTGAGATAACGTATCTGGGTCTGCATAGTGGCGGTCAACGAAGCCTCAGATGAATGCACCAGCTATAACAGCTGAGCTTACGGAATCGTCAATAGTGGCTTAATACGGGTGTCTTAGGTGTGCAAACGAAACTCGTGGCGTGCGATTCATGCGCTGCGGAGTAGTTGGGATCAAGCAAACCATGCGGATTGCCTCATATTACATAGTATGGAGTTGATTTGGTACATTCATCTGTTTGGGTAATTCGGCGCAAACTTGTTCGGGAGTAAGCCCGTCCTTTAGACCAACTCCAGGGCTTGTTCATGCTGCTCCATACACGGCTATCACTTGGGCGGCAAATCAAGGAATAGGCTATTCGGCAACTTCTTTTGTATAAGCATCTTAACCATTGGTGTAATGCAAAGTCATGGCCCGTTCAATGTCCTTGCTTTCTAAGGCATCCCTATCTAACCCCATTCCCAAATTGCAAAATTCAATCCCCCAAAACCAGGCCACATCGTGCTTGTAGAAATATACCTAAAAAAGGCCCCCCCTGAACGCCATACAGTAAAACCAAAGCACTTCATGATCAAATCGAAACGTGTACATATAATCTCCTACTCAAAGGATCCCTTGCCCAACAATCCTCCCACAAGTCCCGCTCTGCTCTCAGCCCCGCGAACCTTCTTCTCCTCTCTCCTGCGTTCGCTCTCTTGCATCCTCGCCAGTTTTTCATTATCTCTCGCGAAGCCATTGATTCCGCTCTTCTTGCCTGCACCTTTCTTGATCTTGGCTTCTTCGCCAAATCCACTGCCGGATCCACCACCTGTCGCCGTCGTCGTCGAAGAGGAAGATGTTGTAGTAGTAGCCGTTGATAGTAATGACGAATTGGTGGTCGCGCGGCGTAGAAGTGACGCAGGGACTTTGAAGGATGAAGATGAACCCCCCGCAGTAGTAAAAGCGAGGCGATTCGATGATGAAGACGAGCCAGATGAAGCATTGCGCTTGAGGCTGATACGATCAACCACGATGTTGCGTGACCGGCGGGAGGCAGGGGAGTGATTCTCCTTGTTGCCTCGAGATGTAGGCCGAGCATCCTCATCTTCGCTATCCGAACCAATTTCCGTAGCCGGAATAATTGAGCTGTGTCGTCCGTCTTCCAATAGATCAGACAGTGTCTCCCGAACCTCGCCAATGTTTGATGGCTTCTTGCCATCTTTGGTTCTCCTCATATGAGCGGGAGCCCTGTTATCACCAGCACTGCCAAGCGGTTTACGCGGCTGACTATCGGGAATCACTTGCGGCTGCTGCTGCTCTTGTTCGGGCTGTTCGCTTTGAGACTGCGACTCATCACCTTGCGAAGCTGGCGCATCAACGATTTCCAAAAAGTCCATTTCGTCGTCGCTGCCCTGATCCTCCATGGTGCGCAAGAAAGCTTGGTTGCCCGGATTTTCAGCCATCTTCTTAACGCGCTCATCGGCAAACAACGCCTTTTGCATCTTTGCAAACTGGCGACGCTTCATTCTCCGCCGCGCTTCTCCGCCGTCATCAGAGTCAGAGAGGTCATAGTCAGCTCCGCGCTTGCGACGAAGCATTCCTGATGTGATGTCCTTGTACAGCTTTTCGACTTCTTTTTCGTCATTGATCCGTTCTCGGTCACTGGAGAATGTTTAGTTAGCTTGTCCCTTCATATGTAGTCCAAGGGTTACTAGGAACTCACGCGTAAAATGCAGCCAGCTTGCGAGCATCTGCATCATTGCCAGCGGCATCATCAATGATGTCCTGCACAGTGGCATCAAATTCATCATCGCTGTCTTCGCCATCCGCTCCACCAAGGCCGGCATATTCGTCCTCGGATTCTTCGGCCTGTTCTTCCACCATTTCCTTCGCCTTGCTCTTCTTCTTGTTGAATTCTTCTATGAGCTTCTTCTTCCTCTGATCGGCAGCAGCTTTCTGAAGTACGTTGAAAGCAGATTTAGAAGAACCCAGTTCTTCGTCTTCTTTATCAGCAGTCATGGAAATCGCCGTCTCCTCATTGATGGACGACATTTCCATTTTTCGTCGAAGCCTTCCCCTGCGCACAAGTGGGGAGCTTTGAATTGCATCACCGTGCTGGTCTGCCGGTATCGTCTCCACGGTGGACGTCGGGGGCTCGACAAATCTCGACTTTAGAGGCGTATATCTCTGAAGCCCTCCATCTTGCGAAGGTTCGATCATATCGGAGACTTGGGAGTTCAGGTCATCTCGTAGTAAGCTGTCCAACCCATGCATCTGTGTCTGCGCAAGGTTGAGCTGAACGGCCTGGGTAACCCCCTGGGTTTCATCTTGCTGAGAGTCCAGAACCATGTCTTCGGTATTATCGTCCATAGCAGCCGAAAAGTTAGAGTCAGGGAATTGATCGAAATCGGGCATCATTGACTGTGTCGGTTCATCGAGTTGGCTCTTCTGGTTCTCGTCCATTGTTCCGGCAAAGATCTGTGTAAGGCTAAGGCCAGCAGGTCCTTGCACGGGAAGGCCAGGGATGAATGTCTTCTTGGCAGATCGCAAGACGGATGTAGGCGCAGCCGGAGAATCGAGTGTCGGGGTAGCGTGGGCCCTCTTGGATTTTGGCGTAGCTTCCACGGTGGGCTCGCCTTCATCGTCAGACAAAATGGCAGTCTTATTCCGTGTGCGCGTTCTTTTGAAGGGAGTCACTTTTTCGACAATTTCGTCTTCATCATCAACCTCCTTATTATCAAGCTTAGGGAGGACATTCGAAGTTTCAGATGCTGCATCCTCTTCTTCATCCGCCTCGTCCGCCTCAGCATCAAACATGGATAGACCTGCCGCCTCGCCTTCTGCCTCTGATTCTTCGTCGTCGTCGTCTTCTTCCTCTTCCTCCTCCTCCTCAGACCCTGAGAGCTCCACAGCAGACCCCTCTGCATCTGCGTCACCGTCTTGGTACTCTTCATCCTCACTATCGTCCCACGCCAAAGGATCTGCTTCATCTTTCTCTTTTCCCTCCTTCTTCTCGGCCGCTGCCTCTTCTTCTTTAATTCGTTGAGCTTCTTCTCTAGCTTTGCCCAGGATATCTTCAACTTCCTGCATCTGTCTTTCTCGTTCTTCTGCAGTCTGGATGACGATACCTTGGGCTTTCAACATCTCAAGCCTTCGGTCCCGCTCAAGTCTTGCTTGTTCTCTTGCCTTTTGCAACAAAGTGGCTTGAAATTCGCCTGGAGTCATTCCCTCTCGCTCATTTTTGCGCTTCTTTTCTTTTCCGGGAGATGTTACGTGAGCCAAAGCCCGCAGTGCTAGTATTGAATGCGATTCTTGCGCTTTTCTAAAGGGGACATTGTTGAAAACAGCATTCAATCTGTCTTTAGCTGTAGTTGTAATCTCCAATTCGTCTTCTGAATCGGCCGTAGTAGTTCTGGCAGGAATCGGTAGTCGCACCCTCACTCGGCGTTTCGTTTGCGTAGGCTTGCTTGGTTCCTCAACTTCAGTAGCTGGCCCTTTACCCTTGTCCAAGCGTGTAGGGCTTGTTTGTTGCACATCTTCCATATCATGGTTTACTACTAAATCATCTAGTCTTGCCGTGGCATCCTCGATACCTTGGGCAGATTCCTGCTTCCCTCCAACTGGTGGCGAGCTAGGCGGCGTATCTCTGTTCGCATCCCCATCGGTTGGGGGTGTTACCGGCCGGCTTGAGCTGTTTGCTTGAGGCTCCAGCGGCGATGCCTCGCCTTCTATTCTGAAATTGAAACGCTCAAATAGGCTTGCTTTAGAGAGCTTCTTTCGTGTCTTTGCTTCGTGGGCCAGCTGCATGTTTCTTGCCATTCGCTGGGTCTCTCGGTTCAGCTCTTCCATGGCCTTTTTGCTTGCTTTTCTGGTCGGGCGGGCTTCTTGCGTCAATCTTCGTCCCCCTTCGTCGTCCGTTATCCCCTCTGCATCATCTCCAGAATCCAGTTCTCCGAGTTCAGACGCTAGTTTTTCCTGCTGTGCCCAGCGCTCTGCTTTGCGCGCTTCTTCCTCTGCCTCTCGCGCAAGGCGCTCTTGCCGCTTTCGTTCTACCAGAGCCTTGAAACGATCTGATTTGACAGCGGGCAAATCCTCTTCAGACTCTGGTTGATTCTGAGGCGCCTTTGCCGGTGACGGACGCACTGGTGAAGAAACAAAAAGGCCTGGGCTGGGCGATCGATGTGAGAGCTCTGGAGCATTGTCCTGTGCGGCACGGCGCTTCAGCCGCCGGGGGGCAACCGGCAGCTCATCTTCGTCGTCTTCTTCTTCGGCGCCATCAGCATCTGCCATCTCAGTGTCCGTAGCCTCTTTAGATTGCGCCTCTTCTTTCTCCAACATTCGTCTAACACGATCCCTCGATGTTTCTGCGGTATTGGTTGTTGCCGGTTCATTAATACTATCCGGAGGGCCTTGCATCCGAGCAGCCAGCTTTCCTCGTGGTCGCATCTGGACGGGCATATCAGAATCAGAATCCGATCCATCGTTGCCTTCTTGAGGAATTATATTGCTTCTGGGAGATTTCGCTTTCGGATTCGTATTTTTGGCTTTGCGGCTACCGCTATTGTCGTCATCATCGCTGCTATCTACCGTCGCGAGCAATGCCTTGATTTTCGACCGCGGTGTAAGTAATTCTGGAGTTGCATTGCGAGATGCTGGCGTTGGAGACCGTGGCGAAGCCATTGTTACTACCAATGGCCAGCCTCACTCACAGCCGTCGGCGATTAATGTGAATTCTTAATGATACTGAAATGTATAGAGTTTGGCGTTGAAAAGTCAAGACATGGCATTCGGGTTTAGCAGGCATAAAGTGCAGCGCAGAGACACGTTAAATTGCGTGGGGAACATTTACGCGCTTTGGACGCGACACATGTCAACGCGCAGCGCTCGCCCACTCAATGGGGCACAAGTGACCTGGAAGCTCCCCGCACTCAAACCCACCTCTGAAGTGTGTGTTTACAGCAAAACGCCTTATACGCGCCTATACTTACAGCGAACAAATACTAGGATTTGCCGATGGTTATTGGTGATACCGAGCAGATTGAATAGGATGATAAGAGCCTATATGAAAATTAGATGCTCTTACTTGCAGCATTACGTCGATTTCACACTGGCAATGTTTTAAGCTCACAAAACACATTTCATGAAGATCAACT
Source organism: Trichoderma asperelloides (assembly GCA_021066465.1). Taxonomy (NCBI): domain Eukaryota; kingdom Fungi; phylum Ascomycota; class Sordariomycetes; order Hypocreales; family Hypocreaceae; genus Trichoderma; species Trichoderma asperelloides. Next base: position 321,143 of record JAJKFY010000066.1, read on the forward strand.
GGTGGCAAAATCTGTGTTGTTCAATTGTCAACCGAGGCGTAGCCTAGGCCGTCGATTCTACCTGTTTTATAGCTATCTAATGTATCCGGTAAAGACTGTTCAATGTTCCAATGTCCTCGCGCAATCTTCTGGGCTCAAAGAGCATCTCGTGTGTCTGCAAGTCGGGGCTGACTTAGAAGAGCTTGTGCTCCAAAGTCATTTCAGACTCAGGCTCCAGACCAACGCAAGCGCGGAAGATGTTGGTCAATGCCGCACGTTGCTTAGCCAGAGCGTTCACAACGGGAGTGCCCGGAGGGGTCAGAGGAGCCTTGAGCATGTAGCTGAGGACGCTGAGGACGCTGTGGAACTGCTTGAACTCAGCAGTCTCGAGGCCGTCATTGGAAGCAGCCTTCCACTGGATACGGGTCATCATCTCAGCAACCACCACGAGGTCAATAATCAGGGGCGAGGCCAGGAGAGAGTCCTCGCAGATATTGAACAGCCTATCAGCAGTTAGTATAATTGCATTCTGATGAATGAGGCCACACTATAGGGCGCCGTCTGAAAAGGAAAACTTACGAGATGGTTTGGTGGCCACCGAGGAAGATCTCAGCGTAGTACTCATCGAGGGCACGCTTGTTGTCGCCAACAGCAGGCATGTACTTGATGACAACGCAGTGGTCAGGGTGCTCACCCTTCTTGTAAAGAATGCTGTTGGCCTCAACCATGTCATCCACGACATTGGACTTGGAAATTTCCTTGGAGCGGAACTGCTTCTGAGAGCTCAAGTTCTTGCCGTCGTTGTTACCAAGGTGGTTGTAGCTGGCAATGGAGGTCAACTTGATGCCGGCATTGATAAGGAAATCCACCAGAGCGGACTTCATCTTGGTCTGGCCAGACTTGAAGTCGTCGCCACCGATGTAGGCATTGTGCTTCTCAGCAAGCTCAATAGCACCAGGAACAAAGGTGTTTTGGGGAGAGCCGTTGATGAAGGGGGCGCCCTCCAGGATACAGGCAACAGCAAAGATGGTGGAAGGAGAAACCTCCTCATGACCCTGCTCAATAGCCTTAAGAAGGTTGTCGGCAGTGTCGTTGACTCCATCAATGAGGTCGGCGTATCGCTCAGTGTTGGCAGTCCACAGGACAATCACCTTGTCAAGGTTGTTGTTGGCCTTGAAGTCACGAATATCCTTTCGGAGGTGCTCGACATGAGCCATCGAGGCCTTGGAGCCCTCAATGACATTGTCAGCTCGGTCCTCCTGGTTGGCGGCAATGAAGTCAGGGTAGTAGATGGAGGGGAGGGGAGTCAGCCCAGCCATCTCCTTCCTGACGTGAGCCTTCAGGGCAGGCTCCAGGACCTTGGCGCGATCCATGGCCTGAGCCAGGTCCATCGAGCTGATGTCCCAGCCGCCAATGACCAGGTCGTTGGGGTGGACCATGGGCAGGAGACTGTGGAAGGGGATGTTGATCTCCTGGTTGGTCTTGGCGTCAGTTCCAAGCTTGACGGTGGAGCTCATGACGACGGAGCCATAGTAGTTGGCCTCCTGAACGCCTTCCTTGGTATCCCACACAAGGTTGCGACGGTTGGCAATGATGCCTGCAGTGACGGTGGTACCATTGTTACCACCCCAGCCGACAAGCATCATACCAACCTTGGGAACCTTGCGGTCGACCTTGAAGTCGTAGAGCGTTTCCTTAGGAGTCGCCACAAAGTTGCCATTGGCATCAGTCTCGATGCTGGTGGTACGATAAGTATACTTGGAGCGGATTTCCGACTCAGTATAATTGACATTGGGGGAGTTCACAACGAAGGTGCTCTGAGCAGCACCAGTGGACGCCGTGTGGCCATTGGCATAGCCATTCCCGTTCGAGGAGCCCGTGCTATCTTCCGCGTGGGGGGCCATGTTGACGAATTGGCGGGACGCGGGAGTGGTTTTCTAGTTGAAGGGTTCTATTTCTCTAAATACGACCTTTATTTGGAAAAGGTCGAGTCCGCTAACCCTCCAGAGGCAGAGCAGCGGGCTCCGGCGAACGGGTGGTGAATCCTGTGATCGAGGTCAGTCAATCTGTTTTATTCCATTTCCTCTTTCGACTTCCGTCGATTGTACAGCAGCGGCAATACATACGAGTTAAGGAGATTGGAAAACGTCTTGACGACTGGACGTGATCGAGGCTCTAATTCCTCGACCAACAGATTAAACCTGTAATAGGTAGGAGGGGTTTGTTGAGACAAAAACTAAGTAGTCAAGCAGTGCTTGCTGGATTGACACAAAAATTTCTGGGATTGAAAGATTCGATTTGCTTGCACAGCGATTTTGAATTTATATTTTACGGTGAGGGAAGAAAAGAAAGGAGAAAAGAAGCTTCTGGCTGGTTGGGGAGACGGACGGTCTTTGTAGCTCGGCTTAATCTGGCTCTGCTCTTAGGACAGCGTATGTGCAAGCGCTAAAAAGCGGCTAGCTCTAAGCCAAGTAGACCGATACTTTTCGAACCTCTCGGATGGCTTGGGCCTAGGCCTCGCGCTGCAAGCGGTGAAAAACGCCGCACGCTGGGACCTGCAGGCACAAATTCATATCGTTGGGACCTTTTTTGCAGCTCTTGCACCCGGATATGACGGGGCGGGCTGAGCGGATTTCGGGCCTATGGGAACCTCCCACTCCGAGGTAGCTGATGACTGACTTCAGGCTTTTTACATTGGACGGTTAATAACAGCATTGTGAACTTGCAAACAGCAATCCATCTCATACTATTCTGAAGAAATGAAAGGAACGAATGGGGAAAAAAAAAAAAAAAAAAAAAAAAAAAAAAAAAAAGCCAAGTACCCCGTGGGAAAGCACTCAGTAGCGCTCAATCCCCCATATCCACAACTCGGTGCATGTCCCTCTGCTGCTAAACAAGGGCACAATGGCGATATGGCACAGGGCGGCACACGTCTCAGTCTCAGTTCCGAAGACCGCGCGTTTCCTTGCGTGTATGTACCTGCATTGGTGGTAGGCACCGATAAGCTGTCAAAAGCTGCTGCATCTTCTGTTGGCTCATCCTGCTGTCGTCAGCCGTTCTTGCGTGATGTAAAAGCAGATTGGTAGATACATGTGATCCATGTGGGGGCTTTAATACTACTCATTTCCCCAAACTGGCATGCCGGCCGTTCTCTCAGCCATTGAGAGTTCTCATGTCTATCTTTTACTCTCTGTATTTATTCATAATTGACACGTACCACAGGCACGAGGGCGGGTGAATTCGGTCTGAGCATGGAGAGCCATGCAGATGCAGACCTTGGTTGAGCCGGAAATCGCCAGCTTAGCTACGTGTTCGCTGACCTCTTGCATTTGCCAATGGAGATCAGCGTCGACCGCTTTTCCTGACCGCATTTGTTGGGATCTTGGCTGCCAGGTATCGGGCCACTTAACCACCTCTACGTCGGCGCCAGAGAGGCACTCGTGCATTGAATGTAACCAGAGGCATTTTTCAGCAACTAATGCTCTCTCTAACCCTACACCGTTCTTGTAAACGTGCCGATCACTCTCTCGGTAGCGAGCTGTATGCTGGCACCGGAGGGACGTGGATGAAGACGTGTGTGCTCTGCCGTAGCACGATAGCCCAACCCAGTGTCAACTTTTTTTTTTAATATGTCGTCGTAAGTGGGAGTAGCTACCTGGGTACCTTGGTAGGTACATGTATACAGCACTCATTAATTTACTTGGCTTTGCATGCTGGTGAATATAGTTCACTTGATAGTCCCAAAGGATTCGTTTTCGCAAAAGCATTCAAAAAGTAGCAGCACATACCAAGGATTGCAACGATTGTGCATATACAAAGTACCACTATTACATGCAGTTTAATTACCTGGGTATATTATATAAACCCACGACTCAATTGCAATTTGATATCGCAAAAAATTGCATCTATTCTATTACAACTGTTGCGTGCTGGTAATATATTGCCTACCCTGTACATTTTTCCTTTTTTTCTCTCCTCCCCCCCCCCCGGTGGTAATTATATATATAGGGTCAAGTGGAAAGGCTATCTATGAGGTACATGCTAGGATTAGATGATTAGGAACATATATATGGTATTGGGTATTGGTGACAATACTGCTGCCGGTAAATCTGGCAACTTGATGCCTCACAGAGTTGATCTTGCTGCACGGCATAACGAACATCCCTGCCAGACGAGCTGTATTTCTGCCTCTATTATACAGAGCGCATCAACATCTCTCGCTTAGTGCATATAGTCGAGCACGTGCCTTAATATCCAGAAAAAAAGTATCTGGCCTGGCAATCAGCTTTGAGAACAGCATCTGAAACCGAAACGAGCGGATCCAAACAATACGTCATGTCACAGATAGATGAAGGCGCAAAGTACATACTTGTAGGCTCAAGACTGTCATAGCACCCCCGGTCACAATGCCTCCGGGATATATGTCGTGATGCTACTTCAAAAAGGCACGGAATGCCCAGAGTAGCACCCAAATGTTGCTAGTACTACGCCGTACCTGTATTAGATATACCACTGGATAAACGGAGGCAGTATCTCGTAATACGTGGTATCTGTTCGTCCCACAACGAATAGCCAAAACCTAGTACTTAGACCTATGTGATTTCACAAGGCAGATACCCAATGCCTTTCCCAACTACAGCCAGCCATACGTGGATAGTTGTGCTCCAAGCAACTATATCTCTCGTCCTTCTTGAAGGGAGCAAATGTCTTAAACTACTATAGAGCACAAACGCGAGTATGGAGGAATATAGAATATACGTGTAAAGCAATGTAAGCAACGGCTGGGGCTTGGATGTGACGCTGAACCTGCCAGGGCTGCTCGCGAACCCAACACCAAGGTCAACTAGGATCTCCACCGGCAGCAGCTCACTTCAGCAGGTGAAATACAACTTTAGCAAGCTTAGTCCTCATACCCCATACTCTTTCTCTTTGTGGAGGGACGATAAGCCGCGACTGAGCCGAATAGAGATGATGATCACCGATCCAAAGGCTAAAGAGGAAATGAGGACACAAGGACAGCGGTGATGTGCGGAGACTGCCGTACCGCACCGTGACTCCAGCCTCGCCGCTTTTGCGCTTCCCAAGTAGGAATGGCAAAGATTTATGCGCTGTAGAACCGAGACTGCGCCGACATTTTGCTCATGCGCGATGGAACCAACAGCCTCTCTTTCTGTCGCAGGGCCGAGGGCTTTACTGGCCGCTGCATTGCTCACGCCCATCCTTCGGCTGAGACATTGTGCTGCTGCCCACGTGCCGCTTCTATTCTCTGTGGTCTGCGGCCCGAAATAATGGTTCTCTGCGAAACAATCCACGAAGTCGAGGGGCGCTTATTGGGGAGATTTATAGCAAAAGGCTGAGTAGGTGACGTCCAATGGTTCCGACGCCAGAGCGATGATACGGAGCATGGAACTGTTCTAGGGGTGTTCGACCCGCCACCTGTGTCAATTACTGCCTACCTTATGTATGATCATGAGCACCGGGCAATCAATTTCCTGCGGTAGCGCTATTGGCGACTGCTAGCATGCGCATAGTGCTACCGCTAGTGCTACCAGCACTGGCACAATCTCTCTCACCAGCCACTGAGGCCGCTGACCCTCCCCCAAAAAAGGGATCCTCCCAACGCCTCCCCCAGCTGCCCCCCCCTTATCAGCGGACAGGGTCGCATCAAGGAGGGCCCTGCAAGGTACGCGGCCTAAAAGAGCGACTCACAGTGGCGCTACTGCGGGCCTCATTTGCCCAGCTGTCCCTCTTCCAGCGAGACCTCCGGCTTGGTGCGCTCTTTGTTACAGCTTGCGCGCATCACGAGGTGGGAATCTTCATGTCGACCAAAATGAGCCTGCTTGGCTAACGGGTGGAGATGGTGTTTAGCACTTCTGATACACACCTAGTGGGAGAGCTAAAACCGAAAATCAAGCAGGCCTTTGCTGCCCATGGCCGCGCTGCGGGATCGGTGGAATCTGCAACAAAGTGCCTTTAGACTTAATGGGACACCGGCCTGCCAGGCTTGATGGTGATTGCTGGCCAGACAATAAAGGGAGTGGATATTGAGACGATGAAAATACGGCTAGAGCCTGATTCTTCGCCTGCTTCCCTGTCAAGGGAGCGGCTTTAAGCTAGTTGCACAACCATACTGGACTGTATGCGTTGCGGGCGACGCCATCCAGGGCTGCGATCTTCCGACAAGTGATGAATGCAATTCAGGATATCGCATGCCTGTGCTTTGTGCTCGTGCGCCGTGACACAGACACGCAGTTGACTGAATTGCTATATCTAGGCATCCATCATCCGGTAGTTGTTTTGGCGCAGGAGATGTGCGTGCATAACCTCGACGCCTGTTTCCTCCTCCTCCTCCTCCTCCTCCAGCCGCGTTCTTGTCTCGCCTCGTATTCCATTCGAATCTCGTGTCTGTTTCTGTCCAAGGCACCCGGACGGCTCGTACATAGAAGGACTAGAAAAAAAAAAAGGTGAATCCCACACCGCAATCACCGCAACGTTTAGCCACGGCACTGCGAGGCTGCAGCGGCAGGGGTTCGCGACCTGATCGCAATTAGCTTATGCACCAAAGGGACCTGGCCAGTGACAGGGACCAGGGGCCGTCTAGTCAGGGGTCTGCCCACCCCAGCAACACTTTTCCGCGACCTCCACAACTCGAGACACTATGCGCAACATCACCGTTTGCAGGTAGCCGTTCCTCCAAAAGCTTGCGACTCTATTCCCCCTTCTATCTTTCTTTCCTTCTCGCCATTTTCATCCTCCTAGCAGAGTAGGCGAGGCTTCAAGCGTCGTCCAACGCAGGAACCGTCCGGCGCGGGCTTGACAGCTTTCAACGGATCCTGGTTCCCGCTGTCACTCTATCGGAACAAAATAAGCTTGCTGGAATAGACTGCTGGCAGCTCCTCGCAACGAGGCTGTGCTTTGGCGGCTCCAAACCTGCGGCTCCAAACCTGTGGCTCGAAGGATTTATGCACAGACAAAGAAAACACCTGAAGAAGGCAGAAACTGGAGACGTCGTGTGCCGGCTTTTGCCCAAATACTTATCGATTTTACCATTTTAAATAGTCTGGTTTCCAACCATACCGCCTCGGCGAGACACGACAGCCACCGCTCGTGACTGCGTTGTAGCGCGTGTCGATGCCAACATATCCGATGTTTTCCTTCGTGCTGGAATAACACCTGAACTACCACACGGAAGAACAGTTCCACAGGACGCTGCTTCGCCGTCATGCAGGGACTGAGAGAGTCGGCTTTCCTGCCGACGATCAAATGTTCGTCATGCGGCTTGCAGGTCGAGATCTCCCTGATGGGAGAACACGTGTGTTCTGGGCCAGCCGTCGAGTGTAAGAGATATCTATGCGTATTGGCGATTAGTTACCTTGGCTAACATTTGACTTCCAGTATCACCACCTCCCGATAGCAACGATAAGTTTGACGATCCGCTCCCCAGGCCGCTGCAGACAGACAAGCTAGGCCGTATGCCTAGTCCAGTGGATATAGGCGCAGCAAGTACGACTCCCTATATATATATCTCACCACTCTCCGAGATGAATCATATACTAATATGGCGCAGATAAAGCGTACATGGTACCGGCACCGTTGACTCCAGTGAGCCAATACGGGGGATCGCGCAGCGTTTCTCCGATGACGCCAAATAGACCATCCTTTGCTGATCAAGCAAGAGACTTCTTCTCCTTTGGCGGCGCCAAAGTAGAGGAACCAACAAAGATACCCGAAAAGCCCCAGCAACCTGACATCAATGGGCACCGCAGCTCAAAAAGCATGGCTACCCCTGCCCCCACAAAGCCTCTTGGGTTCATGGAGCGTATGAATACCATTGCCCCAGGCCCCTTTGACACTAACCAGCGACCGTCAACTTCACATGGTGCCTTTCCAACAAGAAATGAATCAGTAACCAAATTCGATGCCGTTTTGCTGGAAGAGCCTGGGCGAATCCCTGAGCGACCTGGCACAAGTCATTCCAACTTGTCCACGGGAAGCGGTAATAATATTCCGTCAACTCCGAAGCAGCCCCGGAAGAATGGATACGAAGGATTCGGGGCGCCGTCTGGGCGCCAGCTGGATCCCAACGTCATGGCGCCCCCGATGAGAGCTGAAACATTTCCTAGGCCCTCACCAGGTGTAGGAGAAACCCCACGACGACCGTCTTATGCGAGCCCAATGTCTCACAACCGAATGCCTTCCATGGGAGCTTCAGATGCGGAGCGACGGCCATCCTTGGGGCCTGATACATCGAGGCGCCCGCCACCACGTAAAAGCCTTATTCCTCAACATTTACCTACGGAGTCCCTCAACCTGGCCGCTGAATTCGGCTCCAGCAACCCCTATCATACGGCGTCTGATTCCTCATCCTCGGGGTATTCAACCTTTAGCAACCAGAGCCAAACTACCTCACAGACGAGTCCGGCAAGGTCACAGCCACGTAACAGCATCCCTGACGCGCTTAGAGTGAGGGCTATGCCTGGTGGACTACAGACGGCCGCAGAGAAGCCTCGGCCTGCAGATCTTCGACTCGACCCAGCAGCTGATATTCCGCTTCCCGCTCGGTCTCCGGTACCGCGATCGCCATACCTCATACCCGAGGGAGAAGAAGAGCGTTATGACCCAGCTATCCAACCTGGCATTGGCCAACCAGCGTTTAAGCCTTACAGAGCGTTTAGCCCAGCCCCGGAACCAAAGTCTGAGCCCGAGCCCGAGCCCGAGCTAGACTTGGGACCTAGAAATGAAAGCTCTCCGAGGCAGTCTCCAAGGCAAACTCTTCCTGCACAGACTCCTCCTAGACAATTTACTCCTAGACAGTCTACTCCCAGACAGTCTACTCCACTACAGCCCTCTTCTAGACGGTCAATTCCCATGCAACCCTCTCCCAGACAGTCAACTCCTGTGCAGCCCTCTCCGAGGCAGTCAACTCCTCGACAATCGCCTCCGAGAGAATCATCTTTGAGACAATCTCAATCTGCCCCGAAAGAACCTCCTCGCAAGTCATCTAGAGACCTCAAAGGGTCCAAGGATCTCAAGCTTCCGTCCCGAGGCGACTGCAAGGCTTGTGGAGAGCCCATTACCGGAAAAAGTGTTTCGTCCGCTGATGGGAGGTTGACTGGAAGATACCACAAGGCTTGCTTTGTCTGTACCACTTGTTCGAACCCATTTACCTCTGCCGAGTTTTACGTTTTGGACGACAAGCCATACTGCGAGCAGCACTACCACAAGCTGAATGGCAGCTTGTGTGGAAGCTGTGGGGTCGGTATCGAAGGGCAATTTGTTGAAGATGAGTCTCGTGTCAAGCATCACGTAGGATGCTTCTGCTGCCTTGATTGCGGCGTGCCGCTTTCTGACGGCTACTTTGAAGTCGATGGCAAGGCCTATTGCGAGCGAGATGCCGTGAGAAGGACACGGCCGCCACCGCCTGCTCCTTACCCCCGAGGTCCAGGCAGAGGCGGATACGGAGGTCCGGGCCCACGACCTTATGGCGGACCACCTGGACCACCTGGACGAATGGGCCCAGGAGGACCGGGACCTCGACCGGGCTACGGTCCTCCTGGCCTGCCGAGAGGACCAGGACCGTATGGTGGACCCCCACCAGGCCGACTCGGACCCGGCATGGGACCCGGCATGAGGCCTGGCATGGGACCCGGCATGGGACCCGGTTTGGGTCCACTACCCAAGATGAACAAGAGGATGACGCGCCTGGGCATGATGTAAAAGTGTACATGGCCATCATCCATCTTATCGTATAATAATGTCTTAATACCACCATTATCTTTGTTCACTTGCTCTGCAGCGCAGAGCTGAACATATCGTTAGGCATACCGTACACTTTTAATGTCCTTCCTCTTTTGAGAGCCTTGGACAAATACATCACCTTTTGGTTTTGGCTTTATATACCCATTTTCTTTTCTTTTACTTTCCTATACTTCGCCGGCGATATACCCATCACCGGCTGGGCTTGTTTGGTGGATACACACAATATATCTCTTGTTGTTATCCAGATCATGCTTACGAATGAATCCGATCCCATGTGTGTTTAGTTATATTTATGTATTGTCCTCATCATAGATGGCGTTTCTCACCCCCCTGGTATGTACCTGATTGGATAGCTCTTTGTGAGTTAATGGACGGCTGCTGAGTTTGCTGGTAGCGTGAGAGGAAGATAATGCATACTTGCTTTTGTTACTATATAATTCAAGGCATCTCGCCACGTCTTAATACTATATTGTCTTTTTTGGAGCATATGATGCTGGCCCATGAGTGTTGAGAACGTTGTTGTAAAGAGCTACATGTACATTTTGTTGTTGATGGTTAATGAGATCCGTCTAATGCGATTGCGGCAATGACGTAGGACGCCATTTCGATGTAAAGTTCAAGGCGCTTGCAAAAATTCAAGCCTCAGTGCTCCATATTTAGCCCCTAGCTATTTGCAGATTAAAAGATGAGGCTAATCGCTGAGAATACAAATCGGAACACAAAAAACCTAATCGAAACAATTTTACTTTAGTGGTTTGTGATATCACTGGAATGCTTTGTATCATTGTCGAGATCCTCTTCGCACGTGTTGCGCGGGTGGTGTTTTAGATGCTACCACTGAACAATAGGTTTAATCGTGTGTCGCAGCCTTGGGAATGTATAGATTTGACTCTGGATGAGTACCTACTAATATGCGTACTGTGCGTTGTATTCCCCCGAATCTCCTTGACAGCCACCAAGAGGAACAGGACTAGGAGGGCATAAGAAAAGGGGGGATGGCGAGCTGCATCAACGGTAATTTGCTGCGATCTGGCTGCCACTTGAACTGCCCGCTGTGGCTGGCTGGCTTACTTGCAGCTCAATAGCGTTCGGGCTAATAATCTGACGCTTGTTCATAAATGCGTCTGGTTATTATTAGGTAGGTACCTAGGTAGGTCTAGTAGTGGTCTCTTCTTCTACGACAAGCACGTTTCTTCCCATGCCACATCCGGCATTTTTCCTAGGTTCCAGCGGCACGTGGGGAATGGAAATCCCCAAAGACTCAATTGGCCATCCAGTCTTTTTTTGCCTTTCTCACATAGTGAAGGCTAAGGCTGAAGATGGACAGTGACGGATTCGCCACACAGTGAAGGTTTACCTGGTTCAGCCGTGAGACTCTGCCCGTCCTCACGCCCCTTTTGAAGAAGGTGAACAAAGTGCTCTGCATTGCACATCAGTCTCCATTGAATTTAGAAACGCATTGTCTTCGTGTCCTTCTTGTTCAAACTTCACGTGTCTGTTTGTTTTGTTACTGATCTTCAGGAGTCGACCCTCCCTTCGAAACTTACATGATTCTCAGGCGTGTCTGCAAGGCCAAATGTGGGGCCGCGGGTGACGAAATTGCCCCTTGCGCCTAAGAGGATCCAGTGCCACTAAAGCACGGTCTGGCCCACGCGTGCTAACGGCGTGGAGGGAAATAGTCTACAGTATGATAGGAGAAGAAAAAAACTGAAGCTGAGATGCGCCGACGGCCTGCAAAGGCTGAAGAGAAAAGGGCGAGATATGGCAATTCGACAGCATTATGCAAATATGCAAGCCTGCTGCGAGTTGTCCAAGTGCTTACGCTACTGCAGCATGGCAGCCCCCCCCAAGCCCCATGTACGTCTATTTCTCGGGTCTCGAACCTTGTGCAAGCACTACACCACAAGAGTGCTAGACACGATAGCGGACGCACTCTCAGCAAATGGCTCCTCAGTCCCAGTCTCTCTCAATGCCCGACGCGTACTGTGGCCTGTCTGTCGTGCTACCCCTGCCGGACGAGACAAGTCGCGGCAGCTGCAGCAGAGTTTTCTCCTGATACTCGCAGCATACGCAATCCAGCATCACAGGCACACATGCACTGTGGTTTGGTGCATTTTCGTTGCTCCTCTGATCGACAATCATGAGTCTGTCGTAGCCGTTTGTGGTGCTGGAGGCTGATTACTGTGGCGGCCGGGCCAAGCATCACGAGCCGCTCGTTGGCCAGCCCCCTAAGCCCTCCCCGCTGTAATCTTGGAAACCCCCGCTATGCCTCTCCGACAGCAGAGTGGGCACCCGCCATTGAGATGCGCTGGCTGGCAATCTGCGCGAGTGGCCGCTGCAACGCTGAAGAGGAAACTGGGAAGCAGGTTTTACTGTACAGGCCCTGTACCACTAAAAGTGGCCATAGACTGACTCCACTCCCTGCGCGAGGCTTCTGTCATTTCCACCGTCGCACTCCGTCTGCCAAGCTCTTCTCTTTGCAAGATCGTGTTGGTCAACTTCCAACGCTTTCCCTTCGCTCGCTTGTGGCACCTGTTTTTCTGTGCACGCGATAGCACTTTGTCTAGCCCCCTCTGCATCGCAATTGTAGAGGCTGGTACGGAGCAGACCGTCCTCCTTTTTTACTCTCCTTTACGGCTTTATTAGCCCCCTAGTCTCTCTTTTAGGTTACCTTTCCACCCCGCGACGGTGAGACCTCGCCAGAGAGTTCCTGCGATCAACCAGCGAAGCGCATTTCGGTCGATTTTTGTTATACGTCGGACCGCACTGGTTACTTCCGAACAAGACACAGGAAGACTCCGCCAACAGAAGCTGCGTCATCAGCCGCAAGTGCTTGGCAAATACAGCCCTTCCGTACGACTTCGCAACATGCAAACTTGAGAGAGAGCTCTGGCAGCCCGCAATCAAGTTAAATATTCCCTCTAGCACCCGACCATCTCATTCGATCTTAACAAACGCTCGCTGTATCACGTCGGAATCTATATACGAAGCAATCGCTTCTAGGGCCTGGACAAGATGTTCAGCCCCAATGCGCGCCGACCGCGGGTGAGAATACTGCTGCTCATTATTCTCGCCTCTGTCACGTCATACTATTTGCTTTTCAGCGGCCCAAGCCCGCGTTTTAATATTGTGCCCTACCTGCCCGACCAGCGCGTCACGCAGGGCACCCAGCCCAGTACCCCAGCTTCTCAAGCGCCGCTAGGTGACGACAAGGCCAGCGCGGACATTGATGATGGCTCGATTCAGAATGGTAAACCGTCGACAGACGTGAAGCAGCATGAAGACCAGAGTCCAAAGGAAGAAGAGAAACAGCCTCTAGAGCCTGAAAAGGAAAAAGAAGAAAAGCCTCTCAACATGGATATCGAGACTTATAACAAGGAGCTGGAAATGCTGGAGTCTTGGGATTTGAACATCGAAGATTTGAGGCAGTGGAAGGATCCCGACGATAAGGAAGACCCCAACGACGTCGCCCCAGGCTATGAAACCGATGGAAAGGATAGAGACTCTGGTACTATCAGCAGACTGCAACATGAGAAAGACATGAGGAAGATGTGGAGATATGCGTACAAAACCACTGCAAAGTAAGTTACAATCGTTAAGAATTTTACCCTTTACCGCTGGCTTAAGGGCTTACACTGTGTTTTGCTAGCCTCGAAACATCCAACAAGATCTACGGTAACACGCTCTCAACTCTTGATTACAAGGAGAACCGCACAGAAGCGCTGGAAAAGAAGCTTAGGGAAGACCCCGCTGCCACCGTTGGCTTCAGCGTTGATAAGCCCGTTAGATTCAATCCCTACCCAGACTACAATAGTGATACGTGGAAGGCGGCGAAGCACGCTTCTTATGTGCCTTGCAAGGGTCCGTCTGGAGAGATTGTCGAAGACTTGCTGGTTTTCAAAGGACGTCCCCATAATTTCCCCGAGCCCAAATTTGGAAGCTACTCTCTGCTTAATATGGATCCCAACTTGTGCTGGGAGCGAGATACGCGTTTAGGCCCTTATGGTTTGCTCCAGCAAACGAAGAAGGTTGGCGGTGAAGTTGAGGTTATCGATTGGGATAATGTCAACTGGGGTGATCTGGTACAGCGGTGTGTCCAGTCAAACGCCGCAAGATTCGATCTCAGCAAGGAAAGGGAAAATGAGTATCTAAGCGTCTACCCAGAAATTGCCGAATCTCTAGCCCCTAAGAAAGACGACAATAAGGAAGGAGAAGCGAGCAAGGCCACCGACAGCCAGAAGGATAAAGAACCGTCGGGCGATTTCCCCAACTTGGACGACAAGACGCTCAAGATTAAGGGACGATCGCCAACTGACCCAGACACGAAGAAGGATAGCTCTGAGTTTGTCAAAGAGAAACGCTCTGCGGTTTTGCTACGCTCATATACGGGTAAAGTTTACACTGAGAATGACAAAGAGACGATTCGCGCCATGATAAGCGAGCTTTCTCTCAAGACCGGTGGCGAATTCGAGATATTTTTGCTTGTTCAGGTCAAGGACAAGGACATAACCCACCTCGACGATCCCGAAGTATACCGAGGCGTTTTGCAGAAGCACATTCCTGTCGAGTTCCATGGCATCACCATTTTGTGGAATGACCGGCAGGTTTGGGATATTTACACCAAACTCACAGACGATAACGAGCGCAGCGTTCACACCGCACAGTGGCTCAGCGTCCAGAAATTCAGCATGGATCATCCCGAATTCGATTATATTTGGAATTGGGAAATGGATTTCCGGGTCACTGGCCATCACTATGACATGGTTGATAATCTGGCCAAGTTCTCTGCGAAGCAGCCGCGTCGAGGTTCCTGGGAGAGGAATGAGCGGTGGTATATTCCTGAATACCACGGCGACTATGATACGGCGTTCCGAAAGGAAGTAGAGGAGACTTATGGCGGATCCACCGTCTGGGGCGCCCCTGACTTGCCTTTTATCACACCCGTTGGCCCCAAGCCTCCCGTGAAGTCACCAGAGGAAGATAACTATACATGGGGCGTTGATGAAGAGGCGGATTTCATCACTCTCGGTCCAATCTTTGACCCTGTGAACAGCAACTGGATTATTCGCGATAATGTTTGGGGATATTCAGACAAAACTCACAGGGCCCGCGATCTCCCTCGTCGTACCACGATTGTCACCCACTCTCGTCTGTCGAAGCGTCTCTTAGATATTATGCATGTCGAGAACTTGCGCGGAAACCACGTTGCCTCCGAAATGACACCCCAGACCGTTGCCTTGCTCCATGGTCTCAAGGCGGTTTATGCCCCGCATCCCATCTTTACGGACCGCGACTGGAACGGTAAATTCCTCAACCAGTGGTTCAACCCTGGCCCCAAGGGAGAATCTGGTGGATATGGAAGCCCCATGGGTTGGGGCAGAGAGCGACGATACCAGGGCAATTCCTGGTACTACCGAGCAGAGCCGCCAAACCGAATGTACAACAACTGGATGGGCTGGATTGATACAGGCATGGGAGGCCAGGAATGGGAGCAGCAACACGGACGACCGTGCCTACCAACCATCTTGCTCCATCCTGTCAAAGATACAAAGGCTACAAAAGAAGGTCATAAGACTGGCTTTGAACTGTTTTACGGTTAAAGGGCCTCGACATCACCCTTAAGGGTTGATGTTACTTGTTTTTCTTTGTTCCCTTTGTTTAGCTACAGTTTGATGCATTTCATTTCATTATATCTCACTGAGCCCTTGTTTCTCTATACTGGCTTTATTCTAACAAATACCGCCGTTTTCTTTTTTCCACTTCCATTTATTGCTATTCCTTTCTAGGATATTGCATTGCATTTTCATTTATCTTTATTATTCAACGACAACGCCTACGGCTGAATCGAACAGCCCACTAGCTTGATAGTGGCCGCTTTGAAGGGGAGGAGTGATGTACTATGATTGTTGACAAGCGCAAATATTCATCATGGCAAAAATCTACGCAACGTACGAGGGAAATATGGCGAGAGATGTATATACAGCCCGGCGTTCATTTTAATTTTTTTATTATATTAGCACCGGACTTGCGGGCTGGTTATTTGCTTATTTCTATTCTGTTTGCATGATGGTATAACGAGAGAGCCTTCTGTTTCTTTTCTCTTATCAATCTCATTTATCAAGAAACACAAACGAGTTTCAAGTCTTTCAAGCCTGCATTGTCTTTTATGACATTGATACTGTACAAAAGAGCATGGGAGGAGAGGAAGAGTAGTAATGTTTTAACAGTCGCTACTTCTGTGAATAAGGTTTTACAAGCAATTCAAAATAAAGGTTTCGAATGTTCATAGCAAAGTGTTTTTCTATATCTGTCTGTGTGAAGTAAGAGTTGGGATTGAAAGTGAAACTCCTAAACATGATTTTGTAGAGTTACATATGTGAATGGAGGGCGCCTTAATTGACCTCAATTCGGAGCCTCTTGTTCCGGGACCGCGTCGGGCGGATTATTTGGGTCTGCCCCACGGTTGTTACCGCTTAAGTGCATGCACGGTATCTGCCTCTCTCAAACGCTTTTGTAACATGGGCATGTCTTCAGCTTGAGTGAAATGCTCAGTGCGCTTGTTAATAGGCGCGTTTGGTAATGATCAGGCATTTCTTTTCTTGTAGACTTCTTGTTGCATCATCAAGATGAAGTGAGCGGTAGTGACAGCAATGCGTTGATCAAATAATGAATCCATTTCCCAGCGTGAGTCTCATCTACCCTAACCCTTACGCATAAATATGAGAAGTGCTGATGAAATAAACACATAATAGACGCCGACGCCGACGCCACGGCGGTTTTTACTGCCTAGACGGTCAACTCAGTCGTCGTCGCAGACACCGGGCGCTCACCCTCAATTTCAATCTACGCCTCGGTTTGGCTCGTCTTCAATCCCTAAGCCTACACAGGGTAGGGACCTCGAGATAGAAGAGGATGAAGATGTAATATCTGAGTCAAGTATCTCAGGCGATGATAGAGAAGCTACCGTGGGGGCCATGCAACGCGGCTCTCGCCGCCATGTGCTCGATATTGAGTCGGAGGCTGGCTCATTGTCCCAGGAATGGCCGTCGTCAGGCGTAGGCGAAAAAACAAAAGCCCATTCATGGCTTGATATTCAGTCGCAAAGTCCTAGTGAAACACCGCAGGGTATTGAGATGGGCAGAGAAGCGAAAAGACGAAAGATGTCGATTTCACCCACGCCTGTGCTTGGCTTTCCGGAGATGGAAAAGGCGGACAGAACGGCACCTGGGGATATTGACTATGGGGCCTACGATATGGCTATTGCCGATTCCGAAGATGAGGGTTCGGCTATGGGCACGGACAATAGCGAGGAGTCGCCTATAGCCGCGTCGAACGCCAAGGCTCTTCAGCAGCCTGTATTTCAGCAGGCACCACGGTTCAAGCCCCTGATCGCTGATGATCATCACGGCGGCCTTCCAGCAGCTTTTTCGCCGCAGCGACGGGGTGCGAGATACGTTACCGGTGGAATGGCGGCCCAGCTTCAAGGATGGCTTTCGGAGGTCAAGAGCTGGGAAGAGCACGGCGAGAGGACTATGTCGGGGGTGAAGATTCACGTGGAGCAGATCAGATCGGGGAGGCGAATGTATCTTGTAGAAGGTCGCGCATCCTCAACAAATGTGCCGCAGAAATGGATATTGGCTGGAGAGGGGAAGTTGACAGGCCTGGGCAAGAGGGCCGAAGTGGAGATGGGAAGCGTGGTGTTGATTGAACAGCCTACGTGGGATGTTGAGCTGGAGGGAAGTGTTTGGAATGTGGCGTGTGAGTGGAGTATAGCTTTGGATTGACTGGAAATAACACGGCATAGAGGTGTATTGGTATAGTTTATTAAAGCAATTATTAAAGCAATTGCAAAGCCACAAAAACGCAATGTGTTGGTGTTGATATCGGTCGTGCGACTGGCGATGCATATAACCCATATTTGCACCAAACGCGAGTGATTAGCCAGCCCGGCGAAATCAGCATCACATGTACCCTGCAGCGAGCCTTTGAACTACAACGCATGTACCGGATAGCTGTATCCTATGCAAAGGCATAATCTCCTCCATCATCCGTAAATGTGCTCAATTGTTATACAATAAATGTTGATTTTATAATGATTCGCCCAATTTTCAACCCAACCTCTTCTCTGCGGCTGAAATTGGCCACTTCTCAACGGCGATGCTTCTCATCTGATATCGGAAGGAAAGCTTCTGACCCGCTCCGGGTTTTATTTTGTGGCTCAGATGCGTTCAGCTGCGAATCCCTACGTGCATTACATCGAGAACATGAGGCGAACAGAAAGTTAATCGAATCCTTGGATGTGATGGTTCTGCCACCCAGGCGAACGGGGAGGGGTTTTAAGGAGATTACAGAAGGTTGGTGCCCTTTTTTTTCGACGATTATGACATGATGCTAATGCGGAGACAGTACCGTGCAAGTTTATTGCAGAGCATTTGGGGTTGAGAATACATCAGCGAGAGACTTTTAGAGGGTGGAGTGTAAGGCTTTTTTTTCTATCCCATACTTGCGAGAATGGAGGACTGACCAATTGATGGTAGATACCAGAAGGGACTAATTTAATTGTGGTTGTCTCTTTTGGACTATTTGTCCCACCGCGGATATTGAAGTCGGCAAAATATGGTGGTTTAAATGTTCATCCATCTCTCTTGCCACAGTGAGTGTTTCTATTGTCAATCTCACTCCAGTGTCTGACCTGGTCATCAATATGATGTAGTTTACGCGGACCAGCTCCAATTCACCATGCTATGATGCGTAACGAAAAGTACACCGGCGTTTCTTTACAAACTTTGGATCCCAAGGCTTTTGATCACGGGATTGTTCTTGCTCAGACGCCATCTCCAGGCTTACCCATCCCAGCTGGTGCTACGCTACAACATCTTACAGAATCTCTTGCCAAAGTAGGCGCAGAGATGCTTGTTCAAGGACTACGGGACGGGGTACATGTACCGCCGTATACGAACGTCGGGTGGATGGCCGACCAGCTGAAAGAAAAGGAGCTCGTTCACGCACCGAAAGTGAGCAAAGGGGAATCTCAAATCAACTGGCCTGAATGGAACTCTCCAGATATTGCACGCTTCCTTAATATCTTCAATACAGTATGGACACACGCGAGAAACGACAAGGGAAAATTCAAGCGGGTGCTATTCTTAGACGCAGAGAGCGTGTCTGAGCAGGACGTGACGGGAAGGAGTGAAGAAATCGTATTTCGGTACGAAAGAGGGAACGAAACAGACGATGTTCAGAGAAATGTCAGAGTTGATGATGAGCATGATGCGTTTTATATACAGACGGCGGGCGAGAGCTGGGTGCGTGTGAGGAATGTCAAGGTCGATGGGAAGACGACGCAGACGGCGAAGGTTGGTATGAGAGAATTCATGAAGAAGATGAAATGACATGAGATTTCTACGAAGAATAGATCATCTATAACACTTACCTGACATAGGTTAGGGAGCAGATATAGAGCAGATATCACAAGACGCCCAAGCCAAGATGCCTACAATCTTCAGAATACTACAGCATACTCCTTTCTAGGTGCTCTAGAAATTCCCGATATGGTAAGTCGTAGGAACAAAATCGGAAACTGATCACTGCCACGCAAAGGTGAAACTCTAGACTCTTACTGCCCTGGCAGGCATCACGAGCAGTTATTTCGCCACAGCCACTAAGGAGCATTCAGGAGTAGCTGATGGTTGTCGCCATACGGGCTCGTATTACAAATTTGGTACGCTCTTTCAAAAATCAAGATGAATGAGATGAAGAAGGATAAATAGTGATACTATTATAGATCTCGTATGCTCATAGACCCGGGAACCCAGCTTTGTCCACGACGCGAGAGTGGCCTGCAAACACATGCAGGGTCGCTGCAGCAGGGAAGAATATACGCGAAATGGGGCTTGCATAGAGAGACCTGAGGATTTCCAGCTCGCGCGGAAGCGATTTGGTGATTGCTCGGTAGATGGACGGCTGCAAAAATGATGCCTGGAAGCGCCCCCTGAAAAGGGACCTTGGTAACGAGTGGAGCTTTATGGAAGCTTCCAAGGAGTCTCCGTGAAAAAACCTGGAAGTGGGTTTTTGGCCATATGCATTGCTCCCCACCCTTGTTGAAGGTGTCTTTGTTTTTGCTTCTAATGCCTAGATGCAGGTGCTTGAGAGGTTGTGGTGATTGTGATCAATAATACCTGCGCATATGCTGCAGGCGATTCGACATCTTGCTCTGTGGTGCAGTATTTGAGGTTGGTCGTAACTATATGCTGGTCCTATTGTTAAACAGACGGTTGAGCCAAGGCAGTAGCCCCTGGTTTGCCATTGCTGGCGTCCAATCATAGCGGGCTTTAGCGACAGGAGGCAGCTTTACAGGCATTTTAGCGCCCTGAAGCTTCCCTGCTCCGGCTCCTCTGCCGTTGAAGCAGTATGACTTGCGAGGCCTGGCTGCTGCCATACGGAGGGAAAATCAATCTCCGTCTTCCGTGCTGCTTCGCGTTGTTGATTAAATGCATAAACGACATGCACGCACGGATTTACACGAGCGCTGCGATCGTTGCTTTATTATACCCGCCAGAGCTCTTCTTTTCCCCCTTTGGTATTGCAGAATCTCGAACTGCTGGAGTCGATCGGCCGCCCTGTGCTCGCTCTCGCCTCGAAACTGGGGCCGTCTCATTGCGGAGAGATGTTCATCGCCGTCTTTCAAGATGCATCGCTGCGCCAAGATTGAGGCGAGGCCATTCTCTGCACAGAAAGGAGAGGAAGCCCGCAGCTACTACTGCCACTACAGCTAATACGCAGCACTAGTCTTTCCTACATATGACAGAGACATGAAATCCCACGGGCCGTCGAGGCATTAGATGATAGGCACGCATATCTTATGCTACCCTCCTTTCGTGGCGCAGCGTTTCGGCGAATACCCAAGTGGGATAAGGCGTATGCCGGCCAGAAGCAAATGTGGCACCAAAAGTGCATGGAACCAACAATTTGTTTAACTTTTCCCGTTCCCAAACCGGATAGACCGGATTACAAAGATACCACTCGAATGTCTGTACATGCTGAGAGCTGGAGCGTATACGCATGGTTCTCTTTGCACGCATTTGTCTCTCGCTCTTATGCCGGGGATACTCCGCTAAATTGAGGGTGACTTATGGAGTATCAAACCCATATCAGGGTGCTTACGCTTCGGCTCAAGGCAATGAATCGAAACTGGCGGGAATAACGGAGTAGCTTTGCCGCCTGGTTTCGAGCAGCTGAGCCTTTTGGCAGTTGGCTGGCCGTTACTCCGTATATACGAACGAGTGTGGATACTCTCTTACCAATCCCGCTCTTGTCCGGATTCACGGCCAATAGTCTTCCTAATTGGGCTTTTCTTGGCTTACAAGGGTGCTGAAGAAATCTTTGTTCTTCAAGGACGGGAAAGGCCTAGAATAAATGTTTCGCCCCTGGTGCCCATGCAGTTCCTGCATTAGCGGCTCCGTCGCAGAAGAGGGGGGTGTGGGATGATTCACCATTTGCAGACTGCACATGTCTTCTGTGGCAGGAGAGCGGTTCATGCTCAAACGCCACTGCTATACTGAGATAGGATGGTGGCCGATGTTCGCATCCTGGCTTCATCGCCTTGACTTCAGGACTTCATGTGCTAATACCTACCGATATGTTGATCTTGAATACGGGGACCGAGTGTTCAGAGTCCCGCTGCAGAGCTGCAATCTCGCAGTTCTATTTCTGTTTGTTTTGTCTGGTAGCCAGCCCAATAAAGTTCGGGCCCATTGGCAACTTGGCTCGGCTCCCCCTCCCGGATCATCTACATGATTCGCCTTCCCCATGTTTACTCTCAAGTGATTGGACGTTGACTGCTTCCCACATCCCCAAAATGGGCCCATTTCAGACAGACCCCTGATCTGTTCGGGTATTCGCCTGTACTCATGTGCTCGATACGGCGGCCCCCCTGCTGCAGTAGGATCTAATAGTGGGCGGCAAGGGTTTCTGGCCGTTGTGGAATTGCTCACCCACCGATATTGTTGGCCATACCTGTGCAAGTTACTTCGAGTATGCTCCCTCCGTGAATAAGCTTCCCGTAGGGGACACAGGGGTCGAGGGCCGTTCTGCCTAAAAGAAGGACGGCTGCTCTTCCGAAGTGTCTCATCACGCACTCCTTCGTCAACTTCACTCGTCTCCTACGACAACTTGAGCCACGTAGCTCGTCCTCTGACGTATCGTACGTCGAACGCACATTCATTTCAACAGAATTTACCAAAGTACTTTAGTCATTCCTTCAGACGAAACTCGAGCTTCTGTCAATCTTTAATTCGAAAATGCCTTCTCTCAACGCCCTTAGCACGGCGCTCCTGGCCTGTGCCGGAAGTGCTGTTGCCACTCAGTTTACCTTGGCCGATACCTACGACCACACCAACTTCTTCCAGAAGTTTACTTTCAGTGACGTATGGCTCTCCTTGATATTCATTGACCCACCACTAGTTGTCAAGCATTCCCACTAACTGATAGCATAGGATCCCGATACCAACTCTGGCTTCGTGACTTACCAGAACCTGGCCAATGCTCAGGCACAAGGCTTGGCCAAGATCACCGACAACAAGGAAGTCTACCTCGGAGTTGACCACGAGACCGTCCTCAAGGGTGCCGGATTCCCTGGCCGTAACTCCCTGAGACTCGAGTCCACAACCTCTTACAAGCACGGCCTCATCGTTGCGCGATTCACTCATCTGCCCGCCAACAAGTGCGGTAGCTGGCCGTCTTTCTGGACTCTTGGTGACAACTGGCCCAGTGGTGGAGAGATCGACGTGTACGAGGGCTGGAACAACATCCTCGACAACCAGCCTGCCTTCCACGTTGGCAGCTCAAGCCAGTTTGGCCAGTGCACTCTCCAGAGTGCCGGCCAGACGGCTCCCGTTGTTACCAGCAACTGTGACAACACTTTCCAGAGCCCTCCCAGCCAGTACTTGAACCAGGGTTGCACTACCGCCGACAGCACCGGTCCTTGGGCCTCTCCCAGCGGTGGTACCTGTAAGTGATAATGGTGTCTTTGACTTCGCGAGAGGGGAAACTGACAACGCCCATTTAGATGCCATTGAGTGGACCAGCGACTACATCAAGCTGTACAACTGGGCCCGAGGCGCTGAGCCTTCCAACCTGGCTTCGTCCAGCCCCGATACTGCTACTTGGGGCACTCCTGCGGTCAGCCTGCAGAACTCCAACTGCAACATCGACAGCCACTTTGCCAGCCAGCGCCTCATTCTCGACATCGACTTCTGCGGTAACCCCGTTGGCACTCCCGCCTTCTGGAAGCAGAGCTGCGCTGCCACTACTGGCCAGGGCACTTGCGCCGACTACGTCTCCAAGTTCCCCGGTGATTTCGCCGAGTCCTACTTCCAGATCCAGGACATTCGCTACTTCAGCCAGAGCACTGCCAAGCCTACCACTTCCAAGGCCGCTTCTACCTCTAAGGCTGTCTCTACCTCCAAGGCTGTCTCTACATCCAAGGCTGTTTCTACCTCCAAGGCTGTTTCTACCTCCAAGGCTGTTTCCACCTCGAAGGCTGTTTCCACCTCGAAGGCTGTTTCCACCTCGAAGGCTGTTTCCACCTCGAAGGCTGTTTCTACCTCCAAGGTCGCTGCTACCTCCGAGGCCGTTTCTACCTCCAAGGCTGTTTCTACCTCCAAGGTCGCTGCTACGTCCGAGGCTGCTTCATCCTCTGCTGTTGTCGTTCCCACCTCTGTGATCTCCAGCCAGTCTGCTGCCGCCGGCTCCTCTATCCCTGCTGTTACCGGTACCGTCGTCGCCACCAGCCGATGGAGCAACTCCTCGGTCACTGCTACTGGTGCGGGCTCCGCCATCTCTTCCGCTCCTCAGATGACCACCTCGACCGTCTTCACCACTCACGTCCACACCATCTCTCAGTGCCCTCCTGAGGTTACCAACTGCCCGTTCCGCCCCACCGTCACCACCGAGACCATTGCTCTGTACACCACCATCTGCCCTGTCCTGGCTGCCGAGTCTAGCTCTGAGCTGGCTGCTCACACCACTGCTGCTCCTGCTCCTCCTGCTGGCTCAGCTGGTGTTCCCAGCGGTCCTGAGACCATCACCACTGACATCACCCGCGTTTACACCATCACCAGCTGCGCTGCTGATATCACCAACTGCCCTGCTCGCGTTACCACTGAGGTTGTTCGCACTTCTTTCCCTGCTGGCCAGCAGACCGGTGTTCCTGTGGCGCCTTCTTCTCCCGCCAACACTGTCATTCCCGCTGTTCCCATTGCTCCCAGCAATGCTCCCAGCAATGCTCCTGGCAGCTCTCCTGCTAGCACTGTCATTCCCGCTGTTCCCATTGCTCCCAGCAACGCTCCTGGCAGCGCCCCCAGCGTTGTCCCCGTTGTCCCTGTTGGTGCTCCTTCCAATGTTCCCAGCGCCCCGGGATCTGGCCCCGTCAACACCTGGGCATCCAGCATCGTTGGTGTGCCTACCCCTGTAGGCACTGGCGGCAGCTCTGCTGCTACTGGCAACCCCCCCGTCCCTGTTTCCAGCGGTCTGGGTGGCTGTACTGGCGCTGACTGTCTCCCTCCCGTCGGCAACGGCGCTGTGCGCGCCGGCATGAGCACTCTTGCTCTTGTTGGTGCCGTAGCTGCTATGCTGTTGTAAGTAGTATGATTCTATAATATGATTCTATAGTAAGAAAGAGGGGGGATTAGGGGGGGGATGGATTTAGTATGAAGATGTAATTATAATGCAGGACAGTCTAATTAAGGCGTTTTGTTGGATTATTCAAGTGCCCCCATATTGCATATGGATGGACATACATATACACACATAGAGTTGGATCAAAGGATCTTGTCATACTGGTAGTAACCTTCTTACAAATTTCTTTTATCATTTTTCATGAAGAACACGCCCAATAACCTGAGATTTTTGATCCATTGTGTTGTATTTCGTACTATGATGTAACTAAATCTCCAACAGTCAGTTAATACAACGCTAGTTCTCAACAATAGCAACATAGATGACAACACTCCAAAAATGTTTGCAAAAATACCTACTTCCCCAGTCGAATAGACTACTATAGTTGCTGAATTATTAGCTCTGTTGCTCGGCAATACACTCTGACGACATACCAAAATCTTTTCCAAACCGAATTCATGACCAATAATGCGCCATCTTAAATTACCCTACCTACCAAGGTGACTTTCTTCGGATGGCGCAGTTTGTTCTTCTGAGTCCACGACGTCCATCATCGTGTCCTCTTCCTGTCCAGGACTATACAGTGCCGTTAAGAGCCTCACTTCTTGAACCTTTGGGCCCCTTTGCTCCGAATTTGTTTGTAACTTTTGACTGCTTGTCTGCCCGACGCTCGTCTCTTGCGCGAGCTGCACCAGCCTCGACCAGTGTCCCGAAGGAACGCGATCCTTTCCCGGAAGACCTACCAGAACGTCCTCTGCGCGGAGCCAGTACTGAATCCGAGGGGGGGTTGAGCCCTGAGCGGGGTAGAATGCGACGTGATAGAAGCCCTCGTCGGTGAGAAGATGGAGACTGTCGAGATCGAGGAGATGGGGATTAGCGAGGCTGATGTTATGATAGTGAGAAGGTGGTGGAAGAGTGAATGAGTCGGGACGAGGAGTGACTATAGTTTCAGAGAGATTTTGGGAAAACAGCCTTTGAGACAGTCTTCTGGAATCTCTGGGGGGGATTGGAGGTGTTTGGGGCAGAGGCTGGAACGGAGGGGGCGCTGTGAATGGGCTTCTGGGACGGATTGGAGAGAGAGATCTGAGGGGACTCAAGGGAGGAAGTGATGGTAGAGATTTGTCTAGAGGAGATGTTGGACGGGACATTGTGAAGAGGAGTTTGATGATGGACGTTGGCGTGGTTTGTGGTTGTGGTTGTGGGCTGCTGCTGCTGAGGAAGTCTCTTGGAAAATTAGGAGGAGCATGGCGACGTAGATATACTGGCATTTTTGTAGATACAGTGGTATTTTGGGATTTGAACCAGATGGACATAGAATGCGCTGTTATTACGATACAATGATAAAGAGACTGAGTTTCAACAAGAGGCAAACGGTTGACAAAGGGTAGACTTGATAAAGTAGGTTTGTTCAGCCAAGCCCAGACAGCGAGTTCTATATCTGAGAAATATTACAGACAGAATGAATAAAAACAAAATGCAAACGGTAGATATACTCAAAGGGTATCAACTGAATTTATTCATTGTTCTATCAACTCTGCCACAGCCGGGTGCGAATCCATTCAGCCCACTTACACAGATCCTCAAGCCGTTCAAGCGCCTTTCCGAGATCTTCCCTACCAATCGGCTTTCCTTTGCCCTTGCTTTCCTTTTCGTGCTGTTCAATAACGTTCTCGTTTACAATCTCTACCGTGCCGCCTTCCAGGATGCGGAGTGTAATGTCAATGGTAGAGTCCTTGACGGAGAAGACGACTTGGAGGTGCGGTGATGGATGAACCCATAATATGACGTCCATGTCCATATCTTTTGCAGTTCCACTTTCTTCTTTGCTCTCTTTCGCCTCATTTTCTGCTTCTTGAGTCGCCTCTCGTTTTGCGTTCTCTTCTTCTCCTTTGCCTTCATCGTCGCTCAAGTCCACAAAAGCTGCCAACTCGTCTTTGACCGTCTTCGAGGCAGCAGAAGCCTTGCTTGATTTGGGTAAATCCCCCTTAGTATTTGACCCAAAACTATTGTTCAGCAGCGTAGAAAGGAAGGCAAACTGCCGCAGAAGCGGGAGCATGTCAATGAGCTGGCGCGGATGAGAAAAGGGCATCTTCGTAACTGCTTTAGAGTAAATGGGCTTGTAAATGAAGAGAGTGTTATGATGGCTTCTCATGGAAGATTTCCCCTGCTGATCGAAAACGCGGACGTCACGCAGGCGCGTAACCGTCCTCGACTCACTGGGATCTTGCTTATTTCCAGCCAACATGGGGAAGAATAGATCGTCAAATGTGGGAGGAGAACGTTGCTCAAACTCGGTAGGATCTGGGTTAGGCGGCTCAGCTCCCACGTAGGCGTAGAGTCGCGCGTAGTCATTTTGTGGAAGGATGACGGGCGGGTCAAACGTAACAGTAAACGTGACTTGAGGAGACATTGAGAGATCTAGTCCCAAAACACCCATGCTAGCGTTTTTGTTCTCATCTGATGATGGGAGCGAGATATTATCTGGCTCTTGCCAATCAAGAATAGGGAAAGGAGTAGGATTCAGTGCTTGATCTTGATCCTGGTGGACTTCCTTCACCACATCTTTGGAGATCCAGTCTTCGGACACTCTGACAGGCGGCGGGCCAATTGTTTCGATAGATGTAGGCATACCTAGTGCTTCAATAGGTGCACAATCAAGCAAAAGGGACCAAATTTTCTCATCCTCCGAAAGTGATGTTATTTTGTTGTCTGAAGGGGGTATGAATCGCAGCTCCTTCCAGTACTGCAAAGCGAGGCCAACCCTATCTCGTGCGTGCATGACAGGATAGCCGTGTCGAGTGCAGAGAGCGGCCAGA
Organism: Trichoderma asperelloides; assembly: GCA_021066465.1. Taxonomy (NCBI): domain Eukaryota; kingdom Fungi; phylum Ascomycota; class Sordariomycetes; order Hypocreales; family Hypocreaceae; genus Trichoderma; species Trichoderma asperelloides. The sequence goes on from JAJKFY010000066.1 coordinate 348,373, forward strand.
GACAGGTAATGATCCTCTTTGCCCTCCATCTCCGGTTCCTTTCGTAAATTCGCCATGTCCCACTGGTGTAATCTTTCCAAGCTAGTGAAAATACCGGCTAGAGCCTCATAACAGTCGAGACCAGGAATTATGCTGAGCTTGTCTAGGTTGGCTATATGCCCAAAATTAGATGCGAATTTATCCAGTGTTTTTGTAAGAGGGCTTTGGTTGGGGCCAAGCTTCAAGTCTGTTAAAAGGATTTGGCTGGCTGCTTCCATATGCTTAGAAACCGATGGCGCCGATCCATGGTAGGCTAATGACACATTTTGGACAATGTTGTTATCAAGTACGATGTCGACGGCAATAGCAGAGCCTGCAATCGCCAAAGTCTTTTTCTTGCGTCCGTCTGGGGCTGTATTCTCTTCAGATAGTAGTTCGAGGCCGAGGCGCTGAGCAAGCCGTTCCAAGCCGGCTTCGCTGACGAAGCCTTTCTTTTGCTGCGATGACATGTTAGCCTAGGGGACTTCCTATCTGCGATATCGGTGCACACCAACGTTTAGTAGCTCGAGGATATGATCCAATCGTTTTAACTTGTCATCCTCTCGCTTTAGTTTGTCATCCTTGCCAGCGAATGGGACGTTTAGTGTATCGAGCTCGCCGACACTGACGTTCTCGAGGCCGATGTCGAAGCTACCGCCAATTCCCAGAGCACCCATAGCGGCAGCAGTCGAAGGGCTGTCAAAATTCAAAGCGCCCATGCCCGATTGACCCATCAGAGTCGACGTCGCTGGCGATTTCTTCACTTGTTGTGGTGATCGCTGTCCTCGAGGAGAGAAGGCGGCCTGGGCGGCGTTGGAGAATGGCGTCGAGATCGGAGGCGTCGCGCCGGCAATCTGTGATGGCGTTGGGCCTTGATGCGACGGCGTGCGTCCCTGCTGTGAGGGCGCATGCCTCATAGGCGTTGGTGTCGCCATAGTAAATCCTGTGTATGCGCAATGCGTAGTTGGGGCGTGGTCGTGGAGAGTCGTGGAGATGGTTGAAGTTATGAAGTCGTCAGAGCGGCGGATTGATGAGTAGTTGAGGGAGGCGAGAAAGCCTGAGGATCGTTGATCAACCTTTCGAATACATCAGTTTGTAACCCATAAAAGGGCACATAGCATGCTAAAGAGAGCGACTGCAGAGGTATTGCAAGCGTTGGAGCAAGCACGCGGATACCAAGTTGTGATGATGCCGAAGCTCAGCTTAGCTTCTATTCCGGGTTCGACAGCCTTGTGGCGGGCCGACAACTAGCGCCGAGTCCACTAAAAGGGTACTCCGCCGACCGCGTTCTTTCAGTTGCCGGTGAAGTACCAAGCTAGGTGACCTTGGATTTATACCGACGAGGCTGCATCCTGATTGTTCTTCGCATCAACCATCGCCTTCCAGTTACTCCTCATTCAGAGCCGCCACGCCGTATATTCATGGCAGCAGTTGGGAATGTAGCTCGCCAGCTACGGGACCGGACGCTCCGCGAAAGGTCTATACGTGTGCTCGTTTCCCCTACGCCAATCACTTTCGCCGAACGTCGCTCAGTTCTGCAGGTGTTGGAGCAATATGGACCGGTAGAATTTTTCAAGATGCTTCCCGTAGGTCCCAGCCCACTGGTTGCATAGACGCATCATACCTGAAAAGAGGACAGCTACCTAATCTAGAAATGAATTGCGAAATCTTAGAGTCATTATTCTCAATATGTATCGATAACGAAGGAGTCTACGACTGCGGAGAGGTTGGTAGCCAGCAGCCCTCTTACATACAAGATTACAGAGCCTACCCGCAAGGCTGCGGAGGACATTTACGTTGCGGATTTGGACGAACCCGAAGGCTTCAATACCCTCCAGCCGACAGTGACTGGGGAGCGGACCAATAGCGCGAGCTCAGGACTAAACGGAGATCCAAAGCAAGGGCAGACAGAGTTCAAGATACACATCTTCCCTGCGCCAGAGCACAATCATAGATTTGCCATGGCTGGATCACCCCTGCATATCCCCTGGCCCGATGCGTACGAGCAGGAACAGTCATTCATTGCAACAACACTAAAGCAGTCGCTGCCCAAAAGTATAGCGAGCACAGGGCTTGTGCATTGGCTTGTGAGTGAAGGCAGCGCGGTGCGCATGGAGCGCAAAGTGAAGAGGAAGCGGATTAGGGAATGGCTCCCTAGCAAAATGAAGAAAGGCACGACTGAGTAAGCCGGCAGAGCTATTCCGCGTCGCAGGATTGCGACGATTACTCCAGAGTGTCTCGAGTGTCGTTGCAAGTGCTACGGCCGAGAGGTACTGTAAGATATCGACTGTGTTCCACAATGGATGCGACGTGACTGAGATGGCTTGATTTATTCTCTACAATAGTCAAGAGGGAGATGCAACACGGCGCTGCAAATGTGGGAGGCTGGGCTGTGCGTCTTGTCGCACAATAAGTCACTTTGTTCAGTGTTTGGAAGGTTGGCTCCTAGTCTCTCGCGTTGTGTTGTCTTATGAGGGCACACCAATTTTAATTTCCTAGACCAAGGCAGGGAAATAGTACTACTACTACTACTACTACTACTACTACTACTACTACAACTAACACCGTCAACATACACATCGATTGACGGACTCCCAAAATGGAACAGCTGCTTGCACCAAGACAATAATGAGGGATGAACGGGCTGCCTAAATAGAAGTCAATGATGCTGGATCTGCGCGTTCTCGTTGTCTACCGCGCACATGGTAATGCTACAGTTCAGGGTACAATGCCTGGATATTGTTGGTGTCACTTCATCATCATGTGCGCATAACTATGTGTAATTTCGAACACACGAGCCCATCGCCGATGATGTGGCCATGCATGCACACTAAGGGGTGGGATGCTTGAGGCTTGTCGACGAAAATCTCTGTTTACGTCACATGAATGGTCGCCATCCAACGCAGCTAAGCATAGCCATCACACCGTCGCCGTTGTTGTGGCCAGGGGCGTGGCGCACTGTCTCCAGAATCCAGATTCCGCTTGGCCTGTCTGTGTGTCTCACCAATCTCACGACAGAGGAGTGATTTCGCGCAAAAAGTTCCCTACGTGGACGCAGGAGAGGCAGGGTAGAAGAGAGTCAATGTGCGCATTTTCGTGCTTCATTCGTGTGATTCTGGTTGACGATGGCATACAGCATGTTCCAAGATCATTACAAGGCGGCCGCCACGCCAGGCCCTGGATCCATGTCGAATCAGGCCTTGGCTGAGGAAAACGGATCCACGTTGTGGCTCCAAGCAGGGCAGCGATCTCTTAGCGCAGCCACGGACGCTACGTCACCCGCAGCTTTCGCGAACTCCAAGGCTCAGCCGTGATCCGATGGAGCTGCAATACGCGGTTGTACGGCTTTTAGCCTTTGGAATTGTTTCTCTGCCGACAAGGGCCTGGGCGCAGTGCCTTGGTTGGCCCGAGACACGCGTGGGCGGAGCTGCGCCATGCCGAAAGGAAGGATAGCTCCCTGGCCAGAAGCCCGCAAAGCCTGTTCGCGATGCCTTCCTGAGCGTTGCGCTGGTGTCAGTCTACGTGTGCCTGTACACACGTAGCTGCACACTAGTAGAGCACCCACGCGGCGATGTTACTGCTCCCAGAAGGTATTTGCTCTGCTCTGATTGAGCCACAGTCGGCACCAACATGTGCTAGGCGAGAGTGGACCGGTCTAAGCCGCGCATCTAACCAGCCAGACCATGTCCATTTCCAAGACAGCAGCCAAAAGCCGGTGGAAATTCTTGGAGCTTGGCAATTCTATAAGCCTAATTTTATTCGTGTTCATGACGTCGCCTCCCTGTGGTACCCATCTGCTGTCGGCGGCCGCTCATCCTTGTGAGACAACAGGAGACGTGCACCGTCACAGCTGGCTTATATGCTGACCGTCTGCCTCCTTTGTCCCTTGCTTTGATCACTCCTTCATTGCTATTTGTTCTCGCCCAATACCTCTCATTCTCTTTCATACTTCTGTCGACTTTGAATTCACTCGACACTCGACACTCGACACCACTCCCGTTACTTGTATCTCGTGTGTTTGCAGGCATCTAAAGCAACTTTAAAAGCACACATTGAATTCACCTATACGCCGCAGTAACCAGCTTCTGTGCATCGCAATCCTCCATCATGGGTGTCGGAACTTTCTTCCATTACTTTGGCACAGTACTGCTGCTTGCTGCCACGGCACTTCTGATTGTCGTATCGGTTACGGCGCCTGTCGTCAATGACCTCTCCATTTTGAAGGTCGACTTCGCTGGTCGCAACTCTGTAGACAGGATAACGTATGGAACATTTGGATACTGTATCATCAATTCAAAGTATGTACTCTCCCACCGCTTCACGCCTGTCGACGCGTATGTAAGAAGAGAAGACTGACAATGAACAGTGGGAAAGATGACTGCACCTCCTCTCACATTGGTTATGATGCCACCGCCGCCCTGGCACAGGTTACGCAGGTCTCGTTCTCTAAAGCCGACCGTGATAGCGCCAAGGTTCTTACGAGGGTACTGATTCTGCATCCCATCGCCGCTGGTCTGACCTTTTTGGCGTTCTTGCTCTGCCTGGGCACCAGCATCCTTGGCTCTTTTGTCGCCTCTCTCTTCTCGTTCTTGGCCTTTGTCGCCACCCTCGTGGCAATGGCCTGTGACTTTGCTGCCTTCGGAATCATCAAGCACGCTGTCAACTCTCGTGGCCCTAACAACATCGAAGCTCGATGGGGCCCTGCCGTCTGGTGTATTCTCGTCGCTGCCGTCTTGACCTTGATTGCGACCGTTTTGGTCTTCATTACTTGCTGTGCCGGTCGCGTCAAGAAGAGCCGCACCCGCCGCAGCAAGGCAGACTACTAAGAGGAAATCGCTTTCCTCTATCAATACGATGAAACTGCTCGGTTTCCATAAAGAGCAATGATAATGCTAGCGATGTTTATACCCGTCTTTAGACAAGAACAAATATCAAAATGAAGAAAAAAAACAAAGAACGAAGATATGAGTGGAAGCGAACATACAGCAACGAACGTTTTGTTTATTATGTGCGAGAATGGGAAGAGTTTGATAATGATACCACAAAGGGGTGCAAGGTGTATTGGCTTGAGGATCGATCGCGCTGGGACCTGAAAGAATATTTCCTTTATTAGTCATTAATATCATAATGTATCTTTTATGCGCTGAAACTAAATATGAGCGCACCGCCGTTGTGACCTATCTATTTACTGAAGACAATGTTGGCAAATATGAATTGAGTTAATCCCTGCAATGGCGAAAACAGCGACCTTTAAAAAGAACGATTTGGAACCTAAACATAGGGGCAGATCGTTGATCTTGGAATTGGTTTTTTTTTATTTTTTATTTATTATTTTTTTTTTTTTTTAACAAAAAGCATGGGTGTCAATTATTTGGAACCTAAACATAGGGGCAGATCGATGATCTTGGAATTGTTTTTATTTTTTTTATTTATTTATTTATTTTTTTTTTTTTTTAAACAAAAAGCATGGGTGTCAATTATCTCGATATATGACTTAGGTTAGCCTCATATACTCTCAGAATTATGGTATTGAGCGTCTTCTAAGTTAGTGATTTTTCCCTTCCATCGACCAAACAGGGATTTCAAAGATATGGTATTGGCCTCTCTTAAACCGACATTATATATCAAACCTTTGGGATATGGCGTCATTTCAATCGGCATCATCAAATGCAGATCTATTGATGTCCCAACGTAAATTATCAGCAGAGTACAGGTCATCAAAACTATGTAGAGTACCAGAGGCCCGTTCAAGAGGCTTAACAAAATCTAGCATCTTATCATAATTTAGTTCAACAATACCTGGCGACTCAAGAGAGAACCGCTCAACGAAATGTTCACCGATACCTAGCGACCCATTGAATCGCTGCTGTTCTTGCACTGAGGGTGGCGATGAGAGAGAGAAATTTAAAGTAGGGCCACTTGGTTGTACATGTTTCCTGATTGACTTTCGCGGGACAGTCCGGCTTCTTTGAACATGAAATTTTCCCACGCGGTCTTTGAGTATCTTTGCTGAGCTGATGAGGGGATATTGGCAACCTGGAAAGTGGCAGGTTTGTTTTCGATGGTTTGTTTCATGGAGGATGAGGTCTTCGGGACTGTTGGAACAGAAAACAGCATGCCGGCACGACCAGATTCGACATGTGAACGCTGACGTCCCAAAGTTCTGCTAAAATTTCTCAATTTCGTGGAAATTGATGCTTGGGTAGGTTAAAAGATTAAGCAGCTCGCGAATTGTCGTCTGATATCTCTCTTTCATAAAAAGCATGTCTCCTGCCTCAGTGTTGCTGTCGATGACGCGGGAAAATATCCAATTTTTAAAAGCGATCTAAAATGTAGTCAATCCAAAATCCAGTGGCGTACATATGGAAGCCATAAGCCCTACGAAGGACTCTCAACACTCCATCAGCCTTTGGATACGAGGGCGCAAAGACCTTTTCGCTAGCCAAAAGGCAGCGGACGGCAGCTAGGCCGTGTCGATTTTATGACTCGTTTGCCGTAATAGACAACGCAGCGCTTTGCAAATGCTATCCAACTCAAGACAGAACTAAAACTCTGCACAGATCTCTTATCGAGACCGGCCAGGATTTGTGATAGCAGCTGTCCGCAACTAGGGAGATTGTGTGGTTTCGGGTTCGATGGATTGAGAGAGTCAACATCCCCCGTGTGATACGCTTGTCATACTTGTCATCAAACAAGAAGATCAATTATGAAGGGGCATTAAAGCTTGATTTCTCTATGTTGTTGTAGGACGTGGGACGTAGCGAATATATATCGTGTAATTAGAGTTTGGGAGGTCGCAACCCGCCTCCCAACAGGGATAATATATTACATAAAGTTAGATAGAAGATGCTCGTACGTGGCAAAAAGCATTTTGGTTAGGATATGTTTGCTCGCTCACATCCCACTAAGTTCTCGAGCAAAGCCACTGGCGGCGTCTTAAATTCATCACGATTATAAAACATATTGCACTTCATATATTCTATGATAGGTTTTGCTTAACATGCCATTCAGCACCCAGGGGCTAAGCTACCAACTAAGAGACCCATGCTGGCCGGTGACTTGCACAAACAGCCTCATGATACAAAATGGTTTGATGTCCCTAAATCTCGCGTAAATCTGGACACTGAGTTGACAAACGAAATAGTATCTGTTCTCTTCGTGGCGAATTACTCTCGGGATTATTGAGATTGGCCTGAAACAGGCATACATACCTCGCCTACGATTTGACGGCAAAGTAGCACAGAAAGACAGACATAATGTAATCAAAACGTGATAGTCCAACAATTGGAGTTCTCCTATTAACACCATCGTGTGGCGCTGTTGGTTAGGTAATATGTTGCATATCGTTAATAGCCTTACGCTGACTGGGGCTTCAAGAGCGTACCTTATGGAGCCACACTGGTAATTTTCAGCCCTTTCGATATTTTATCTTAAGAAGCCCTATTAACATATACGTACGTACTTATGAATCCAACCCTAGAAGACTAGGCACTGGCTCGGATCCACCGAATCGAACAAATAAAGGAAATAACCGCACCGCTGTTCGATTCATTGTACGAGATTCTTTTGAGGAGGTACATATTGAAGTTGACACGTGCTTCGAACACATTCTATAAATAGGTAGTTATACACTCGCCAGTTTCTACATATAGAAGTTGGTAGAACTACAGCAGTCCAAGGCTGATCTTGCTTCAGCCATAAGCCTCCGGAATGAAAGCAACGGGCCTCAGCGACCACTAGAAGTAGGCAATCCCCAACATCCTGGCTACAATACCTAACCCCCCGAGCCAACTTCATATCGTTGCTAAAAGCGCTCATATGAATTCCATATCCATGTTGAGTCCCTAAAAATACATCGTTCTTGGCTACAAAAGCCAAGCCCATACGAATAAGCTTAGATTGGCGACCCCCTAGTCCAAAACACCATCCAGGGGTTCTCTGAGGCGCGGGCTCTACGAAATCTCCGAATATTCCATCTTCCGGCGCAGCCGAGAGAATTACAAATCCACAAGAAGACAGATTATTGAACAGATTAGGACAGAGACTGTTTCGTATCGTCGAATTATTTCTCGTCAGCATGTCGTTTTTTTGTTCGCGCTTTTACTCAACATTGTTGCTCTTTTGTGTAAAAGAGCCTCATTTTTAACTTTGATGATCGCCAGTGATTCGTAATCGTTCCCATAATAACACCAGCCAAGTTTTAAAAATAGCATTTAGCTTCAAAGGTACCTGAGCCGAAGATGAAGATCGATCAGGCGTTCAAATTTACAACTATAAATTCAGAAGCGGAAAGCAAGTTTATAAGCCATTTGAGTCATAAACCACCCCAAAAATTATATTCCGTAACACCTATTCTCCATTCTAAAACCGAACAAATAAGATCATTTTTTACACTCATTTTTTTTTCCCCTTTCAAATATTGCCCCTGCTTTTTACACTCCCAAGTTACGACTCCGTCCAGTAGGTAGAAAAAAACAAAAATAGTCAAACTCCCCAATATCCCATTAAACCCTCCCAAGTATAAATAAGTAAAATGAATTAAAAAGAAACCACTGAATCGTCGAGCCCATACGCGTAACGCCGCCTTAGAGCATCAGGAGATATCCGGCAATGGCGATAATCACAGTGCCTACCGCTGGAGCCGCATTTGTAGGTGCGCCGTTCAAAGGCCCGTTCAAGGGCGGCGGCGTCTTGCTGGGAAACGGGCGGCTCTTGGAGCTGGTAGAGCTAGGAGCTGGAGCTGGTTCTTCTCCTCTTGTAGATGTTGCTGCGGTGCCGTTCTTCGATGGCTGGACAGCCCTAGTGGTTTCTGGAAGAACCGCGGGAGCAGTAACGGACGGGCAAGTACTGTTGCATGAAGGGACGGACTGAGTGATAGCCGTGTAGTTCGAAGCCGTCTTGATCGGTCCTGATGCTGACAATGCCGTTGGAATGAGGGTCCCGGGGCCAATGGTAAACACTGGCTCAGTCGGCTCGCTGGTGGTAGTAACAACAACAGTAGTAGCAGTAGCAACAACAGAGCTGGTCATGGTAGCTGACGCTAAATGTTCAAGGTAGATCTTGTGAAAAGACGACCAGATCGAGTAGAAGCGGGAATCTATGAACTCTGAAGTCGTTGACACGGGCAGGCGGCCTTTGAACATGGACTTGAGATACCCGCCATCCATGTCCGCGCGGACCAGAGGAGAGCCGGCAACGAGGCCCAAGGCTAGCAAGAAGTGAGTGTGCATGGTTGAAGACGGTTGTTACTTGTTTGAAGTAGAAGAATGAAGGGATCTGCTTTTCTTATTTCAAGACGAGGTGGAAAATGAATAGAAGCAAGGAATGAAATCTCTCTCAACAGGAGGATTCACTCCAATTTATTCGTCTTCCAAACTCAACGCTCCATTTATTTATTCGACCAAGTTACTTTAGTCGGCAACGCCATGTATCGTGTACCGGCAAGCTGGGCCCAGCCATGGAAGTTTGCATGTTGCTAAACTGAGGTTGCCGCCAACGGATCGTCCCATGGGTATCTACCACACAGCCTCAGCCTCGCAACCTTGATCTAGACCATCACCCGATAGTCTCTGAGTTTGTACCCGTAGGAAAAGAAACCGGTATTTGCATGTCTTCAAATCCAATTGTTGTCCTTGAAAACTATCGCTGATAAAAAAATAAACCTTATTTGTGGACGGAACCATAGAACAAATATGCTCGCTATTTTGTATAGGATACCCATTGCCCCGCTACTCCCAGCCTTCCAACCCTAACTTTTTTTTCCTTTTTTTTTTTATATCTTTCGTATTTGTGCTGTACTTCCTGATGCCTAAGCTCATATTGATGCGAACCCCAAAACGCCGTATGTAGTCCGAAGGGAACAATTACTCTTCCTCGGGAATGTCTGAAAAGAAGCTGAATCGCATTCGGTGGCTCTGATTTAAAGAATTAGTTGTTGGTCCGCGATATCACGAGGTTTTGGCTTCTATGCAAGCCATGGGCAGCACTTACGAATGGTAGCTTCGGGATAACAACGGCTAGTGTAGCAAGGAAGTTGATGACAAAATAAGTCGAATCGTAGTGCGTATAATGTGTGCTGATTAGGAACAGCACGATAGGGACGCTCAGCAAGAATTTCTTGGTGGGCGTGTACTGGGCTCCGTTGTCGATCTGCTCCCACATGTTCAGGTTGTCGAAGGCTCCACCATTGAAGTCGAAAGGAATGCCGCGGACGTAGTGGAACATGATGTAGGAGCCGACCATGTACGTCATGTTGGTCAGCGTCCACGACGCCTCCTGCGAGCTGCCCGGGATAACATCGTAGAGGATCTTGAGAGCGGCGATGAGGACGATGTGGATAGTCCAAGCCCCTGTCGAAGCGCACAGCACGTTAGCATCAGAATCAGCCACCAAGCACCAAATAGTGCAGAAATCAAGCAAGTCGGCGCCGGAAATATACCTTTTTGATTTGTCCAGTTGGCATTCATGTTTGGGACAACGGCCTGGTCGCTCATCTGCTCGAGCGTCTCGGGAGGCTCGTGGTAGACCTGGAGGATGCTGCTAGACCTCCTCCGGCGGCCACCGGCGCTTCGATCGTTCATGTCGAGGAATCGGCTACTGGCGGGCTTTGCGCCAGCGTCGTAAGTCTGTGAGGATGGAGGGAGGCAAGTCGACGGCATGGTGGTGATTTTTTTCTTGGATGATTATGCGTCGAATGCTCCTTTCGCACGTCCGGACGCGCAATTCTAAGGCCTACCGCTTAGGTAATAGTTGGGGGGCGGTAATCTGCACCAGTCCCGGGTACTTGGCGGAACTCGTCTTTTTCGAGGCGGCGGAGGTACTGGAGCGCACGCGCGGCTGACGAGCTCCAAGGAACACCTTTCTCTAAAAGTGGCCAATTGTTGGCTGGCTCGAGTCCCAAGTGGAGACGGGAGACCGAATACGAATAGCGCTGCTCTGAAATGCGTGAGTGGCAGCAGAGGCGTCTTTCGGTGCCTGCTTTTAGGTCCGAATAGGTGACAGGCAACGCACTTTGGTGGTGGTATGGAATCTATGGAGTGCTCACGCAATCGCGGAAAGACGGCGCATTACGCGCATTATATGCAGAGGGGCAAGACACCAGATGCGACTCGCCGGCCCTCACTTCCTGGAGCCCCTCGCGCCAAACCCTAGATTCTTTTCGCTTAAACAGTGTCCTGAGGAAACTTGGAGACGAATCTGAACGGTGGCACGGACAGGCTGACGACGTTGGCTGCCGGGATCAGTTTATTATGGAAGCTGTGGAGACACCCTGGAAAGGGGCGCCGCAGTACCTGCAGGAACAGGAGAATCAGCCGACAGCAAATTGAAGCTGCTTGACTTTCCGTGCAGCTAATGCATGCTAATTTGCCTATCTATGTGGCAGCACGTAGAGCCAACAACGAGGAGGATCATGTAGCTGGCTTCGAGGACCACGCAGAAGCAGGATGCTGGACTTTCATCAACAATCCTACAAGAACACGGACGGATAACGACAACCGGAATCATCCAGGTTTCAGTTGTGAGACTGATGGTACCACGGAGTAGAACCACCTATCTATCTAACCATGCAAGCATCATGGCCCCGTATCGCCTACCTAGGTATTAGTACTATAGCTATCTACCTAATTATGCTACACGTGCCAATCTAGCCGCCATCCGGGTGATCCAAAAAATAGACGACATTTATCTGGTACGAAGAAATTAATTAGAGCACTAGCCCTTCTCGAAAGGTCGTAGCACCATTAGATTGCTGGGCCCCTTGACTCTGGAAAGATATACTCCGTAGATATTACGGGGGATACAGCCACGATGGCCTGCATCTTCAACTTCCAGAAGGCTGCTTTGTCATTTCGGCGACAGGGATCATCTGTTATTAATGGCGTCAAATGATCTAACTACGCCACTTGGGCTCCGCACAATATCTTCAAGGACTCGTTTAATAGCTCTCCCACAGATGGTTGGCGTTGACTAGGAAGATCCTGTATCTTTCGGGAGTTGCTATATCATGCCTAGCCTGTCATATACGGAGTGCCACGTGCATTTATTACTTTTGTTTATTTTTAGGAGAAGCATTATGGAATCTCCAGGCTAGCCCAAATACATTCATGCCAGAGCTTTTTATTGGTGGTTTTCCAATCGACTGCTCCTATCAAGGACGTGATTTCGAGCTTTCTCGCTTATCTCATCTTATGACATAAATAGTGTCTTCTAAGAAAGGAGTCATCTAAGAGCACCGCTCTGCACTACTATGCAACAGTAGCAATGCGGATCTTTTTTTATTTTCCCCCTCAAATGATTGTAGTTGTAGCTTCTTCAAGAGGTCTTCTCAAAACGGCTTCTCAAGACTCGACTTTGAGTAGTACTACTACCGGTGCCGCTTCTAGCGCGCACTCTGTAATAGCACTTCATTCTTGCACACCTGCAGCACAATGGCTAAACTTCGGAAGAAGATGGGCCCTCCAATTTGCCGCTTACATTTTTTTTTTCCAATTATCGCCCAAAGATTAGCAGCCCATCTTCAATTCAATTGGAGATCGCCATCCCTCAACTTGACAACTGCAGAAAACTCTGGGGTGGCTGAAAATCCAGACTTAGACCAGTGAATTGCTGAGTTCATACAATACTGTAGGTGCATTGATGCGATAGCCCTGGCTGCGAGTCTCAGTGCCTTTCTGCTTGCTAGCTTCGCGCTATCCGCGTCTGGATTTTGGAGACCACCTAGACTTTCAAAAGCAGTATTGCTGCTACTTATCTCTTCACCACCTGTTCACAAATAACACATGGTGAGAGGCCGCAGTATAGCTGCATTCTGTGTCATCACTATACGCTACAGACGGATGCATTGATGAGAGGTTGAGTGTTTCTAAATACCAGGCTCTCGCATCACTACGTCTAAAGACCCTGGCTTAGCCCTGCTTCACTCAGCGCCATGGCTGCGGCTCAATCAAATTCAGGGGACTTTATCAGCATTCTAAGTAGCGAAGACGAGCGTCCCTTGCCAAAGAAAAGGAGATCCCCAAACGACAGCCCGGCTAGCAACGATGGACAAAATGCTTCTACAGAGCGCTCCAAACGTGCTCGGATAAGCCCTGCCTCTGCTGATAGTATCGCAGGCGCCAAGGTATCAGAAGAAGGAGAAATTGATGAAGATTCTGAGGGTGAAGTTCACACACCTGATACAGGCAGCGAGGGGAAGAGATCAGGGGACTCTGCATCAGGCGCCGTCTTTGTTCCCAGAGACCCCCCGGTTTATACAAATGACTCGCTATCACTTCAACTGCCGGTGTTTTCACAGCAAAGGGAGGGCTCTTGGCTTGAAAGGTTCAAGGAATGGGTGCAGCTTCTGCATACGGCCAACTCATCGCATGCTGCTGAGTTTACGCCCACCCTGATTCGAGCTGCTTACGCTCAATACATCGATATTCACAGCAGACTAAAGTCGAACAAAAAGCGCAGTGCGAAGCTGGCCGCTGATAACTTTGAAGACGCATCTCTGGCACAGTTGCTGGCGTCTCTTCGGCCAGAGGCTGCGCAGGCACAGCAGCCAGCAAATGGGTTGACTGAGCCGCAAAGCCGGTCGGACGCGTCGGACCAGCTGCAAACAGCCAACCACAAGAATGATCAACCAGCTGCTAGCGATGGCCAGCCTGATGAAGTGGCAGCACAGGTCAGTGGCGGCTATGTCATCGATGTGAACCCACAACCTCAGCCTTCAAACGCGCAGAAGCAGCAGCCAGAACCTCAACCTACCAAAATCGCCATGCCGCGCCGAGAAGGCGTTCCGTCGGGGGATGACGCCCTGCAACAGCAGCGTCGATACTTTCCTTCGGCTGCCGATCCATCCAACATGTGCTTGCTCTGTGGACGAGAGGGTCACACTGCAGACGGTTGCACAAACGACTCGTGCAAGTTTTGCGGAAAAAATGACCACTGGGATTATGTGTGCACGTCCATCAAACTCAGATGTCGCAAGTGCAACCAACTTGGCCACAAAGCTGCCTCGTGCACGGAGAAGCTGGCCCTTACCAAACAAGAAGGGCGCGCGTGCAGCTATTGCAACTCGCCCGACCATCTGGAGACTGAGTGCACGGAGATTTGGCGATCATTCCACCCTGAAACGGGAACGATCAAGACTGTTATTGCATTGCCAGTATCATGTTCTATTTGCGGTAGCGGCCAACACTTTGCCGGAGACTGCAGACAGAGACAAGATTCCGCGCCAAATCCAACCTGGTCTTTGGCAAACAAGAGCCAATATCTCGATCCAACATGCAGCTCATCTGCGATTTCCAGCGTTGCGGAGCCTTTGTCAAACCAACCGTCAGACCTGAGAATCCGCGGCCACGCCTCCCGCGCCAACACTGTCCACTACTCCGAGGGCGAGGACTCTGATGATGTGGAATTCCTGGGCCATCGAGCTGCACCAAAACCGGTGCGGACAGGCCGTATTACAGTGTCGGCCAATCTCCATACCCCCAATGGAAGCCATCAGCCTCCTCTCCCGCCCGGTCCACCACCTCCTTTGCCTCCACACCCGTCGAATAGGCGACCGACTGCACCGGGCACAGCAAGACAGGCCTATTCGCAAGGGCAAGTCGGATCTTCGCTTCCCGCCAGACCACCAGCGCCCTCACGGGATTATAGCAGTGTGCCACCGCCCTCTTCCGTGTCTGGAAGAGGAGGACGAGGCGGCGGACGAAGCGACAGAGGTGGACGAGGCGGTAGAGGAGGAAGCAGAGGCTACCGAGGAGGAAAGTTTAGAGGTGGAAGATATTGAGGTGGCATTTCAGCCCCATAATAGTGGAATGTTGCGAAATCCAATGAAACCCGGGGGTAAATCGAATTGCAAGCACAGATGATCCTCCCAGGAGGACGAATGAACCAAGCAGGTGTTGGACATTTTGATACCCTCTTACATTATAGTCCTTGAATTCTAGAGACAAAGATTCGATGAGGGACGGCTTTGCTGTCCAATGTTATAGACAAACACCAAGCTTTAGAAGCCAGGAGCTTACCCAATGTATGGTAGAATGGATATACACAACGTAGGAGACGACCATTAGAGAGCATGGAGAGAGCACATTGCGGAGGTGCATGCAGACTGCATATTCTCATGCAAGTCCTTGCGTGGAGATGCTGCATGTCTCAGTGTGCCTGAATATCGAAACAGGAGCGCTACTGGTAGTACTCCTGTTTTGCCAGACAACGTATTTCGTGTATTCCAATCCTAGGGCAGTATCCAGAGTAAGGTCTGGGGCACCAAGTAACATGAAAATCAGTATCCAGGTCAAACAAGACCTGGACTTCGCCTTCAATAGCTGCTTCAGAGTAGTGCTGCTTTGTAAAACGAACAGCCAGCCATTTTAGGCGCGCTGCGACGGAGATACTTTGGTGATGTACCCGAAGAGAGCAAGCGGGTGCTAATAGGCGATAAAGGTCCGTTTCAACCCGCCCTCGGGCTGGGGAAAGCGGATATTTTGTGGATTGGCTCATGGCTATCATTGTAAGACGTGGCTAGCGCTGAGTATTGGATGCGATTTTACCACTTCCTTGCCGTGTTGGGCATGAAAGTCAGGAACATTGGGATGAAACACGAGACGGTTTTGCGGCCCAAGAGAGACGTAAAACGTACGGGGTGCGATGAAACATATCGACGTGGCTCCGAGATTATTTGCCAAAAAATCCATTATAGCGACTAGGTAGTCATTATGTTGAAACCAGTGCGTCGAGCTCTCATCTATACTCGTAGATAACGAATAGCATTTTGGTGCATCTCGGTGTACGAAATCACGCCTAAGCTTCACGTCAAGCTTCCATTTGGCTCTCTGCGCGTTGGCCCACCTACACTACACCGCATCGCACTCCGAATCGCTCGGAATCTCACCTAAAGATGGTAGTGTCGGAAGCCACTATCGATATCAAGCCAAATCGACATAAAAATTGACAAAAAAAAAAAAACATCACCAACCCTTGTCCCACGCTTATGCACCTCTGTTCCCCCCCCAACACTATCGCCAATCCACTGGAGGGCTGGAAACAAGAAAGCCATGCGACTCTCCCTGTGGACACATGCAGCTCGCTGTCCAACTAGGGGTGCTTTTGCTGGCGCGGCCCTCTGATGCGGACACGGGTTTGCCTGGCGTTTTTGTCGCGAGAAACTTGGGCTGTAATAATTTTTTTTTCTTCGTGTGTGTTATAGTGGTGAGTCATTGGCCAGTTGTTCCTGAAGCCGGCGACTTTGGCGATGCAGGGTGCTGCAGGATGATTGGAGCGCGGAAGAGGGAAGCTGGCACAACGGAGAGAAAAAGTTGAATTTTTTTCTCTTATCCTTGTATACTTATTTCTAGTGGATGAGCGGCATCCAGTGATTTCATGGCGAAGAGTAGTGGCTTGGGGAGGGTTATACGCCTAATGCCTGGCTTTGGAGAAGGACGAGGCAGGGTTGTAGGATGATATATCCTGATATATATATACTGCTTGCTGGGACGCAATCACGGATCCCTCTCGGCGTATTTTGGATACACCAGGAGTTTCTACTGCATTGTATTCTATGTCTTGCTGTTTTAATTAAGAAATAATAATAAAGAAAGCCTTCAAAATCTCCAGCATCCATCTAATTGGAAGCCTCTGGCCTCTCGATATCCCAGCTATTTAATACCTCTCTGGTATTTCACAGCTCCTTGAAATTCCTCTCCAGACTCTCTCCATCATATCATTGAAACTAGGGCTCCAGTCATAGTAACTGCCAAACACACCTCCTTGCAACACTTGAAACAAAACACCCCAGCTACAGCGATTGCTTGGGCGTCCATCAGCTCCCACGATATGAGACAGATATGGCTTCCATCGAACAACTTTTCATCGCCACGCTAAGGAGCGACCACATCAAAGACGTGCTCTTCACATACCTGTCCATCTCAGACATCTGCGCCATCCGCAAGGCCTCATCTGCCTGCTGCAATTTGGTCACCAAGCGTCTCTTCACCCGCATTCATGTCACCTTCACGGCCAGCACCTTCACCAGGCCCTCGCGCGTTGCTGCCCTGGGCCGCATTGGACAGCACATTGAGCACTTGACATTCTACTTTTCTCACTCAGAGGCGACGTTTCTCCCACCGCTGGTCCATCCAAAGACGGGTGAAGAGATCACCTTCTTGTATAAGCCGCTCACCACCAGCACAACTAGCAAAAGACGGCCCAAGTACTCCAACACTGAACTAGGAGAGATATTGACCCAGCAGTATCCTCCTCTGTTCCATGCGGCCACAAACGTCCCCAGCTTCATCCATGCCATGGATCAAGTCCCGAATATGAGGCATCTAACCATTCGCTGTCCCGGTCAAGACCCCAGGGAAAGGTATAGGAGAGACATTGTCGACTATGCCCTCATCAGCTTGCGCATCGCCATCGAGCGCTCACCGATGACAAAGCTCAGCAAACTCTCTCTCTCGTCACTTCATCCCTCTGCTTTCAACTACCTCAGGTACATCAATGGGATTGGCAGCCTTCCATCTGCCAATCGTAGGTGGCAGCAGATCAAGAAATTACACATCACCGTCGAGTCGTGGGACTTCTACGGCCCTTCTCCCGGCCTTGACCATCTCAAAGTCCTCGACGACTACATTCGCTGCTTCTCTGAAAGACTAGACAAGTTCACTTTTGCCTGGATCGGTGCCAAAGGACCGTGCCCCATTGCCTTGTCTGCTGACCCTCTCTTCGCGCCGCCTCGCAGTGCTACCAAGAAGCTCTTCCATGAGGTTACTTCTCCCATGTCTCCTCTCCCAGTGCGACCTCCCCGGTATCCCATCTATTTCCCTAAGCTGCGCTATCTGCAAATCCGTAATGCTGCCATGAACTCTCCCCAGCTAAAGAGCTTGATTGCTTCCCATCAAAAGACAGTCAAGCAGTTCGGCTTTGAGAACGTTGTCCTTACCAATAACGGCAGCTGGGAAGAAGCCCTAGCATCCGTGAAGGGTGATGACAATTGGTCTCGAAGCAGCACCGCAGTGCCTTCGGAGTTCTCTCTTGTAGCTAACAGAGGCGAAGAGGGAGGACTGCCCAGCCCAAGTGCGGCGGCCGAGGCTGCCAGCAGAGAACTGATGGGCCTGGACCTAGAACTCGGTGGTCTTACTTTGGATGATAATGCGAGAAATGCAGTTTCAGGATTTAAAAACGACTTTGCTAGGCCAGGAGAATCTGATGCCAGCGTTTCTACCAATATCTCACGAAAACGTGTTCGCCGACACCAGAGAAAACATTCCGCGGAAGAGAAGATGGAACAAGCCCCTGAATATACGTATCAATATCCTCTTTCACCTCCCTTATCCTACCACAGCCACAAGTCTTCTTCCCCTGTACATGGCCAAAAGCCATCAAAGCTGCGTTTCAAGCCATCTTCTGAATCCAGCCAAATAGCCTACTCCGCCATTCCCGAGCCGCTGTCCATCACATCTCCCATCATCCCCTCTTCGCCCCAGCCGGTCCTCCTCCAACCGGCCATCTACTCCCCCTATTCCGCTCATCAGGCTGGCCCCAACGAGGGCATGTCAAGTGCACAGCGCAGCCTGGAAAAGGAAGAAAGTCATCGCCTCTTTGCAGAAGACGCAGATGCTAGAGCGAACGCCCTGCAGAAAGCCAAAGAGGCCGTGTTGGCGAAGCTCAGCAGGGAGTTTTATGATAAGAAGAATAGGATGGCAGATGCGGTTTCCGCACGTCGATATATGAATGCAAGAGACGTGAGTGGATGCGGTAGGGACATGGTGATGGAGGATTGGAGAGCAATGGACGGCCGGAGTGCGTTGGTGCCCTTGATTTATAGCCCGTCTTAGGGATGAGGGTGATGGATGGTGTTGTTACGATGATACGACGATATGATCTTGGTGACGGCTACAGCAGTTTGTTTTTGTCTTTTGTTTTCTTATGTCATTCATTTAACAGCTTTTTCCTAGATGTACCTCTTCATGTATGGATATTAGGATGGGGGATGATATGTACAGTACGATCATGACATTCTTTTATATGTAATCCTTAGTGTTTATAATTACAATACAACTCTACTCAAACGATTTGGAGCAATAATATTGTGCAATTCACCTTTTTCCGTAGAGAATTATCAATCAAGAGCTCTCCCTAGCAATCCTCTCCAACACCTTCAGATACTCCTCCACCTCCTTTGACCCTATCAGTGTAATATCCCTCTTCTTCCCTTCAAACGTAATCACTGGAACCGCATCTACATCCCTCCTAATCTCATTCAGCTTGGTCTGCACCTCACCCAGACCTAGCTCCTTATCCAACACAACTTTCTTCGCTTCATCCTCCGGAATCCCTGCCTCTACGCAGGATTCTATGAGGACGTCATCCCCGGAAGGATGCAGCCCTTGCTCAAAGTACCGCGTATACAGAGCATCAATAAGCCTGTTCACCGTCTCAGGGCCCTTGGATTGCTGGAAATATTGAATCACACGGTGTGCGTGAAGCGTGTTTCCCATGGCGCCGTCAAATCTCAGCTCGATGCCCACCGGCTCGGCGCGTCTGCGCAACTGCGACTGGAAGGCGTCCTCTGCATCGACGCTGCCCTTGTGTTTGTGCTCAAAGTACCATTGTTTCTTGTCGACTGATCCAGGCGGGAAATTTGGACTGAGCTGGTAGGGTTCAAAATGCAGGGTGTAAGTGATGATGGAGGATGAGGGAGAGGAACGGAATTGGGAGAGAGCTTGATCCAATCTGTGGGGTTATCAGTTAGTAACAGAGATTCCCATTCTATACGTTCATGGGTGAATCATGCTTTTTCTTTGCTATGTATGTCCTACACGACAATGATTGTTAATTAAGGCTCAGCATAGAAGTCTTAGTATAAACAATGGAGCGCATACCAGGGACACACTGTATCCAGTGTAAAGGTAATCTGTGACTGATACATCTTGTTCACTATATATAGGTACTCTAGGATCTTAATAGATGTGCATAAATTTTGAAATGATATAGCCAATCTTTAGACAATGAAATGAAAAAAAAAATGTTGAAGAGCAAAATCCTCACGCCTCGAACATCAATCATCACTGTTATAGCAGCTATTAGTATGAAGCACTGACTAAGGACTGCGGAGAACCCGGCAATCGGGCGGATGGAATACTGAGGGGTTTGCCATGATAGGGTATGTATTATTACAAATTACAACACAAATGAGACTAGATCGATTCGAGAAAAATGCTTTCATCAAATTTCCATTGCTAGTAAGTAAATTAAAACGAGAAGAAGAACAACAAGAAAGATGCTGGAAGGGGTATCTTTGTCACAAGATAGCCGATGCTAGTCAAACGTAACCTTGGTTCCCGTATGCTGGACCAAGCCACCCGTAAGACGAGCGACAGCAATGTCCTCTGCGGCCTTGAATGGCGCAGGCTCTGATGATTTGGCTCCCCTGCTGTCGTCTCTCTCGTCTGGCCTGCTTCTCCTGGGAGGCCTTGACGTGTCGTCTGCCCTCTTGGGAGCATCTTTGCCGAACCTCTTCTTATATCGCACCCGGTCATCCTCGGCCAACTCAAGCTTCAGCTCCCGACCCAGCATGCGGTTTACCCACCACTTTCGAGTCTTGAACTGCTTCTGGTTTGGCTTTTCCTTTTCCTTCTCCTTCTCCTCATCTTCCGCCTCGTTGTCGCTCTTGTCATCACGGAAGTCGTCTTCGGTTTCCACCTGTTCCTTGATCTTGACAAAGCCCTTGACGGCCCACGCGGCGGCCTCGGGCTCCTTGAACTTGACCCAGCCGTATCCTTTGCATTTTCCAGAGTCTTCAAACGTAGCGAGCTTGGCCCACTCAATCTCTCCGCACTTTTCAAAGTTTCTGATCAAGTCGTCTTCGGTCGTCTTGAAGCTGAGGTTGCCCACGAATACTTTTCGGCTGGTGTTTGCCTCTTGGCGCTGATCGGCCTTTGCATCTGATTTCCCTTCTGCCTTTCCGGCCGTAGCCTCGGGCTCCTTCTCTTTGGCGGGGCGGCCCTCGAATGACTTGGCGTCCTTGATGAGCAGCTTGCGACCAGTCAACTCTGTCTCTGAGAGCGCAATGGCTGCGACCTTGGCGCCGATATCCACAAAGTCCACGTAGGCAAATCCCTTGTTCGCAGGCTTCTCATCCTTGCGTCGGTTAGCGTCCTTTACTGTAGGCAGCTTCACCCTCGTAATCGATTCCTCGGTGATGACGCCTCCAGCGTTGTCTATTAACCATGCGCGAAGCTCCGCTCCCGTCAGCCTGAACGGCAGGTTGCCAATCCAGACTCCATGCTCGGATCGGACCTTGTCCTTGCCATCCTTTTGTTCGTCTTTATCCTCTTTCTCGTCGTCGCTTGAGGGCTTGGTCGGCAATGACTTTCCCTTTTTAAGAGCACGGCGCGCTCGTTTAGAAGGTGGCTCTGGTGCGTTTACATCGACTTCGATTTCCTCGACATCGGCCTTCCGCTTGCTAGAAGTGGCCGCGTTATCCACTTCCGCCAATTGAGGAGATTCTGTTTCTGTGGCTGCCATTATGAGGGTGTTGTTGACGGAATCAGAGCCTGATATGTGTACCGACCTATCTCCCAATATCGCTGAATGGGCTTGCCCAGCAGAAATTTTTTGGGACCCTGTTCAGAATCTCATAATCGATAGGGCGATAACTACCCGAGCTTAAGTGGGGATAGAGGAGCCAGACAAGAGGCTAGTGCTAAGATTGATGCTCTGCTCTGCTCTCAGAAGCAAAAAGAGACCGGCTCTGCTAAAAAAGCCAATCCGACGCCAAAAGATGATGTGCCACGAGCATGCACGCCATTGCTGCTGCTTTTATCCGGCGAAGACCATCTGGAAAGCAGAACCATCCCATAAGCGTAATAAGCATAGGGGAGGATTCCCGCCACACACTCTCGCCGTGTCACGCCAGGCCACCGCAGGCTTCTGAATGGCCAAGGCGACGAAGTGGCGCATGGCCACGTCTTTGCCCGGCATTAGCGTGACACGCATAGTTGAAAAAGGTTTCAATGGATATGACATCGCAAAGCAGCTAGAGAAAAAAAAAATGTGGGAGGAGACCAGTGATTCGTGCGAGCGACCGAATGCAGGCTGAGTCGTGTACCTTGCTAGGCACGGTGGTGCTGTTGATTTGTCTTTAAGCACGGCTGCATTAACATGGTACAACTCCACATTGGCATCAACCCGCAGCTTATACACGGCAATTATACAATGGCGTGGACATGCGTGGCCTGGCGATTGAACCTATTTCAAGGGCTGGAACGTGCGCACCGAGATGCGCAAACCGGTCGAGTTTGGCGTCGCAATGGCACTGGCCAGGTGTTTGCGCGAGGGTCTCTTGAAAAGCATGTTTTACATACGTCCTCCTTGGAGTCGATGAGATGGGCTGGCCTGCCGCAAGGAGAGCACGAGTTGAGCCGTATTGGGCCGGGTCTAGTTCTGCACACTTAGTCGCACAGGCGAAATGACATGACTCTGGCTCCCTTCCCGGCTGCTCAATGCATTGACTTCGCTGCTCTGCTTGGACTGGACCGTCGACGAATGGCCCTGCTCGTACATGTGCCCTGCAGCAGAAGCAGTCGTCGTGGCAGTGGCAGCACGACGGAGCACCAGCTCCGTCTGGGTAACCGCCATGTTGCCTGTGCGAGGATCAATTGCGCAGTTGTCGTGCTTTGTGTTGTAGAAGGATCAAGGCTCGGCACGGCGTCGCAGTTCTAATAAGTGCCTAGTGAGAATCGGACGTTAGTGGCCTCCCACGCCCAAGATCAAGGCTCGCCATGCGGCTCTCCGAGCAAACAAACAGATCGGGGTCCGCAAGGGGCCCTCCTTGCCTTGCGCTATGAAACTTTTCCCTTGCACGGCTCAGGCACGCTGCAGGGCCAGGGCGCTATAGCGCCGGAGAGAAGACAAAACAGCCTGCTGCACAAAAGAGAGACTCGGCCAGGCAACACAGTGGCACCTATAAGCGAGCTCCCTCGAGTCCGGATCAGCTGAAACGATTGCCCAAGGTTTTCTTCCTCTTAGTTGCCGTGAAAGCTGTAGCGTCTCCATCCTCGTACATACAGCGCGCAGTGCAGTGCTGGCGTTTTTGCTAGCGCCGTTGCAGCCCAACGGGCCAACCAGCTGCCGGCTCACCCGCCGAGGCCGCTGAGGCTTACGCTCTGGCAGCGACTGACGTAGAGGCGCACCTGCACCGAGCGTGCCTACGTGCCACCGTCCTCTAGCGGGCAGCGGCGCTGTGCTCTGGGGCGCCACGGGCCTGTAGGAAGCCGGCAGGCCTCCGCTAGCAGCCCGCCGCGACGCTGCGCAGCGAACGCTACGGCAGCCGTCACGTGTCCGGTGCGCTGCGGCGGCCCCAGAGGCCGCTAGCAGGTTCTGCGCATCCCTGGCGACGCAACCTGGCCAGCTGCAAGTCTCCGCATCCTTTAACTGCTACCCACTCGCTCGCAACAACTCAACTTCTGCCCTTGCACTGGCCGGGCACCCATGCAGAGGCCCCGTTGACCGCTCTCTGGCTCTTTATTCCACCGCAGTAGCCCGTCACATCTTTTCTTCGCCGTCCTCTTTCTCCTCTTTCCATTCCGTGCCTTCGCCCCTCTCATCCGGACGGTGATGAATGCGGCCCTTGGGATCGACTAGCGTGGCGGACATCGTAAAAATACAAATATTCTATCCTGGACAGATCATCTCGACGACAGCATCCGCCTCCAGCACCAGCGCCCCGGCCATCCCATCCCAGACGGCGGCAGTCGGAACTCACAACATCGCACGGTCGCTCGACGCTCTGCTTTCACGATGAATGTGCTGCTGTCGCCGCAGTTACCAGTTTTCCCTCACCAGCACGAAAACATGCATCTAACCCAGCGAAACCGTGAGTCACGCTCTTCTGTCTTGATGCTGATTTTGCTTTCTTTCCTTCCTTATTTCTTTCTTGACATTCATTCGCATGATTCTTGACGTAATATCACTGGGCTGACACTTATCCTGCAGTCTCCTCGATTCACAACATGAGCAGCCGGAAACGAAAGGCCGACGAAGATGGAGACGAAAACATGTCACCCATGAGCTCCCCTGCCATATCCTCTCGGCCCCTCATCCGCCCGTCCAAAAAATTCAGATCCAACGACTTGATCGGCAGGCCCCTCTCTCTACCACGACTCTTGGAAACCCTCGACACAAATCAACTGCGAACAGTTTTGGAACGCATCTGCGAACGCCATCCAGATATTGGGCAGGAGGTGGTCTCAGGCGCGCCCCGACCTACCGTTGACTCGGCTATGAACGTGCTGCATGGTTATCAAGAGAGGCTGAATGCTGCCGCTCCATATGGCGAAAGCAGCGCGGAGTATACCTATGACCGAGTCAAGAGTCACATCATCGCCTTGATCGATGCGCTTTCCGATTTCACTCCCCAGTTCCTCCCTCCAATCGAGACTCAGCCTACCAAATCTCTGGAATTCCTTGACGGCGCAACCAGATTCATTCACAACCTTCCGGATTGGCAGCCACAGACTTACCGCCATCACAAAGACAACGCATACGAAGACATCTCAAAGGCATGGGCTTTGGTCATCAATGAAGCGGCGAAGCGAGGCGGTGGATTTAATTTGCATTCCGATGGATGGGACCATAAACTTGCTCGGCATAACGAACAATCCGGAGGACGACTAGCAACAGCCATAACAGCCATGTCAAATAGCGTTGGCTGGATGGGATCGAATGAGAATGGTGGTTCGTCAGATCAAGGCTCTATTCTCAACCAGCTTGTATCGGGTGCATACGGCTCGCCTGTCAGGGTCGGGCCTTGGTAAACGCTGCTATATAATATATGGAGAGCGGCTAGACCATTGCATTTTTCTTTTTCATTTCTTTCTCTTCTCTCGCCAGTCCGATGGTTACCCGAGGCGACACTAGAGCAAGCTACGACACTTATATTTTCATCACGACAAACACATTCTCCTGCATCAACGGGTTATTATAGACTTCGGCACTCATTTTTCCTTACGCACAACTTGGCTGGTTTGGCGTTGACCTCTTTCCTTTGTAATTTTTGATATCCTTTCTTTATCTATCTATCGAGTGGCGGTTGGGATTCTACAGTGTGGCACTTTTCTGGTTTATTGGTCTTTGTACTGGTACGAACACATCATCCTCTGTAAATATTTAAAATTACAAAAGAATTTCTAGTCCTGTGTTTTGAACAGGCGTGGATCAGCTTTATTTTCTCTTCTCTCGACATGTGAAACTACCAGCCAAGAGCAAATTATGCTGATGATGAACTTGCTTTGTATTTGCTTGAGAACCGTACTGTTAAACAGAAGCTGAGGATTTGGATGCTCAATTTTTCTTCATTTCATAAAATCCAGTGAATAAACCGCTCAGAGCTGACGACGCAGTGAAGCTCTTTTAGCCGTACACTACCTACCTAGTTGGTGTTAGAGGCGCTTAACGACATGCTAGTAGAGGTCAGGCGGACTAGATGGCGGTTGAGCTGAGATTTCTTGGTGGTTGCAGAATCCCGGGTACGTACTACTGTAGATACTGTACCTGTACCTCCAGCAGCAAGCTGCCACTTTGGCAGGTCACGTGCTCTCCTGTTTCCCATTAAACAGAACGCGCTTATTGCTATGCTGCTAACGCGACACATCGTGAATGAGAGCCTAACACGACCTTTTTAGTATCCAAGGATTCCAGATACTCAGGTGCGGCCGTTCTTATTAAATCCAGAGCTACCTAGGGCTGGTATTCTTTTCCCTCGCTTTTTATACCGATGCTAGAGTAATTTTGGCCGCCCTCCATGCCTGCGTATGCCCTCCCTCACTCATATTGTGGTAGCCTGATAGGTCGTTAATAACATCATCCAGTCCGGGCGATCAACACCAAGCGTGGGCTAACCCCTTCGAAGAGGCCAAGCCCCGCGTATCAGAATGGACGGCTAAAGAGATTGCCACAATCTCGTCACGGCTAGATAAACAGCTCGGACCTGAATACATCTCTTCACGCGCTGGGCCCGGCGGTTCACGGGTCCATTATCTCACTGCCGAAAAGGTGATTGGCCTGGCCAACGAAGTTTTCGGCTTCAACGGATGGTCGTCCTCGATACAGAACATCCAAGTCGATTTTGCCGACGAAAATCCTCAGACACAGCGTGTGAGCATCGGATTATCTGTCATCGTTCGGGTCACTCTCCGAGATGGCACGTATCACGAGGACGTTGGCTACGGCTCTATAGAGAACGCAAAGGGAAAAGCGATGGCCTTTGAGAAGGCGAAAAAGGAGGGGACGACTGATGCCTTGAAACGGACGTTGAGGAATTTTGGCAATGTGTTGGGCAACTGCATCTACGACCAAGACTACGTTAAGCAAGTTACCAAGATCAAGACCCAGCCGAACAAGAAGTTTGATCCGGATAACCTTCATCGGCATTCCGACTTTGCGAAGAGGGAGCCTACAAAGGATATAATCATGAATACCGTCAACAATGGGACGAAGACCAGTGCTCCTGCCGTCGCCACTACTGCTTCCACCTCCACTGTTGGAGGATTCAAGCCAGAGCCCATGGACTCATTTGATGACTTCTTAGGGGGTATGCTGTCCTCGGATGGTTTTGAAGAAATCGAGGCTGAATATCTATAGAACTTGACGAGGCGGATTTCTGCGTACCAGGTGAAGGCCATCCAGATGAGATCGTACTTCCCAGCGCTGTCAACCTATCCCATGACAAGCCAGCGCTTCCGAACGAGTCACGGCAGGCCCAGCCTCCAGCTGGACAACCGGCAAAGCCTATACCAGGGAACAACATGAATCGACCGCCCCAGCCGCAGCCGTATACTCCGAGGCAAGGACAGCCACCACGACCGCAGAATGCCCCGCAAACAAAAGATTCTTCAATGGCACCTCCTCAACAGCCGCCTCCAGGGGAACCCGTGGCATTCTTCTCTGCGAGATCTACACTTGATCCAAATCAATCCAGCGGCAACCAAAATCAACAAAAGCAACTGTTCAATCCCAAGGCGGAGAGCCCTTCTATACGAAAAACCCCCGGAATCGATCATACATCATCCAAGCCTGTGGCGAGGAACGGCCAGCATATCCCTCCGGCTAACAGCCAAGCACCGTCTTCTACGCAAAGTGGCAACACAGGGGGCTTTGCGTCGCTGCGGCAGTCAATCAACAGCTCTCAAGCCAAGGGCAATACAATGAACCCATCACTAGACCAAGCTCGTAGAATAGGAGCGCCGGGTGGTCTGGGCAGTCCTCTTGCAAATCGAGGCCAATATAAGCCTCCGACGATGAAGCGAACCCTCCCAGCTGAAGGGAATGAAACCAATGGAGCAAGATCACCGTTGGTTGATATTCCCACAAATGCGACGAGTGCTAATGACGGAGACGGTTTGGATGCAAAGAGACAAAAGGTGGCATAAATGTCATGATAGATCATAAAAGCGTTCGAATATGAAGTAAGGAGCATGGTGTTTTGGAGTTTATATGGGCGATGATTAAGTTTTTTTATGGCTTGGTATCTAGGGAATTTCGAAGTGCCAGAACTCAAATGTATCGTGGGATAATCGACTCACCATGAGATGAAATGTAATTTAAGCGTTATTTCAAGTTTGAACTGCCATACATTTCCCAGAAGGGAGATTCATCTGTTACCTTGTCGGCCTTGGCTGCTTTGAGATATTGCTGAAGCTCAAGTCAATGTAATGTACAGTTTCCATATCCACTCTTGCAGTCGTAAAAGAAACGTGTACATAGTTAGTCCAGTTGCCGAATTTTATCACAGTTGACTTTGACAGTCATTTTCTTGTTTTTCAGTAAGGCTCGTGCCACTTTCGCCACATCCCCCAGATGGTCGCTTACATCTTCGGCGAGTGAGATATTGATCAGGGTTCGCTTCCTTTCTTCACGTTTCCAAGTGCTACTACGAAGTTGCTACAGTTTTTTTTTTTTTTAAAGCTAGGATCTGCGTTGAAATGGGCGTAAGCAGAGAACTCATCCTGGCTAGGGGGCGGAAACGTGTGCTGGGGAGCATCCCACTCTGTCTCTGGGACGTAAGCAAGAGGTTTATAAGGGAAGGCCTGGTTCTGTAGAGCGAGGCCATTTTGAAAGATGAATGAATAGCTGATAAGGTTTTTCATATGGAGTGATTGGGCTGCGCTGACGCGCTTGGGGAGGAAGACGCGGGTCTTGCGTATGAGAAGACCGTCTAGCGAGGCATTGAAGCGATTGGTATTGACGCGGCTATAGACGCCGCCGCCATGGGTTTGAATCAAGAATGCCGATGTGATACTGGGTTGGGGTGGAGTTGATAGAGCTGGTGGAGTCAACCGGTATTAACTGGAGTTGTTTGCGCGGGGAGTTTGACGCAGTTTTATGTCCATGACGCAGACTTGATTGTTGATGGGGAAAGAGATCGATATTGATGCGTAATACTTGTTGGAAATGAGAAGCTCGGTGCTGAACATGGGGTCGTTGATGAGGTGACGTTGTTTGGAGTAACAGCCAAATGAGTAAATGTACATGATTCCAGTAGTGTCAAGGAAATCGAGTTCGAAACCTTGTGTTACAAGTCTTTCATCTTCTACAAAGTTAGGCATGCCTCATACATCTCTCGACGCACCTCTTGCTCGCCCATTTCAGAGTCATCTCCACTATCGTCTCTATTATCATGTCATCTCGATGTAATCGAGGAAGCCAAGGACCAAATGAAATAGATGTATGAGCAGAAAGTAGAAAGTCTTCCTCCTCCTCACGTCAGTTTAGGAGTAAGTGAATCTAGAGACGGCTTCTCGCTATAGAGGGACTATGATCCAACTAAGCAGGGAGTTCGAGTCCTGATAATATTTAAAACCCGGACCCGGCGAATGACAAACAACAAATCAATTACTCAAAGCTATGTGCTTCGTGTGCGAAACACTCTGCATAGGCGGCGCATGATGAAGGAGAGCCTATTTACTGTACAAAATTGCGGGCCTGCGTTTAACGGAGGCGGTGGATTTCCTATTGCACCCCACTTCCTTGATAGTGCCAATTGGCACAATGATTGTCAATAAGCTTAATAGGCGGAGTGCCAGAGTGGTTAATGGGTATGACTAGAAATCATATGGTTTCGGCCTCGCAGGTTCGAATCCTGTCTCCGTCGGCTTATATCTTTTTTCTTTTCTATCAACCTTTTCTTTTTGTTTTTTTTGTCTTTGCCTTGTGTCCCCCCCCCCCCCCTTTTTTTTTTTTTTTCTTTTTTTGCATGTGATTTTCTTTCGCCGTTAATGAAATTTAATTGCAATCAAATCAATGTTCTTTGTGGCACCTTTCCAATTGTACAAGTGATATACAGTTTTTGTCTACATATAGTCTACATAGCCCATGCCCAAACGCCTCCCATATTTCCCCCTTATTAATATCACCTCGATATACATATCATACATCCTCATCCGTCCCGACTCAATTCTACAGCCTTCTCAAAACGCCATTCTCGACATAGCTGCCTCGCACCCGGTTCCCAACATTAAACAAAAACATGAGCCGAATTATCACCAACACCGTGCACAGCTCTACACAGTAAATGCATTCCACCGACACGTCAGAAGTTCCCTTCAAGCACGCCAAGTTCCATACCAAAAGCACAAGTTGGCATCGACGCCATAGTCGGATGTCGTCCGCGTAGTACATGACAATTGCGGCCATGGCCATCAATGCCGTCATGAGGCTTAGCATCTGCTCAAGCACGAACTGGTCTCGAAATAGGTAATAGTGCTCTTCGCTGCTGATCCTGGTGAAGAGCAAGGTCCCGCCGAGTGTGCGGTTGCGGAGGTTGACATAGCCAGTCCAGAGTGTGATGGCAGGCTCTATTTTCTGGAAGAAGAGCCGGTACATGGGGTGAATGTATGAGACGGCGCTTGAGGTAGCCATTGTGAGAATAGAGAAGAGACAGTGTAAGTGATGACTTTGGTGTATCAGTGCGACTGGTGTTTTCAGAATGATGTGAAAGTAAAAAGTATGATTTCGTTTGAAACGAATTGAAGCTATTGGCGAGCTATTTATTTAATACCAAACACTTCATTTAGGCTTCCTCTGCCTATGAACTTTTTTTTTTTTTTTTTTTTTTTCCTCTTCTTCTTCAACTATCGGTATCGCCAAGAAGCCAAAGCTCCATTCCGCTAGGCAACCGCGCAGCCGCTCCACTATATCAGGATCTGGAAATTGAACAAACACGGAACAGAAATCAATGGCACTAAGCCTAAGCTACAATAGGTTCTGGCCGAAATTTGTTGTTGGGAGTATACAATAGTAGTTGGGCTGTGTAGGACATAATATACAGTAGATAATGCATTGGGGCCGTCTCTCATACGGTGATGGCCATCTCTCTTGAAGGGTAGGCAGTCAATGGTCTGCTCTTTCATACTCTGTACAACTCAAGAGTATTCCTTTCAAGCGTTAGTCAAAGATGCAGTCGTCAGCTTTGACAGACCTTCTTGCGCCTGCTTAACCCCCTCGGGAAAGTCCATCTTGTTGCTCATCTCAATGCACGCGTTGTACTTCTTCTTCGCCAGCTCTGTCTTGCCCAACATGGCTGCCACGTCTCCCCAGTTGCAAAGCGCAACAGCGCATGCCTCGTCACACTCAGGGGTACGATCGTCACCCTTCACATCCTTGGCGTGAACGTATGCGTTCTGTGCCCAATTCAGGCCCGCCTCGAGAAATTCTTTTCGCGTCTTGGGCATAGAATCGTTGAAAAGCTCTTTTAAGCCTTCAGAGGGCTCCATTGTGCCTGCAGCGTAAAGAGGTTGCTGAGCAAATGATGCTGCCAGGTTGTTCATGATGACTGCTCGGTGGCAGGGGCTTTCGCATAGTCGGAGAGCTTGGAAGAATAAGGGGATGGCGAGCTGGAACTGGGAGCGGCGCTCATAGTCTCGACCCAGAGACTCCATTGATCCTCCAAGTTCTTCAGGGCTGAGCCACTTTTCTTCGCCGGGTTTGGGGCCCTCGGTTCTGCGCCTTCGGAATTCTTTCAGCGAAGTCTCAACTGCCCAGACAAGATGAGTGTGAGACTGGTCAGGGTTGAGCACATGCTCATCTGCGTACAATTCACCCAGCTTAACGCTTGTGGAAATGGCTTTCAAAAGCAGCCGTTCTCGTTTGCGCCACAGAGTCTCAATGGGCTCCGCAGGTGCAGCTTCGTCCGCTTCCTCTTTGGGCTTGTCATCAGAAGTGGTATTCGCTGCAGCGACCTGTTGCTGAGCTTCACCAACATATCTTCCCTGATCATTCACTTTCCCGTCCTTTACAGATTGTTCCATGACATCAACCCACTTCCGGCAGTCTCCGAGAACTGACTCAAGCACGTCAATGGCAGCTTTGTGGCTGTTGATCTTCTCAAGCCAAAAGGCCACTTGGATCCTAATACCCAGCACTTCGTCAGAGAAAGGGTCCAGCCCAATTTCTGTACACTGCTCCATTGCCTTTTTATAATATCTCAGAGCAAGCTCGGGATCGGGTTTGTAATTGGTGTAGTAGATGGCGCGGCGCAAAGTGTTTGCGACAGGCTCCGGGTATCTGCTGAACTGCGAGTTGTAAAACGTATTGATGTAGGCTCTGATTGCTACCGCGGAGAAGACGAAAGTGAATATCAAGCTACGTAGTATTAGACTAGCTACTTGGAGGAGAGAAAATCATGTTAAACGCTGGGGCACTCACAGGAGAATGTTCATCGTGGTCACAGCTGGGTTCTCGCGATATGACCGCCGGATGCCTTGAGGGCTCAGCGCGACCACGAGGTTCCGCAGGCTGACTCCCAGAGCGCGCCCAACAAACTGACGAAAGGTAATCTGAGGCTTCCCAGGCGCTGATTCGTGATCTCGAGGCGTTGGAGACGTCGATTGGTGTCGTCTCTGTTCGGGTCGCAGAGCTACAACGGCTCGCAAGTGGACGGTTGCCGTTGGCGACTTGACCTGCACGGAGAGCAGCCCCGTCGTGGCATGGCGAAGGCATCTGCCCCCGGCCGGCCTCAGCGAGGCAATTGCAGAGACTGACATTGCGCCTCGAGTGATATTCCCGCGGCTGCTGAGCACATGCAAGTGAAGCTGCAAGGCTAGAAATGTTTCCCATGACGGCATGCGAGCGAATCTTGGTGGCATGTGGCCCGTGCGCCACAGTTCCAATTCGCGCTTTCTGTGCCGAGGGTGGGGGGCAGCAGAATGCCGAGCAAGTGATTAAGAGCCTGGCGCAGCTCAACACTCTCTCCGAGCTCTTTTGCCTTTCACCGCACAGTTCTGGCGAGAAGAGCATAGAGAAAATGTCTGGAAAATTTGCGCCGAAGGTCCCCGTCCAGCTGGATCCTCCCAAGGACGACCCGATATCTCTGGAAGACTTGGCGAAGGCCAACGGTAAGCCCGCCCTGAGCCCCTCTGGTTCTGCTTGTGATGCCGGCTTCGCAGCCTCGGGACATCAGCATGGATAGGGAACAGCAGGAGTTGCTGTAGCTGTGGAAGGTCACGAAGTCGTCTCCGTTTACAATGAGTAAATATGATGATTTATACCGGCCATTCATAAGGACCAACTTCTCTAACGACAAGTGATATCTCATGAACCCTCGGCTAATTCGGTCTTACAGGCACAAACGGAGAAAAGAGCTATGTTGCAATCAAAGTACATCTCCAGAATACTACAGCATATAAAAAGCTAGCATAACTGACAAGATCTCTAAAGGGCAAAGTTTATGATGTGTCCGGCAACAAGATGTACCAGCCTGGAGGCTCATATCATGGTAAGCAGCACATCCATGTTCACCCATGTTCACAGTGCACCGTCACTGGCGTTTATGCACTGCATCGAAAACAAGCAGTTAATCTAAAGATGCAATTAGTGTTCGCCGGCAAAGATGCTTCCAGAGCATTAGGGATGACGTCCGTCAAGCCAGAAGACGTCCGGCCAGATTGGCACGATCTTCCCGATAAGGAAAAGGGCGTTCTTGAGGATTGGATTACTTTCTTCTCCAAGAGATATAACGTGGTGGGAGTTGTAGAGGGAGCCACCAATCAGTAAATGGTTGGTGTTTGGGCGTCAGAATAGTATGTATATATGAGATGTGAGCATTGAACAGTTGGCACTACCTAATACTACATCACAACAGCCATAGTTGCTTGAGATTCATACCTAATGAGTTGGTGCGAGAAGAAAGTATGTACCGGTATCATAGTCTCGATCTGGTCAATTGTGATACAGCGAGGTATACACATGCATGCATGACTCCAAGATGTCGAGTTCACAAGCAGCCACAGGCTCGCAGCTTACCAGCAGATGCTGACCTCGCTGCTCATCTCAAGACTAATACTCCGCCGAAGAAATCCACTCGGCCGAAGTGATACCACCATATAACTGTCATCAATACTATGCATCGGGCTTCAGTGATGGTGGTACAGCCATGAACCTAATGTTATATAAGTGGGCCGTATCACAGACTACATACAGCGTGGATATCGTGGGGAGATTCTACCTAGTATTCAGGCCCGCCGACACTCAACATGTACGCGCCTATATCTTAACAACCAACCACCAACTACGAGTCATGCTAAGCCCAAAGTCCCATAAATACATGTAGCATAAGTCCTTTGCAGGTTTGTATAGTTTCCACAAGCAGGCATCATACGCCCCCTCCTCGTCTCGCGAATTCGCACCATACGAGAACTATTTACGCATCAGCTAGTATTACAAACGCCACGCCTGAGCAAGAGGTCAAAATAGGTAAAACATGCATTTATCTGCATTAGGCTCTCTGGGATACTCCCCTCCTCTATCAATGCTATCTCGCCAAGGATCTGGATATCTCCGCAAAGCAGTAGGAATAGCTTCCGTGTGGGTGAGTGTCACACGCCCTGTAACCTATGCACACTCCTTGCATCGCGACAACTACTAATCCATTCGCTAGAAGCAGTGTCAAGGACATGGGAACATCTCATAGTGGATTTCCACCTGAGAATCTCAATCTTAAATTAGCGTCGAGGGCACCCCTCGCTTACCACGTCGTCTGCATGAATCCAGCTATCGACACATCATGCCCCTCCCCTCTCTCATTCGGCCTTGTCGTTTCCCCTCCCTCTCAATACAAACCCTCCATCAGCCGCAAATCCTTCCAGTTAAACACGATTCATGCGTGAATGCCAATAGACAAGTTTGATGTACACTCCTCCGAGACCGTCTCCAGGCCCTGGACATCAGCCAGTACCCTTACCCCTCCCTTGCTCGCCGGCTTCATGGTCCTCCATCGATATGTAGTAGTGACATTCAGTCAAGTCCTCCGATTCGATACACCCTTAGTAGCGCACTCATCGCACGGTACGGTTTGCCTCCACGAGTTACGGAGCACCTTGACGCCCAGACACCCGTGGTTGGGATCATTTCGCGCAAAGTGACAGTAGGACTTTAGGCGAACGCGGGAGTGGTTACAGGTGAACAAGAATTCTTCCCAGTCGCACATTGTGGTGGCCAAAGTTCGAAACAGCGTAATTTTTGTCAGCTGGAGAGGGGGAAATGGGCGAGATCACATTAGCAGCGATACGATATGTACAGTGACATGTCATTTCAATCTTACCGCAGGGTTGTAGTGAAAACGCTTGGTATCTATATCAAAGATTGAAGTCTTTCGTTTAAAAGCTTAGCATATTTTGTAGTAGTATATATCTCTAAGAAGAAAAAGAAGAGCAAGACAGTGTTGGGAAATGGGCTTCAGAAGCCTTTTATGTTTATTTTGTACTTCCACAAGTTAATCATGGCCTTCAAACAGGCCGCCAAACGTTCGTTCGCCATGTGGTGACAACATGTCTGCAAACAAATCCATCACCGATTCACTTTACGCAGTCCCAAGAGTGCTGAATAACAAGTGCCTTGGCTGAGCGCAGGAAGGTAGATGTCGTGGTATCTCATGAGGGCAATATACACGATCTAATTCCGAATACGGATTTCCAAGCATAAGCATGATGAAAGGAGGAGAGATGATGGCCAGTCAAAGATCTGTCAGCTACGTGGTGTATCCATGTACCCCTGTTGCTTTCAACAGGTTGCTTTTCGCAATAGACTTGCTCCCTTGTTTTCCACAAAGAGTAATCGAGGTCGTGCAACATGCTTAGAGCCTATGAAAAAGAAGCTTCTCTGTTAAATGTAGTAAGAGGAGAAAACAGCCGTAGTACAGGCTGATCTTAGATCTTAGAGTAGCGTTATCTAGCACACCATTAGATGCATATGCGGACCAGCGGACCAGCGGACCAGCGAGGCCTTTGCGCATCCTCAACTTCTTGATTTCTGTTGGCTGGGGAGCTAGGACTTGCATAAAACACTCTCAGCTGCGTACGCGCGTTGTCGAGGGCTGGATAGCAGCCCATGTCAGGCAGAATTCAAAAGAATGAAAAAGCCCAACCTTCGGCTTCTTGCCCATCATAGGCTATGTAATGCTTGTCACCTCTGCCCGTACATCTTATAATTCCCGCATCCTTTCACTACCTGGGCGACTACCACCCTTGAACCGCGTCCTGGGCCACAATCTTTCCATGTCCCTTCACTTGAAAATCATGGTACGGACGTCAAATGGTAGAGGGGGTTAATGCACAGCTGCGCGGAACAAGGGGGAAATCCCCCGTGTGGCGCCTCCTGTATCACTTTAAAGGCATATGCTCCAATTATATTATCAATGTTATTAGCAGTATCGATATTTTGTCCAAATATCATGGCTGAGTTAATTAGATGGGGGCCGAGACACCCAGATTGATCTTATTGAGCTTGGATGTGGTTTCCGGGTTCCTGGGCTTCGCTAAGCGTGGATGAGTGAGAGTCGGTGGGTGCGACCTTACGGATACGGCAAGCCAGATACTTCAAAGCCAGAATCCGTGCGTGGTAGTGCTGCTCCAGTGACTCAAAGCGACGCGGATGACATGATCCTCCCACACCGGAGAAGCAGTAGTAGTAGATCTTGTATTTACATTGGACCCATCCCGGCTTGGCAAGGGCTGTGTGGGTCACACGATCCTTGCAGCAAGGACAGAGCATTCCCGTATACAAAGAGTCAATAAGTGCTGCAACGGCCCCCTTGAAAGCTGTCTCTGTTCTTAGCGAGTTGCATATACCAGGTGGCCGCTGTGACATGAGAGAAGCAAACATGATAACAAACAGGTTTTCTCCCTCTGCAAATTGAGCTCCGCCAGTACGCAGCCGGCTGGTTTCCCCGGTCCAACCATGACCTGGGAAAAATTCCAACCTGAATGGAGTATGTGATGCGAAGCGTCTTGTACTTCTAGATAGTAGGCACTTGGTAGATGTTTCGAACTGCGTGGTGCGGCTGGGGGATTCTAACCTTGATATCCAATAACTATAGATACCCCTTTCTGCTAAATCTGCCACTGGCAGCAGTTTGAATTTTGAGAGCCTTACACGGAATACCCATGTATGCCCATATGCGTTCCAATAATGCTTCGACTTGTATTTCTTGGCTGGTCGAGCAGATCCATAATTGCCGACAAGGGCCCATCTTTGAGGGTAATACAAGCAAAGTTGCTGCTTTTCTGCAATGACTTACACATCATGTTGTGAACTGGCTTTATTTTGTGGATAGTTTCACAAGAACTTTCATTCAATACACAAAAAGAATGAATTATAGGAGCGCTTAACGTTTTATGGCAGAAGGATCTTTATCAATAAAATCTATGAGACAAATTAGTATCCCCCGCCACCGTATCATCAGCAAATGCCCCATATGCCCCATTCGGCCGGTAGAGAGACTACTTGTACTATGTGTTTCATAACAACTCAATGCTATGAATACGTTTTGATAATGAATAGGTTGATATCAACAAATATAATATCATATTTCTAGCGAAGAGTATAAATAATTCGCCTATAAGTAGAATTAGGCCATGTTATGAATATATATATATATATATATATATATGGTTCTTTATTTAAATATATCTAGGGGCTACCTGCATAAAGAAAGAGGTTACTCTGAAAGGCAAATATGAACGCAAAACAACTACTTGTGTAAAACCAGTATTGTCTCTCTTGTGAACGTCTACATCTACAGGTAATCTAATGTATGTGATTTGACAACTCATGCATAGAATACGAGATTGATTTACCAGCATGGAAGGCTATATATAACCCAGGGCAAGCAAAGCCTAGCTTCTGTTTCTAATGCTCGTCTTCACTGGCTGTTGCATTCCGTAGGCGCTGAAAGATATACCGAACATCATCTACTGGTGTCAGTGCAAGCACAAGGCTGCCGCTAAATGTTATTTTATTACTCCCACAGCTGCCCAAAGGCCTCAAGGCAGGGTCTATTTTTAGTTCACTTGGATCAGTCTGCGGCATTTAGCGGAAAGAGAAGGATTTATAAATGGGAAGTGCAGAGATAACACTACTGTTCCTCTTTCCATCACTCTATCTGTCATCTTCGAGAACAACATCTAGACGGCGCAAACGATGGTTCGGGTATATTTAATCTCATAAAACTCTAGAACCGCCCTTTTATACAAAACTCCTACAAGCAGGCTTGTGTTCTCCGAAATATGTCATGCTTATCGCAACGTGAAGCTCGGGATCAATCCTCCAACAAGCCGCTGCTACTCCACGCGCTTCAACCCACCCCCTACACCCTGCCTATTCAAGTCTGTTACAAGTCTATTGGTACATTTTACAACTACTATGCCTAGCAACTATAACATGGTACTACAAGCTAACCATTGCTCTCATTTCACGACAGGCCAGGAACAGCTTCCTACATCGCTTGATTAGATGAGCCAAACCCCAGATCAAGTGCTGGCTTATAAACCCAATACAAGGCAAATTGCTTGCCTTGCCAAGGAAACCAGGGCAGCAGCCTCGGCTTATGCGGCAGCAAGTGACAATGGATCATAACAGGAGCCACGAAATTTACATGGCCGCAGATTATCAGGCCCGCAACGTGGACGTGCGACAAGCGGCGCAAGACGAACGCAGATGGTGGCGATATGGATCGTGATTTGTGGCATAGGCTGAGGGCTGTGCTGGCAGTGACATCTGCACGGCATGCGTCAAGTTGGTTGAGAGCCAAGAGTATGTTGCGTCGCCAGTTGTGCAGAAAGGAGTGGAGGGGGAACAAAGGAAAGGAAAGGAAAGGAAAGGAAATGGAAAAAAGAGGACTACTAAAAAAAGAAGGAAAACGCCATGAAGAATAAATGAAGAGGGTGGAAAAGGTAGGATGGAAGGAAAGAATAGAATGCAAGGAATAGGATGGAACATTCTTGGCTGGCTGGATAAAATCGTGATGCGGCAAACGGCATCTGGGAATGCAATTTGGGGGCTGAAAAATCTTGGGTTTCGGGCTGGGTCGCGGTCTGCGCTGCGCTTGTGACGGTTGCCTCGCGGTTGCCTTGTGGTGGTTGCCTTGTTAGTCGCGGTTGCCTTGGCCGCTCATGGGCGCTCATGGGCTCCTGCCATCGAGAAAATGCTCCTTTCCCTTGAGCAACTGCGCGCTATCGGTGAATTGCGCTGTCTGATTGGGCCAGAGCGAATCCCGTGCTATGCCCGTGCACTGCATCTGCATATTGGACGCTGCGTCTCACCGAACAAAGCAAAAGTGAGGCGAGAGGCATTTCATCATCGCGATCAGTGCCGGATATCGGACGCCCTTCCGGATCGCCAGCGATATCGACGAAACACCACTGGCTGGAGGCGCTGCTGGGCCGGCAGACTGAGGCAGGGCGGAGACGACATCCCGCGTCTTGATACCATCTGCCTGCACCATTTGCCAACAAAAAGATCTGGCTGCCAACGCTCATCTCAGCCACCCCAAGCACTTTTGATCCTCCATCGCGGAAGAGGAGCGGGTGTCCGCGCGACGCCGTGGCCGTTGACCGCTAGCTTTGGACATTGCCAGCTGTTATTATTAGTAGCTGGTTGCCTCGCCGGTCTCTGGTTGCCTCGTCTTAGTCTCAACCTCTTTCGTCTCTGTCACTGGTGCAAACCACGGCACAGGCTTTGGCGGTGATGCTCGATCCAGCACGGTGCACCTTCGCTGGCTAATGCTGCCCGACCTGGCTCTGTTGCGTGCGCATGTGTGCCTTGGCTTGTCTCTGCTCTTATTTGTTACTCAGTGTTACGCTTGACTCCCGTTATTGAGGCTGAGGGCATCCGCAGACCGACTCTGGCCCCTCCCATACCGTCGTACGCCAACCCCGCTGTTTTTGTGTCTTCGACGACGCATATTAGTTTTCTTCATCAACTGAGCAAAGCAAGACATTTGTCAGGATCTTTCTTTGCTCTGCTCAGCACTGAGACTATATCTCATCCCTATTCCCTCCAAGTTCGCCCCGGAGGTAGAGAATCGACACGCATATATCACCGACAGGCGGTGCGCAGCCACGCAGGTATACGCCAGCCAACGGCTCTATCCGCACTAGCTCCTAGCCCAGCATGAGTCCTTCTCGTGGGGAGAATCCTCAGGTTCCAGAGCCTTATAGCATGTTCTATGAGTTCTATTCCGGATCGGATGATCCCTGGTTTCCTGCCAGTGTCATCCAGCCGGCACAGTCGTTGAACCCGTCTCGCTCGTCCACATATGCCTACAACACAGGATCACGCTTCCAAGACTTTAGGAGCCCTCCTGTGCCCTCTGATTGCGATACCGCTCTAGACTCTGGCTACGGAGGCAGTCGCACTACATACAGCGCTATTGAGAGCGTCACATCTGTTAATGAAAATGATAGGTACACGGAAGCTGGTTTCCTGGATACCCAGACGGCGGAACAGCTCATTGGTATTGGGGACCTGAATCTCACTTCTACGGCCTCAATGTATAAGACGCCTGTGATGGCATCGCGCCAATCTGCCAATTCTAAACTCCACCACTGTAACGTATGTGGAGCCAATGTCAAGACGAAATCAGAGCTCAAGTACGTTTGGCATACAACAAATATGCGCAAGGTTCCTCCTCGGCGCCTACTTACTAATATGTCATAGAAAGCATAACCACAGGCATAACAAGCCGTACAAGTGCGATTACGAAAAATGCCCCAAGGCTATTCAGGGATTCAGCACGACCAACGATCTCAGTAGACATAAAAGAACAGTTCACCGTGAGCATGATAATAATGCGCCCATCTTTGTCTGCTGCCATGAACCTTGCATCCTTAAGAAGGAGAAGCTGTGGCCGAGAGCTGATAACTTCAGGAGCCATCTGACTCGCGCTCATAATATAACGCTTAAAGCAGATGATGATTTGAGAAGCTATCGTTACCAGCATGTGCTATCCTTTCTTTACATCTGAATCAAGCCGTCAGATATAGATTTGATGCTAACAACTTATTTAGCCCAGCACCAACAAAATCGCATGAATTCCGAGATGGCAGACCTATAACGACTAACATCCGTGTTGGGCCCATCCATTCCGAATCGCCATCAGCATTAACCCCCCATGTGCATCTATATACGTGTCGCCATAGTAGCTGTTCCCAAGGAAAAGAATCTGGGTGGCTAACTGCCGATGGCCTTCAAGCTCATTTAACCCGCATTCATGGTTTAGACGGCGACGATAATACGCATCACCGTGACCAGTATGTACTTTTGATACGCGCTATTCTTTTTTACTACAAACTAAACACTAAACCATTGCCAATAGGCCAGATGAAACCGAGCTACACGCCCTCCGAGGTGTGGGATCCTCGGTCGCTGATGTTGATCCAGAGTCTCGACCGACACAGGTGCAAGATTCGCCTGATTTGCGGAGTAGCCAGCTCCCAACAGCTGCACTGGGCCATTTACAAAACGAATCTCTAAAGCAGAATCAGTTGTTGTTAACCACACAGTGCCCACGAAACGGGTGCGACTCACAATTGGCCCGATCAAACATCCTAGATGGCCTCAAACTGGCCTCGGCTCTTGGTCCCCAGTCTCTTGCCGGTGATACCATCGCTAGGATGCCAGTACGTGAGGAATCTTTAGAAGATTCTGCGGCGGCGCTCCCCCATGATGAGCTGGCGCAAGAAAACATTGACCAGGAAGAAGGCAACCCAGTCGAGGTTGCAGATGAAGTGCTTGACCACCATGACTCATTAGCACTTGAGACCATGTCGCTCGATTTATCCAACCAGTCTAAAGACAGTGCTCCTCAATGCGGCAATTCTGGATCTCGAGAAGCAGACGATGATCTGGATAAGGTCTCCAAAACGTCTACAAAAGAACCTGCCAATTCACCCAATCCCGCGGAGCTTCTAAAAAGCATTCTATCAGATAAAAATGGCTCTTTGGATGTTCTTTCGCTTCTCAAGGCCGTCCCTAAAGATTTACTAGAAAAAGCTCTAAAACATGAAGAACAGGCGCAAAATGAGAGTGCTGTTCCCAATGAGCAAACAGAGCGCCAATCGAAAGTTCCATTCAGGTGTGGAAAATGCCACAAGCCATTCTCCCGGGCGTGTGAACTTAGGTAAATATATTCTACTTGCCCTTGGCCAATTCATCCTATGTCACATCAAAACGATAACTAATATATCATTTCAGGAAGCATATGAAACGACATCAAAAGCCTTATGGATGTACTTATAAAACGTGTCATAAGATGTTTGGCAGTAAGAATGACTGGAAAAGGCACGAGAGTAGCCAGCATTTCCAGATGGAATCCTGGAACTGTGATTACCCGGGCTGCGACAAGGTTTTGCCTCGTCGAGAGCTATTCAAGACTCACCTTCAGCATGATCATGATGTGGAAGATAGTCAGATAATTGAGAATAAGCTAGAAAGCTGCCGGCTGGGTCGCCATTGCGACCCACGCTTCTGGTGTGGGTTTTGCGATGAATTCATTGAAATTAATGAGAAGGTCGTCAATTCATGGACAAAGAGATGCGATCACATTGATAATCACCTATTTGGGAAAGAGGGCCTGCCGAAGAAAACCATGGCTGACTGGTGCTATC
The DNA here is from genome assembly GCA_021066465.1 of Trichoderma asperelloides. NCBI lineage: Eukaryota > Fungi > Ascomycota > Sordariomycetes > Hypocreales > Hypocreaceae > Trichoderma > Trichoderma asperelloides. The sequence goes on from JAJKFY010000066.1 coordinate 390,321, forward strand.
TTGAAGATAAACTGGCAGAAGGAGATTCTGACTCTAGCAAGAGGCCGAAGGCTGTGGCAGCTTCGTCTGGAGCCGTGAAGAAGCGGAAGGCAACAGACGATTTGGATATGCGCTCTGCTAAGAGACTCAACGTTATCTGGATATGCGTAAGTTGCTACACATTGGCTTTGCTATATGCATCTTGTATATCTAACGCGACGAGTAGTGCGCCTGCAATCACCCTGAAAATTACCACATAAGTAGCCAGTGCATGGAGCTTCGCTGTGGGCACATGCGTTGTGATAACTGCAAAATGGAACAAATTCCGGATTTTGAACACGAGACCGACATGATGAGCCAGGGGGGAGGAGGGTTAGACTAGGAAAAAGCGATAGTAAGATGCCATGCCGATGTCGCCGGCTGGTGATGATCTTTTTTTGGATTTTCAAGTCAAGTTTGTATATTTCATGAAGCCTTGCAGGTGGACTGCGAGGGTACCTACATTAGCTTCCAAGGATTACTATTATTACTGCCGAAGCGATGCAGTGTGGTTGTGTAGGATGCGTAGCCTTCTGGATAAAGTTTTTACCTTTTTTTTTTTATTCTTTTTTTTTATTATTATTATTATTTTTTTTTTTTTTAATGTATGTATGTATGTGTGTGTAAGCCATGAGAAAAGTCCATAAAATCGATTGTGTTTTTGAGGCGCAGTCAAAGTGTAGAATGGATCCTTGTGGGATAAGCGCCGCCGTTTATGTGCGGAAGCCAGAGTGCTGCCGAGTGCAACCCCAAACGATCCGAAATTAGACGCTGCACACAGGCATAGCCTACTGGGCGAGTAACATCAGAGAGATAGAGAAAAGTAGAGAAAAGGATAGAGATAGAGATAGAGATAGAGATACGAAGTAGATACTAGCAGCAAAAATAACAAAAGAGGCGTCTTGGTGCCTATTGTCTTGGCACCGGCGTATAGGTTGCCTTTTTTCGGTCTTTGGACAACGCCAGAGAAAAGAGTTTTTGGCGAAGGATCCCACCCTCCTCTTTTCGGTAAGACATTTTGACGTATGTCTTGGGCAATTTCCACTTCTGTTTATTTTTTTTCTACTTGTCTCTCTTCCGCCTCGTAGTACTAGCTGCATTGGCGTTTTAGCGAAAACCAAATGGGAAAAAGGCAAAAAAGAAAAAGAAAAAAGGCTTTTAGAAAAGGGGGCCAACTAAATGGGAGACAGAGGCAGGATGAATGCAGTGTGGTAGCCGATGTTACGGTCTGTTGGTTGAGAATTTGGTCATTGGCCGGGTTATCCGTCTTGGTCCCCATATAGGCCTATCATCGCTTGCAAAAAAAAGAATTGTCTGACCTGGGCTTACCGTGAATGGCTCTCATCTTTTTTTTCGTAGAAGTGAACTACGGCTATACCTAGAACAACCTCAACCGAGCACTTGCCCGAGACACAGATGTTCTCAACTTGGTAAGTCGGAGTACTCGCATGTGCGTGATACTCGTATTTGGATACTGGCAGGCGCTTGATACCGCGTGGGGAGAGTGAGATGGACAAGAGATACTAGCGGGTGCTACCAAAAAGAATCTCCGTCAAAGACTCCCTTCTTTCCCTTCCAGAAGAAAATTGGGTTTCATTATCCTTCGTCTATTTATATGCAGAGATAAAATAAGGCCCACTCCCCGCAAGCACGAAAAGGGCCGGAGCAAAGCCCCAAATGCGGATGGGTTTTAGATGTTGAGCATGAAGTCATGTTACCTCGAAGCGACTTTCGTGCATTAGCTGGCATCGCCTTCGGCCAAGTCGTTGAAGAGCACCTGTATTAACACCCGGGGAGGACAGTGTGCTAGATGTAAGAAAGGGCGATGCCACGGCACATCTGCACGATGAATATATTGATCTGGGCCGTCAACCAATAGTGAGATTAGGGTGATGGAAGAGAAACAGACATTGACGGATTGATGTTTGCATTGCGGATAATGTACTCGGTTCTCGTAGGAGCAAACACCATGCGAAACGAAGAGACTTGGTAGGAGGATGCATGCGTCGCTCGAGCAACAATTGCCAATTTGAGGTAAGGCGCATTTGAGCTTAAGGAGAGTCTCGTATAGGGGGGACAAGCTATATGGTGTGGCATTGTCGATGCGATTCCCAGCTGAGCATGAGTGAAAATGGTTTAGCTGAAGAGATCTACCTATTTGCCAGCGGTACGAGGGGAGGAAAAAAGGCGCCAGCGTCCAAGGGTGCCTCCAGCCAAGGTACTGGTACTCCATGCGATGCATAGGAGATGGGTGTGACGACGGGGCTTGACTGCCGTATGAGCGACACGGACGCATTGAAATGAAACCGGGATTTCTGGTTGCTACGGAGCCGGTACCGGTACCAAGGGTTCGAGGTTAGCTGGCACATTGCTTTCAGTATACCCCAGCAAGTCGTTGGGAGGTACAGCTCAGTGTTCTAGCAAGTTGCACCAGGCAGCCAGTGTCCATCGGCTGGGGGCCGTCGACTTAGTGCCGTCCGTGACCACGATGCCTTACCTAGATCGTCTCGCTTTTGTAATCTGTTTGGCAACAATGGCTCTATGATTGGCGCCGGGTTAGAGAGGTTGTTCCGCAGTGGGGCTTCATTGAGCGGCGATGCAGAAGGATTCGATATGGGTAGGAGGCACATAGAAAATTAAAGATAACAGATGAGACAAGAGATGGGATGAATCGACCTCCGTCCGTCAGCTTGCAGACACAATCCTTGACGCCCTTTACATGCTTTTTGATATCGAGCAGGCTCGGACAACAACATAACAGCCCCAAGGTCTTGGTGATGGGCCTGATGAGTCGTATTTTTGCCTCGTCTTCTTTTGGGGGTGGGAGACGAGTAGCATCAATGCTAGCCCGGTTTCCAGTGCTGGCTTCAAGGCGAGCAAATGGCGGAAATGAACCAGGAATGGTCTCTAACGCGCCCCGTAGCAGCGACTGCAATAGCGAAAGGCACCATTGGCTTTGCACCTGATGTATCGTTTTTTCCTAGGGCCAGGGCTGCAAGGCGACTCCGAAGGCGTAAGTCGACCCAAACTAAGATCATGAATAGGTACTCTTTTGTACACGGTGCTAGTACGATGAATGCAAAGCATGTACAGCCATCATGCATCGTGAGATGGTACTAGTACCAGTAGAGGACGGCCGGCGGCCGACAAGAAGATAGCAAGGATAAGGGCTAGGTCCCACGTGGCATCCCGGAGCCCAAGGGGGTGCTCGTAGTCTGGGGTCAATGTAAGCCACCAGCGCTACTGCCTAGTCCAAATACATGTGCTGCTCTGTGCGAGCACAGGCACTAGCAGTAGTATTCTACAGATGCAAACCCTTCATAGCGCATACCGTGCCACATTAGGGTCCACGCCAGCCTTGGGCTTGGGCCAGCCAGGTTGAGCTGTTGTATACATGCAATGCACTCTCCTGTACTGTCAGTGGCCTGTCGAGCGCATGGCATGCGCAGAACAATTTATGCTGTCAAGTATGAAGCGAGCAGCTTGAGTAGAGTCTGGCCCACGGCCGCGAAGGAGAGTTGATGGAGCGTTACACAGGCCGAAACCCCTGCTTAGTCCGGTGCAAATCTCGGAGTCGAGAGACTTGAGAGGACCTGAGATTGAAACTCCGGCATACCTATAGCTTTTTAATTTGAGATTACCAATAAATTCCAATGAGCTTTTGGATGTGTGGTGAGGGGCAGGGGATATGACGATGATGTGGAGAGTAGGTACCACTGCACCATGGAGGGGGGGGAGGGCCAGGGCCAGGGAGAGCTCAGCTCCGCGTAGTTCTTTTCCATACGTAGTTGATTGTAAATTCAGTGTCTTAAACGGCATAACTCTGCAGCTCCGAGAAGATGATGGTAGAACTTTTGCCAAAGTCATCTCGAGCTTTGATAAGAGCTGATAGTAAGTCGTGGCGATTCGTCGAACGCAATCCATCACCATGATCGGACACATGATAAAAGCGTTAGATAAAAGCGTTACGGTTGTATTGGCTTTATGGCAGCACTATGAGAGTATATGTTAGCGTCGTGAATGCCAAATCTCGTAGAAATTCACCTGGCATCGCCTGCACCGATATGGAGCTTCTGCAGATGGCGCGCCGAGACGGCCGCCCCGTAGTGTAGGAGTGTCCATCGGGCACTCATCCGTACCCGAGCAGCGGATAGGACTCTTGACAGAATTTACCTGTACACCATCTCGAGAGATCGGCGAAGTCTAGCATATTGGTGATGGGCCCTGTACTGCTATGCCCGCGCAAGCCATCGTGGTGCAGGCTTATCCCTGTGTATGTGACATCTCTGCCAAACACAAGCAGGGGCACCAAGCTGGCGTTCCCCTGTGCGCTGACTGACTCCCGGTTACTGCCACACCGAGAAGTACGATAGTCATCGGCTTGAGCTTGTGTCTTGGATGTGTTGATCAACAGAATTTCAAATCCAATGCCACGATACCAAGACGCCGCCCCGACACCCTTGAAAGGGTCAAGATACTCCCCAGCCGAGTGGAGTCGGACTTGATTCTTTCTGGTCCCTCACAGACCGTGTTTGGCGCTGCCGCTGCTTCTTCCAGGCCCTGGTCACCCAGATTCATGCCCATATCCAAAGCTTTACACGCGTGATATGTCATGTGTGCTCAGTCGGCACCACTCTAGCAGCGTTTTGGCTGCAGTAGCCTCGAGAACCATCATTGGTGTTTTAAGCGAAGCTGAAAAATTCGGGGGCTTGGTAAGTCCAGTCAAGGCGCCCAGTTCGAGTGGTTTTGCGATTTGAGTAGATGTGTATCTCGGTGCGTGCGAGAAGGGAGCATTACTGGAAGCCTTGGCGCCGTCATCCTAGGGATCAGTCCGACCAGCTCCAGTCCATTGATTCTGACTGCATCGGCCAGTATAAGCGCCCGGGCCGATTAATGAAGCCGGACTTCTCATGCATTTGCGTCTAAGCCTTGATTTTTAAATGTTCTGGCGTCGCAGTATTCGCTTGGTCAGTAATAGCATGCGGCGATGGCATATCAAGGTGTGGCCGAGTTGAGGCACAGCAGAGAGCTGAAGCTAGCAAAACAGCAGGGTCGCCAGTCCAGCTCTGTGGAACCAGCATCTTGTTCGGCTTCTATCATTCGGAGGCTACTTTACTATGGGATTCCACCAAAAGCAGCATGGCCTGCTTCCATACCAGATATCACTGATGTATCGGGAGCCAAGCAATGCTGGTCAGCGATACAGCTAGGCAAGGTGCCAGCTAGCGTGTTATGCAGCGAGTGGCTATCCAGCATTGCCCACGGTGTCCAAAGCACGGTGACAGGGTGAACGAAGGCGCGTATATAGTGCTGGTGGCACTGCGGCTAGCAGGACCTGCACCGGTGGGAAACCTGGAAGAGCCAGCAGGGTGGATAGGGCTGGAAAGATATTTCCGAGGGCCTCGAAGGATTGCTGTTGCTGCCCAGGACATTGCTGGAGACGTTAGAAGCGGACTGTGCTGATCCAAATGATAGAGAAGCAAGAGTAGGACAGGCAGAGAGAAGGGTTCGCGACCAGACGTTGATGGAAGTCGAAATAGTAACAAAAAAGGGAAGGACGCTGTCGTTTTCAACTAGCAGGCGCGGAGCTGATGTTAGCACCTAGCCGCTAGGCCGACTAGCTCTGCGTGGAGAGGGCACAAAGGGGGACGGAGATCTGCCGAGCTGGAGGGGAAAGGCCAATACTTTAGCGCTGTGCTCATCTTCGTACTAGCGGATAAGATGCGGGTGGCGCCAGGGAGGCAGCACTGTATAACTGTATAATACTGCATGGTACGGAGTACTGACTGCAAAAAATACATGACCTACACCTGTGGCTTATTGGAACGTGCAACTTGTAGAGGGCGTGCAGCATCCGCGGAGATATTCAGTGCAGTCGCTCAAAGGACGGCGGGAGAAAGGATGGAGGGCAGGGAGAGAAGTGGAAAAGGGGAGTCTGTATCTTGGCAGCTAATTGACGGCGAAGAAGGAGGGAAAATACAAATCGATCCATTCATGAGAGTCCAGACCTAAGCCAGCAAGCCATCTCTAATCTACACGCGACAGCTCGGCCAGAGCGAGCGTGGGGTTGCAATTCCCTGGTACTGGTACTGGTTGTGCTAATTTGTACCTGTTGTGGGCTGCTGGCAAGAGCCAGAGACTCCCTAGGCCTGTTAGATGGCAGACTGCCAAAAGCCCACGCCAGCTGGAGGCTTTTGCTTCTTCTTTGACTGCTAGAGAGAAATATGGAACATTCTGGTATTTCTTTTTACAAGTAGACGCATGTAAGTAGCCATCATCTACTACTGAAGTAGATGGGAAGCATACTCCCTGGTACCTGGCGCCATCAGCACTCTATGTTTGCAGGGGCAAGGTTCGTATCCGTCCACCACCCACCTACTGCAGTATCAGAAACGCGCTCCGTCCAGGCGGCGCCGGCTATTGTTGCCTTTCATTTCACAAAGAGCATACATCCATATCTTGCCTTGGATGGGCAATTAGTATTTACCCATCCTGAATATATCCCTTTACGATGCTTGCATTGCATCTTTAGTGCCAGAAGCAGCACCCGAGTCGCTACGCTCAGGCATAATCCCCGGAACTGTATCCGAATCACCTCCCAACGCATCAATTGGCTTTCACAGGTCGTGGGAGGGTCCAACGGAGACCGCAGTCTGATTAGCAGCATGAAGCTAGGGGTTGCAAGCAACCAATGGTATCTAGCGCTAGACTTTGCTAGAGATGAAGGTAAGAGATTGGATGAGGGAGCGGCCATGCTGAGCGCTGGGCTGAAAACCCCTAGCACAGCTGCAGCTTTTCAGCGAGTCAGGTATCCGGTTGGTGTTTGTATTTGATGGTAGATGCCACTAGGCGACGCCTCGTGCTGGTAGATGTACTAGGCAATGAGGGCGGGCGAATAGGATGGAGCGTCGATGCTGTCAGCTCGTTCGTCAGACAGCAGCAGTACCGTCACGCCAAGCTGATGTGCGAGGACTGGCTCCCCATCGGTGCTTTCCTGTTGCGAGCACGAGTGGTAGCAATGCTACATAGCAGCAGCATCACCATCAGCAATCGATGGTAGCAGCAGGAAGCTGCAGTGGCATCAATCATAATAGCAGAGTAGCGCTTCGAGCAGAGTCTGCGTCGTCGTCACCGCCGCATCCAACATAATCATCATCAGTGCCGCCTTCGTCATCGCTATCGCCGTCATATGCAATGCAGCATCGCGCACAACTTGCGTCAAAACTCCTGCCACTGCGTATGCAATGACAGGCGGCACGCCACTCACGGCCACACTTGTGGCACACAGCACCTCCGTCAGTGACTCCTAATGCTACCTACCCAGGCCTCGCAGCTATTGCCCTCGCTCCGCCATTTTGGCTGCTTGCTGTGCTTTTCCCTCCCAGTAAGGGCGGAGCGCTGGGCATGTGTGTCGCACAGGACCTTGGATCTCACGGGGCCCGGAGCAGTCATCTTTCGGGATCGTCTTGTTCTGTTTCTGCAGACGACGAGTAGTGTTTCACCGCGCTCAGCTCCCCCCAGGGAGGAGGGGGGGGGAGGCTGGATCTCTTGAAATTTCGGATGGAGGTTGTTTCTTACCCACCCTCTCAGACGCAGGCCCGCTGGTTCCTGAAAAGACGAAACCATCGCCATATCGTAGGTTGTGCGCTTTCTCCCTCCCTCTCAAGGCCGGACGTGAGACGCCCATCTATGCGGATCTCGTACGATAGCACCCTGCTCTGCTGTCTCGCAGGAAGCCCCCCACACGAGGCAAAGCCACTAGCATGCGACGACATGCGGGAAGAAGAGCAGAAAACCCTATTTTCTGCTGGCTCAATTAGCAGTAGCTGTTTCGGTGCAAGGCATCGGGCGGTAGCGAAGTCGCTCCCCGGCCAATTTGGCGTTCCCGGTCTGCCTTCACAGGAGTGGGGATACTTAGCGCGGCCGCGAGTACTACGTCCATTCTGGCTAGACACCCATCCGGAGTAGCGGCGCTAGAATTAGCAGCTGGAGTTCCAGTAATAGGAACAGCTCGCACAGGGCGATCAGCACTCCCCATGCGACACTGCGCTACCACTACAGAGCATTTTTAGGACTGCGATAGGGAAGGATGCTGCCTGCATCAAGCACCTGGAGTGGGCCGCAACTGCACACGCCTCCTGTCGAGCATGCCGCGCATCTACTCGCCTGCCCAGCATCTCGCCCTCTGCCTCTCCCATCGCCATCTGCTTCGGCCAACGTCCACTTTTTTTCTCTCTTTTGTTTTTTGGAATAGTAGTATGTACAAGGACAGGCTGCTCGTAACGGCTCGGGGGCTAGACGCAGCCCCTGTCTAATTGCTCGCCTCCCGCCGCCAGCATTGGCACACGCACTAAGGGCCGGGCCTTGATTTTGGCTCGTCAGACTCTTGTTGCGCAGACCGGACCCAGTACCCCAAGTTTTGGCGTCTCGCTGCCGCACGAACCACCGCCTTCAGTCTTCAGCCCACGTATCCGACGGCCCTGGGTCTGTCCTGGTGCAGATTAGCAGGTACCCCCTTGCTAGCTGGCTGGCCTCTTCTTCTTGTCCAGATTGGCATCACCTCCAGCTTCTGGCCGGCCAGCTTTCGGCCAGGACACAAGGACGGGCCATGAGAGGCAGCGAACCCTGGCGAGGCTGACTCCAACTCAACTCGTGGATCATGGCATGTTGGTGATGGCGGGCGCTGCCTTACCGTCGACGTGGCCTTCGTTTGGGAGGCTTCCAGCCACGACATGGTGCTTCGAGATGAGAGGAGACGGCCTCGAGCCAGGCTAAGCCAACTGCTACTGCTTTTCACCACACAGAGAGCCCATACCTACCCAGGTGGGCAATTGGTCGCGACCAACAGCACACAGCCAAGCCAACGGCACGCAGCAGAGATGCTGCTGGAGACGGCAGTATTGCAGCCTCCGGCAGATGGGGGCTGCCGGCCATGCTACGCTCCGCCCGTGACAGCATAAGTTCGGCCCTGAGACGATGACGGTATGCTCGCCGCATCTGGAGCGCGCAGCAGTCTCGTCGTCTGGATAGGTTTTGTTCTCTCTGTCGGCCAAAGCCCCCATGCTCTCATGCGCAACGCTTCGCCCCCCCAAGGCTGAGTCTGAGTCTAGGGGGCGTGCACATTGATCTGGAAACGCGACAACCCTCCATCTCAGCCAGCACCCTGGACTAGCCCAGCCAGGCCTGGTGGGTGCAGCCAAATCCTACGCACACCCTCTGGCCGGGATTCACAGCTTTGGCCGTGCCTGTCTAGGCAATGTACCTACAGTACAATCTACCCACGCTACCAAGCGATAGCCGTCATGAGGCTCTTAGTGTTCTCTCGGCCACCGGCGTACCACTTAATATCTACCAGCTGGATGGATCTCGCTGTCCAAGTCCCGATCCATATAACAGGCCTCGAGCTCCCCATCCTCTCGGGCCTTGGATCATCTCTCCATTGGCATTGCTGCTGACTTCTACCTTGATCAAGCTCACATATCAAACACACTCCCCATTTCATCGCCTTCTTCGTCAATCTACCATCTGCCTCTCTCTACCACTCGGCCTCTGCTTGACAGACCAAGCCCTGTGTTGCCTTTTCATACTTTTGTATTCTCACACGATAAAAAGAAGCAATAGTCACCACTTTCTTGGGCTATTCTTTTATGGCATCTCTTGTCTCACCATTTACTACTCACGCCCTTGCTCCTTGAGTAGAGAACAAGCCTAGCTCAACATCTGTATCCTCGCCATTGCTGCTTCGAAAGTGCAATTATTGGCAATTTTCGATTCTCTTCTTCTTCTTTTTCTTCTTCTTTCAGTCACCAGGGAGAAAAGACAACCTCTCAAATTATGGCCACCACTACTACCTCTTCTTCCCCTGCTTCAATGTCTTCTTTCTCCGTGACCAGCACCAGAACCGATGGAGGGGTTCACTACGTCTATGGTCAAGTGCCCACTGGATACTCAGCAACCTCCATTTCACTGTTCAGTGCAGACATCGGAGAAGATCCTCTCTATGGGCAAATTGACCCCTTACTGAGAGAATCAAACTGCTCGGACGAGAGCTCGCAATATTGGCAGGTTCCAGTGCTTTCATCGTCATGCTTTCAACAGCCTCCAAACGACGCTTGCCTCGACCCTCGTCTGACTCGCGATACTTCCAACGGCAGCATTTATCAAGCTGATTACGTACGAAATGGATCGCCGTCTTCTTTCCATGGCTCGCCGGTGTTTAGTTTGACGAAGAGCCCATCCATTGGCAGTGATGGTAGCTACGACATGGCGGCAGACCCCCCCACGCCACCAGATGCACAGGGCAATATCATCTCGCTGGGAACTCCATATGACTCTGATTATTATGAACCCAGCACCAAACAGCAAGAGGTTAGCTACTATCCAGGCCCGCAAGACGAAGACATGCACAGGCATCTTGCAACCCAGACATACTGCAACGGGGAAAGCCACGAGTTCAATGGACAATACATGTTTGATGCCGCTCCCCGCTGTGATTCCCTGGATCATATCAGCGGCCATGGAGCACACATTAGTGCTGCCAATGCTGGCGCTCGTCACTATTCTCCCTGCGCTGCTTTTCCTTATGCCAACTCAGCCCGACATATCAAGGAAGAGAGCATGCCACCAAACACTGAAAAGAGGGCATCGACTACCAGGGTGGTGAAGAGGCGTAGCCGCGCCTCGCAATATCGCTACGATCCCATCTCTTCTGGCAAACAAGCCTCTGTTGATCACGAGGTTACGTCACAAGGTGATAGGAAGCGCAAGGTTTACGCTACAAACAAAAGATTCTGTCACAAGTGCAAGAAGCATTTCCCCAGCAGGGGATCTCTTGACGAGCACACGGGCATGGCTCACCCTCGGCCCTATATCTGTGTCTTCCACTACGCGGGCTGCACCGCCAGATTCGATGCCAAGAACGAATGGAAGCGCCACGTTAGCACGAAGCACTTGGGATTGAAATACTGGGTCTGCATGGAAGGCAAATGCGCCGATGAGCGGCAGTCGGTGTTCCAGCAGCGCGCAGGCCTGGAGCCGAACGGCAACATCTTCAACCGCAAGGACCTGTACACTCAGCACATTCGGCGCATGCACTCCAACATTGCCGGCCAGAGCACAACCAACTACAAGGGCGCGGATGCCAGATCCGATTTTATGGTGAAGAGAATGCAAGAAGACGCTTTGCGCATCCGGTGCCGGCTCCCAACCTGGATGCCTTGCCCCGTAAAATCCTGCGACAAATCGTTCAGGGGCAGCAACGCTTGGGACGAGCGCATGGAGCACGTGGCTCAGCAGCACTTTGAAAACGCAGCTGCCGGCAAGGAGCCTCCAGTAGAGTTTGGAGGGCTTCACGACTACGTGCTGACTGAATGGGCGCAGCAACCCGAGATTCGCATCGTCAAGGAAACAGAAATGGGATGGGAGCTCTGCGACCCCCTGAAAGGAGACGCGGAATACAGGATGGCCACAGCCACCTCCGAAGGCGAAGAGTAGCCCTGTTCTCCTGATCGGATCTTTGGTTTTTGGCTAATTAGTAGTGCATTGGGAGGCATTGGCATGAATTTTATGGTAGGGTCTCAAGACATTTGGCTTTATCTAGCATATGATTTCTTATTTTTCAAGTCTGTACTTTTTGCTGTTACTGTTTGTTGCCTTTGTTTATTCTCATCAATACATGTCCTCTCATGATACCACGATTCTTCTAAAGAGATCAAAATTTCATTTGTAATAGGTAGACGGGGTGGATCAGGGTAGAGCAGATGGAAAATGAAGTATGATTTCTTCCCCCAATTGACTTGCCAACACCTAGACATCACTCGTAGGACTGATGCTGCTGTGTAACAACTACGTTGAATAACATCCATTCAATCTTGGCTAAACCCCCCCCCGCCATAGACTTGTCCAAGCCACGGCCATCGTTTGACCCAGAATATCGGTTCCCAGGATTTGTCCCCCAAACCACGAAACAATCTATCATCCGTCGTCTGATGTTTCATAGATTTCCGTCTCATCCCTAACAACTTCTTCGAAGGAGGTGGGGGGGAGGTGAATTGGGGGGTTTCAGCCTTTCACTCACCCGCACTCCAGGGGCCGGGCAGACAGAGAGCCTCAAGCAAAAGCAGAAAAAAAAAAACACCACCCACTTGAACTACTACTCCCCGTGGGGGCTAATATCTCCCATGCAGAAAAAAAGGCAAAAGGCAGAGCAAGGCGAAGCGAGGCGAGGCGGGTTAATAAAAAAAAAAGAGGGTCGTATTATAATGATCTCGGCGTGGGATCGCTCTTGAGCCGGGAGTGAGTGCCAGCCAATTGATTTGCAGATGATGCGTATAGACCGCACGCAGAGCCGTGTGATTTTGCTTGGGTGGTTGAGTATATGAATTTTCACGATGTCATTTGGGGGCGTGTTTGGGAGGCATGAAGAAAGCAGGGGAAGGATGCATGTAGGGGTGATGGATGTATCTGCCTTGTCAGCCCTAGGAGGAAGAATTTTTTGGGTTTTGTGATTTTGGGGGTTTGTGTAATTTAATTGACCTTTTTTTTTTTTTTTTAATACTATTATTATTATTATCCTTAATTGCCATACCCCCTTTTTTTTCTTCCGTCCTTTATCTTGGAGGGAGGGGCGTGTGCATTGTATATATGCGTGGTGGGGAGATGGAAGAAATACAGTGACATTCGTGTGATGGATGGCATTGCTTATTGCTCATTTTGATGTTTTCTTGTTTTAATGCTATTATAGCAATCGTTACGCACCGCAATATGTTTTTTATTTTTTTTATTACAGGCGTTGTTTTTTTCATCAAGGTGTGAGTAACTACTATGACAATCAGCATTTTTTTACACCTACCTACCTACCCATACTTGCAAAAAGTACGTGATTCTATTTTACAACCCGCCACCGCAATCACCGCTTACCTGTAAAGAGTACCAGTACCTGGCGAGGGAGGCTCAACTCGGTCGAATCACACACTTGCGCGTATCAAGTTTTCTCATGCAGCAGCAGCCAAGGCGCATGCCTAGCGCGTGGCTCGCGGGGGGGGGGGGAGGGAAGAAAAGAGCCTCATGTCATGAAAAAAAAACCAATGAGCTGAGCGCAGAGCCGCACTTGAGGCTCTTTTCATACCGGCTTTTGATTGGCTTAACGTTTTTCTTTTCCTTGCTTTTAGTTTACATCTGGTGCTTTTCTTTCTCTTTTTACTATTTGTTTGTTTGCTTTTTTTCTTTTTAGCACGTAGTCGTAGCTCGATGCGCACGTAACCTTACCTATTGGGAGTTTACATGTGCATATATACACCCCTCCTCGACGACTCGTAATAAATATATTCTTTGTCCTAATGAATGTACCTGAGGGAGGGGGGGAAATTCGAGGCGTATCCAAGTACATGTAAAAGGCAGCTTTATCTGCATAGTGCATGTATACAACAGGCAGGCAGGCAGGCAGGCAAAAAGGCAGCAAAAAAGGCAGCAAAACTTACAGTTATTCCACCTTTTCTTATTGTCTTCATCATCTAATCAATTCTCTCAAAAAGCCCATCAAAAGATAACAAGACAAACAAATGCCCCAATACACTCACCAAACTCACACCCGGTATTTCCCTATTAGCCCAGACTATTGTTCCATAGACAGCAACCAAATTCAAATTTCGAGCCACACAAAAAAAAAAAAAAACAGCTCCCGGACAGTGCAATTTCCCCTTAAAAAAAAGACTACACACCTTCTACAGACATAACTCCTCCCCATCATACTTTTCACTCTCCCTCCCCATAGTCCTATATCCCATCCACTTGTTTAGACCACTTCTCATACCTAGCTCGGCAGGCATCAATCAAAATAGCTAACTAGCCCGCAGCGAGAACGAAAGCGAAGCAAAAAAAATCCTCCCCGCCGACCTCTTACCGCCACCAACAACAACACATCAATGTTACACAACATGATACGGCAGGGTGCCTCTACCACAGCAAGCATGGGACATGACAAAGTAGCAACAAGTAGCAATGAAACTCTTAAAGACTAAAATGAAAAAAAACCACAAATAAACTCGTATGATGCAAGTCTAAGACATGCTACGCGTGGCAGTTCTCTCCCTCCTTTCTCTCCCTCCCCTTCTTTTCTGCCCTACCGCTGCGTACTGTATACACTATTTCGGGCTTGAATCGCCTTTGTCACTCTCCCAGGGTGGAGTGCTCCTTGCCGTATTCATGCCGCAAAAGTTCCGTGTCTCATCGTCAAAGACAAAAAGTCCTGCCCGGTTTCAACGCCCATCCCTGCCTCAGATAGTCTCACCTTCGAAACTCTCTGCATGCACAAATTCCAATAGGCTTTTTCTTGAAATCACAGAGTAGTCAGTAACAGATGAAATAGGATAGCAAATTGTGAAATACATCGCAGTCTAATCTAACAAATTCTCAGAGACCCTAAAAAGCCATACCGTAACACAAAACATTGGCCCATTTGCTTTCTCCTCCTAGTAAAATACATGATGCTAGCAATAATTTGTACAGTTCCAAGTGGCAGGTACCTCGTAATCCAGCTCCATTAAACCCTCCTAACTATACCAATCATCATCAATCCTGTTCACAACAGCCAACCACAGCCGGCCAGCCACTCTTCATCGCCAAAGACAAGCCACTCAACGCACAATGCCAGCCAGGGGTAATCCTGGAAGCAACATCATCCGACAGATGGAATGGAGGAATCAGAACCACGTCATGCCTGGCGCCCCTCCCTTGCAGTCCAGATATAACGAATCACAGCACTGAGCTGCGTGATGTTGGAGAAGAAGAAGAGAAACAAAAAGAAGCAGTAGGTTGATATCGCTGCCACAATCTCGGGGTATACGGTGTCGAATCTTTATTTCACACATGTGAGAGTTGCCTTGCCCACCGCTGTCCAGACAAGCAACACAAATGTTGTTGAACCACCCCCTTTCAAAACAAGGTTATCCACTATTGCGGCTGATTCCGAACATCTGCATATACGTTTCGGAACACACACACACACTAAAGATGAGAGCGTTGAAATAATACACTTTCGAAGAAACAAAAAGTGAAATGTGAGGCGCATGCCATCCCTCACATCTCCACCTCGGGTGCCACTTCTTTTCGCACCATGAGCGCCAGGTCAAGCCCTGCGTCCAACTACAGCATCCCCAATGAATGATGCTATCCAGTACAGAATCTACCAAGCCTCAAGATGAGGCAAGGGTTCGGGACTTATGACCCACAGCGGCCCTACCCGGGGCCTTCTCTTCGGAGCTTCGCTGAGCTCGTCGCTGTTGTCTCTGGCGGCATTCGAAAGCATAACCTGGCTGGTTCGCCTTGCGCCACTCAATCCATGCCTCGTATGCCTGTTGAGATCTTGGGTCTGGACGGCGAGGCTTCGGTACTGGGTGTGGCTGTGGTTGCGGTGGATGAGGAAGAGCGGCTCCCATGAGCGGCATTTGGCCGGACGGCATGTTCAAGTACGCATTAACCGAACTGGTTGTCAAAGGAAATGCGGTATTCATAAGATTAGGTGCTTGAAACCCCAATATATTGCCTGGCGCTGGTTGCAAAACAGGCTGCGGTTGAAACATCGCCGGGGTGGCCAAAGACAGTGGCTGTAATGGAATAGCTGGCGCCTGGAGCGAGCCTCCGAACTGGTCTGCAGACACCGGAATGAATCTTCTTGCCATCAAGTTATTGAGTGTTAGAGGGTCGGTAGCTCCGTTCGCAGCTGCAAATGGCACAAATCCATAAGGAGGCGGCGGTTGGACAGAGGAGATATCCGTGGGGGTAACCAATTCTGCCAGGGACGCGACATTTGCCTGACCATCTCTTTGAGTGAAAAGAGCCGGGAATGGCTGAAGCGGTTCCATATTTCCTTCTTCGGAGCTGGATTCTGTAGAAAGAGCGAATGAGAGAAACTCTCTCGCTTTGGGGTTGAAATTCTTGAATTTAGCTGACTCTTTGGGGAAGACGCCCGAGTCCGCCGAGTTGCTGCTCCCATCTTTCTGGCGGTGATTCTCAGTTTCCCGAGCATGGCTGTTTTTGAGCAGCTCAGAATTAGGCTTCTTATGTAGATCGGAGCCGTGCGCCCGATGCCGCTGTGAGGACGTTTCGACGGGACTCTCTCTTAGGGATTCCTTCACGCCATCGTCATAGCCGCTGTCCATCCTGGTTTGTTCCTGCGCTCTTTTCCGCTGGAATCCCTTGCTATTTTGTCCTAGCTTGGTTAAAAAACGTTGGAAAGCTTCGTCCCGCTCGATATCAATTTTCGTAGCAGGCTCTGTGCCGTTTGCTGGACGATCCGACTTGGATAGTTGACGCTCATCGGTGTGAGTACGAGCCTTGTTACTTTGCCATTCATACGTTTCGTGCGTCTCAGAGAAGCCCTTTCGTGCTCGTAGCTCATCCGAGGTTGTGTATGGACCATTAGCTTGGTATACATGTGCTCGAACTTTGAGAGGCGTCGCGTCGGCGGCTCGAAGCGCTGCTGTTAGCTGCTCATCTTGACTGTTGCTGGAAACCCCCTGTTTCCGCTGTTCAAAGCTTCCTCTTAGAGGTCGAATATCCACAACAGTCTTTATCGAGTAGCTGGGGGTGCAGCCCAGAGGAGCAACTTCAAATAGGTTCAAGGGATGTTCTCTGGAGGATGAGAGGGATAGTTGCTTCAGCACTTCATACTGAGCGGGCTTTTCTTCTTCCAGAGTTCTAAGCATCCTTTGTTCCATTCTAGAAGATATCGCGAAAATGTCGTTCTGGCTATATCTCAAAGTGTTGCTTGCAGCGGTACCATCTTGTGACGAACTGATAGACTGCTGTGGCTCTGTTTCGCGTTTGCCTTTTGCGGCAGATCTTGGCGTTGGCGGAGAGACATTCATACCGATTCTTTGCTCTCCGGCACCAACCACGTTTAGAATATTGTGTTCACTATCATTGGCTGCCTGTGAGCTGTTGTCAGAGGGACGGTTTCGCCAATCAGGGTTCTTCAATGCGTGCAGGTCATTGAACTTCTTCAGTTGCTGGTGGGCATGAGGGCTTCCTGGTGCCTTGCCATGGGCTTCACTCCTTAGTCCCGCGTTCTTATAGTTGACAAGAGGATGGTATGTCCGTTTATAACGGCTAGCGGTGGCTGAGATAGGCATTTTCAGACCTGGAAGCAAAATTAATCTACGTTATATAGCACATCTATCTGGGGGCATTATCTTTTCACTTACTGCTTATTCAGCTAGAGAGAGCAAGGCAGTTCAGCCGATGTCGGTAAATATTTAATCTGATTTTATAATCGCTTTGGTCGCTGACGAGGAACAGTTTTTGGTCGTCGAGTCTCAAAGTTCAAACCCGCCGAAATCTTCGCCCATGTAATCACACTCTTGGATACAGAGGCTTGGAGATCGGATGAAAGCACAGGAATTCGCTTCAAAAGAAAGAAAGAGAGAAAAAAGAAAGAGAGGCAAACGCTGCTTCAAGATTTCCTGCCGAAGCAAGAATTGAAATCGAAGATGGCAGAAGAGAGCCGGAGATTTGAAGTTGAAGAGCGGATATCCAGTTGTTGTAGTGGCTTCCAGCCGGCGGGCAGCTGACGTATATTGGGACCCGAGAAATCTCGCAATGAAGTTCCTGGCTCGTAATAAAATTCGCGCTTGAGTGCCAGGGGCTGATGATAGACCGTATCTGTTGACTGGAATACGAAACAGTCCAAAAAAAGAAGGCAGATGGCGAGCGAGAGAGAGCGAGAGAGCTGAGCGCACGATGGCTTCTTATAAATCTGAGTATCGCGCAACAACAAGAAGTCTGGGATTAAGATTCGCGCCATGAAAACCATGGCTGGCTCTTTGCCGTAGCAACTGAGACGGCAATATGTTCGTTAACTCTTGCATTTAGGGTTACGGCTTGCAAGAGTTTATCGAGAGGTTTTACTTTTTCAGCATATAAGGATGTTTGTTTTGAGTGCAAGTACATCGGCTGAGGCTTCCGCTAACGTTGTATATATGACGACTTCTCCAACCCGGCGAGAAGCGTCTTGTGGTTTTCATAAGATTCTATTTCATTCTCCAATATTATTTGGCAAGAAGGCTCTCAGCTATTGCTAATATCAAATCTCCAAGGATGAGCAAAATGTATTCAAGGTAGATAGTACAAAATTGATAGACGGCTTCCACACCAAAATAAAAAAGGACACACAGCAGCTTCATACATATACACTTGGTCGCCAAAAGGTACGAGAATCCTCCGGTTTCCTACATATCCTGAGGAGCAATACCACCAATAAAAGCAGCAAACTCTTGTGCGTTTCTAGTCTGCATAAAGACTGTCCCAGGGCCCGTAAATTTGCACACAAGGCCTTCTCCGGAAGACAAGCCGGAAATGATGCCTCCTGAGGCAACGCGTTCCAAGACGTAGCTTGTATTCCACGCCACCAGATGGCCGTTATCCACGATATACTTTTCGCCTTGCGCAAGCTATTATTCCAAAGGTCAACATTGTCAAACCGGCAAAGAGGGCACTGTACTTTTAAACTCACATCTTTTCTGATAATGGCACCAAAACTTGAAACCCAAAGCAGGCCAGTTCCAGTTACCTTGTAAACAAACAGGCCCTCTCCACTGAAAATCGCCTTGCCCAAGCCTTGGCGCTTATAGTCCTTGTTTATGCCTTGGGTATAAGCCAAATAGGCATCTTTTCCTACCGACCATGTCTCGCTGCCGGCCAGCCTAATGCTAGTGATGTCTCCCAGAGACGACGGCGCGAGAATAAGTTCTCCAGGCCCCGTAAAGGTAGAGCTGGAGAGTTCTCCGCCAGCAATGATCTTCTTGACGCTAAACTTGATATGGCCCTTGAGAGTGATGGTTGGAGACATGGCAACCATGGCACCTATTTTGAGTCAGAATTGGCAATAATCAGGACACAGAACCTGCCCGAGACGCTCTCTCTCTCTCTCTCTCTCTCTCTCTCTCTCTCTCTCTCTCAACATACCTGGCTTGGCATGAATTGGGGCGCCGTTAGCTAATTGGATAGTAAGAATTGTGTTGGAATCGCGATGGCTAATGCGGTAGCTTCCCCCGTTAAAGGTTCCAACGTCATCGGTCGTCGATACAGCTCCTACAAACTGTGCCGGCTGTGGCTGCTGCGGTGGTGCCTGTTGGTAAGGCTGCTGGACTTGAGGGGACGGCGTATGCTGTGGTGGGGGGGCATAGCCGGGTGTTCCTTGGGGAGGATGAGGAGGGGGCGCAAACTGCTGCTGCTGAGGAGGAGACGCATACTGCGGAGGAGACGCATACTGCTGCTGCTGCTGTGGCGGAGGCGCATACTGTTGTTGCTGTTGCGGCGGCGAATGCACTATTTGTCGTCTGTGTTAGAATTTGATCGGCATTGCGTCTTGCGCAGTGGCGTCTCAGACGAACCTTGTCCTGGAGGCGCGCCGGGAGGAGCTGCGATGATGCCGCGAGTCAGTATTTGAAGTTGAAGATGGCGGGGTGAAGCCGGTGAAGCTGATGAAGCTGGTGAAGCTGGTGAAGGCTGCTGACATACGCGGATAGTATTGGGGTTGCTGGCCAGACATGGTGGATAGGAGAGTCGCCTTGGAGGACTGCTGTCTATGAAGCAGGTTGAAGGGGACTGGGAAGAAGAAGAAACAGTCGAGTCGCAAAAATCGAGCTGGTTGAGCTGCTTGCTACCAGCCGGCTGGTGCCCCGCTCTGTGTGCTGCGCAACGGATGGGCGCTCCAGGCCAAACGCAATTGAGCTGAGGATCAGGTCTTGTGTTGCGGATCGGCTATGCGCAGAGGCGATTCGAGATGGAGAAGAAGGCCGTGGTACAAAGGAGCGAGCAGGAAAGAAGAAGAAAGGATGTTGCGGAGATGTCATTGGATCTTATATTGGACATGGACCGCAAGCTCACAAAGAGGCCACCCACACCAAGTGCCATCCGTGCATGCAGGCGTGTGTCAAGTGGCGCCTGCCTTAGTGACGTTCCCAAGGCAGGAACCTGGGCAGGCGCCAACCGAAGACGCACGCATATCAACGTCATTTGCACTGCAGCTTTTCGTTCCAATTACACGTGGAATACTAATCTATTAATTACTTTTGATTTCTCAGCTGCTAATTATATATGAAGCACCGTTCTCGTCTTTTTACCGCACAGGTGCTTGCTCAACTCGCTGCAAATACCTGCACGATGTGGCCTGACCTGGACTAGCTATTGCTTACCTATGCATCCACTAAAATCCGCCAAGCTCGACCCCGCTCCCCCAATTTGCAGCTGCAGTTGTTTGGAATCGTTTTTCAACGGCCCTGCTCGGCCAAGACTATTGGTCGACGGCGCCTCTAAGCGCTGTTGTCAAGCGCCTAGACGGCCAGCGAATGAAGGCCAAGGCTAGGAAGGCGATCAGCATACATGTAAGATTTGATACAAGACCACCATTATACTCCATGGCCCTGCCGCTGCAACGCTGGTAAAGCTTATAGGTACCTACCATGGCTTTTGGCACGTTGTGTTCTCTATGCTTTAACACAAGATATTTACTTGAGTAAATTTGCTTTCATTTTAAACAAATATAGAAGCTTTGTTGAGATGGGATTTCTGCAAACAAGCCTAGTTGAATATTCTTGCCCAGAATGAAAGGGATATCAACTGCCCTGATACACCAATTAGATTTGTGAGTAGAAATCTTTCTAATCTTGTTCTACAAAGTACGAGACAGATGAGACTATTCAACGAAATAGCCTTGCGCTGAGTGAAGTTATCCCCGTTACTCTTGAAAAAAAAAAAAAAAAAAAAAAAAATTCACCATGATGCTAGTGCTATGTCGATGAACATGCAGCTGGTCAATAACCAGACGACTCTAACTGGCAAGAGGACTACATTGTGAACCCCGCGATGATAGGACTCTAGCTCCATTGACGGAATGACTCTTGATACTGCCTGGAATAGCACATACTAGTCTGACAATGGCTCCACGGGCCTCTCCTATCATCTAATTTATGTTCCCAAACAACTAGACTTAGTTCCCACCCAGCAAGGGGTAACTTGTTATGCATGTCTCTAAATCAAGCCATCCCTTCAGCTCAACTTGCCGAGAACCGGATCCGCGAGGCACAGGGCAAGCTTGCAGGTACGGATCAAATGTAGTTGTTTTTAAGTTTGCATTTTTCCTGTTAACCTTTTTGCACTAAGGAAAATAAGCGCGAGCCATTGCCAGACTCTTGGTGCGCATAGGCTTCTCGAGGTGCGACAAAGCGAAAGTCTGTTTTCTGCGCTCGCAACATACATTCGATCAGTGCGAAATCTACAAGGTTTATGATCTCCAAAACCACAGTCCACAGCACAACGCAGTAATTGTTAGATACGGTCAGGAGACTTATAGGGTGAATTGAGTCTCGGGCTAGTTTGTTTACTTAGGTGCTTATGCTTAACGAAGTACATGTACACGTAAGGTTCTCTCTTTGGCTATTGGTGCTTCAACAATACTTCCTAATATTATTAAGCCAAAACTCTCTATAACCGGTTCTATACATATATCAAGAGCATATGAGCCGCCGTGATGTCACCCAGTCCACTAACAACGTTATTCTAACAAACGCATCAAAAAAACTCCGAGCATCAATACGATTCAACCCAGAAACTATCTTATCTTTTTACATTGCTAATTGCTCAAAGTCAGACTGAAGTTCCTATGATGAAAGCGAAAAACCATGGATCGTTTTGAAAGTCTTAAAATGCGTAAAAATATATACCTCTAAATCATTATTATCATTCTCACGCACCCTGAGGCCACACTGGTTACATTCAATATATGCATTTACCCCCCATTCTCAGCCAGGGTCGTGGAGTTATTGAGTTTATCATGGATGTCTCGATAACCTCTCTAGCCTGATTATGTCTTGGCCTTAACCACGCCAACTGCGCTCACTTCGGCAATGAAGTTATTCCCAATTGCCTTTTTTTCTCCGAAATTATATCATGTAATTGCGGAAGCTCTTCAGGCATGAGTACATTGCAGCGTAGCGCGCAAATATTACCACACAATTTGGTCAAGCATCTTCCGCTTCGTAATCGTGGTGGGACTCAATAAGCTTTGGAGCCAATACTGTATACACGACGGGAAAAAAAAACTTTGCCATATTCATACGGCAACGAATAGATGTAAACAAACAAACAAACATTAAACTTCTAGTACATCATAGTTCTCTTTTTACCGCTATACTGTTTGTTTGGCAAGTCTTCACAATTGCCCAAAAATATCGCCAACATCTATATCGAACGATTCCATGGACCTAACTCTACCAGAGCTTCCAAACAATCCTTTTTACGAACAATTAAGAACTCAAAATATTCTGTTCTCCATACTTCTAAGAGAAGACAAAATTCTGCAACGTTTCTCCTTCTTAGTGTCGACAACATCTGGCACTCATAATCATGTTTCCTCCGCGTCTAGTTTTCGTCTTCTGTATTCTGGCCTCGCCGGTGGTAGGATTACCCATTCTCAGCAGCAAGGCCAAACCTCCTGTCAATTCCCGACCAGTGATCCTACACGAGGGAGGTGACGAATCATCCCCCAACTCTCGATCAGTGATCTTGGACAAGGAGTACAAGGAGCCGCTCTTCAATCCCCGACCAGCAATCGTACACAAAGATAGTGGACAGTCGGTATTTGCCCGTGGCATGCAGAATGTAGATCAGACTTGGGTGGTTCTCATTAATGCCACTCCCTACACGTGGAAGAGGGGATACATCCACCAGTACCAGATGCCAGACTGGCTAGATGACTGCCCCGAATACATTCATCCTGGGCAGTCTGTTTCCGTTTGGATCCAGCCGGCAAAAGGGTTTTTCAACTGGAGAGACTCTGGTGCTGATGCCCAGTACCGTCTTGTGGGCACCTCGAAGCCAACGTCGTTCATGCTCAGGTTCAGCAACACCTACCCCAGCTCCCTCAGAATCGAGTTTCAGGATGAATTGTTCTCGTTGAATAATCTCAAGGATAGCAAACACGATCTTGGCGTGAACGAATTCCCCGGCGGCTCAGCTTTTATCCTCGCAGGCAAAGAAGGCGAGTTCATCACCAACGATCCGCCTATCGACTGGATGCAAGCCATGCTCCCCGAACTCGCCGACGTTCCGTTGCGAAAGATTCTCCTCCCAAGGTCGCACCACTCTGGCATGTGGAAGAGCTTCCAGAGGATTGGCTTTGGGCAGCCATCAAACACCCAGACTCAGAGCATCCATCTTCGCCACCAGCTCGGCAATGGCGGCATCCGCGTTCTTGATTTTCGTCCCGTCAGAATCGGAGACGACTTTCGCGAGTCACACGGAGGCCACCTACTCGGTTCGTACCATGGTGTTCTTGGGGCATCTCTGCGTGAGATGATTGGATTCGTCAACGAGTTCAATCAGAAGTATCCTGGCGAGCTGATCATCTGGGATGTGCATGGCGACCAAGCCTGGAACGGAGATCGTGACTTTCATCCACTGAATCAAGAGGACCGAGAGGCTCTGTATGCCCAGTTCTTGGATTTAGAGCATAGAATGAGCTTCCCCGATAACGACACCGATGTCTCTCAGTGGCCTCTAAGCCGCTTCATCGGCAACAAGTCTTCCGCGGTCATTGTCAACTTTGACGAGACTTGGCGCCAAATGGACGGCGACAAATTTCCCGGCAGCAAACACGGATTTGTGACGGGCAGAAATTTTCCTCTCACCCATCAGTGGAGCAATGCTGCGCACGTCCACGACATGGTTCATGATCAAGTGAACAGGTTCCACGAAGTGCGTCCGACGCCAGACAGTCCGGTGCACATTGCTGACTGGGTCGTCACGCAGCAAGGCATACAAGCAGCGCTGCCTACGCACAGCATCTTGGAAATGGCAGCTGGGGCGTGGCGATCGCTGTTTGAGGATCTGTGGCGGCAATCGACGAGCGAAACGTATCCAAATTGGGTGGCGGTTGATAATGTCCGCGGGAACCAGCACAAGAGCCTGATTATGGCGATGAATCACTGCCTTGTAGCTAAGAAGTGTGGTGAAATGGGCGGCAAGGTCAAGATGGACGCCGAGAGTGGGTAGCTAGGCTTATACGGGGCAGCATCTGCGAAGGGGGAGTTGAACGGTTTTTAACGATGTCATGAATCTGCAAATTTGTATACTAAAGAGCTTATATGATATAATTACGGGCTGTGCTTATTTTGTTGGCGAAAAGATTCCTCAGGTTGATGATTCTTACAAGATCTTGTTATGATGTTCCTCCTCCTAGTGTATTCTCTACAGGTGCAGTGCAGTCCGCTAATCAACACTTACTATAGCCAGCTAATTACTTTCTATCCTAAAGAATCAATAAGCAGCGTTAAATATACATGCGTAAAATAATAATAATAATAATAATAATAATAAACAAGTTCATAAAATAGAGTAGATAATATTTTCATGTTCACTATATGTTCAGGGTAGCTGATTCTATATGAACTTTGGGGTCGATAATTTCCCCCTGAATGATTGCGTCAATAGGTCACTCGCGTACGTCTTGGCAACGCAATGGATTGTAAAAACGCGAACCTGTTCCTTGGAATCAGCTCGTAATCGAATACTACCTTGTGCCCCAGAAACGCGATTCATCCTCGGCGTTCAGCGCAATCCCGACTATGTCCTGTCAGGAAATCAAAATTTGGTTCGTAAGCGACAGGAGTTTCAAGCTACCAATACGAACGAGAATGCTGGGACCTCCCCAGAAGCTTGGCAGTTTGCCAAGCCGGCAACGATAATTACATGCACTACCTATATAGGAAGCACATACTGCATGTAGTAAGAATACATGTAAGCACAAAGCTTGGGCTCCCTTGATTCAGTAAACACACGCGTGAGCCATGTACGAGAGAGCCCTACATGTGCGTGAGTGTATGTATGTATGCTCTGCCTCTATCCCATCATAGTGCTCGAGATTAGGGTCTCTAACATCTACTGTTTAGCATCCGCACGAACTCGGACGAGCTCGCTTCACGCAAATATAGTGTAAGCAGCTAGTAATAGTCCGAATTTCCCGCCCAAATCCATATTATAAGGTGTTGGTTGAGGCGTGCATTGACAGCAGACTTGGGCGCGAGGACGCGCCGAGCCAGCAGCGCGGTACCATCGCCCTGCAGTGATGAATGAGAAGATGCATGAGACGATGATCCCTCGCTTACTGCTAGTGCGATCTGGTAGCTCTTCCCATGGCTGCGAAAGCTGAGACTATTTTTGACTGGACGCTCGTACGATGCCACTCGCTCCAGCACATCCGTGCTTTGGCCAGGTTTCATTGAATACACGTACCTGATATTTACGGCTGCCCCTAAAGAGTAGTAGTATTGAAATCACAATGCCCCTAAGGCCATCTAGGTATCTCATTACGCTCAGACGCCTCATGGAGTAGGAGATGAAAAGCCACAAGCTCGGACGCTTCCGTGGACCAAGAACCGAAGGCTCTGCTGGAGGCGTCTGCGAAGGCAAAGCTGAGGAGGCTCAGCGCGCCTCGGAGCACGCAGTTTTCGGTGATAGGCCCAAGGACATGCACAGTATCCCAAGCCGAAGTTCATACACGCCATGTATCTACCTAGTGCAGGCACTCACACACACCCCCATCTCTCATGAGACCTTGCAAATTACGTGTATACGGAGCCGAAGCCTACGCGCCCTACAGAACAAGTCGGAGCCGATTGAAACTATAACTAGCCTGAAAAGATCAAGAGGAAAATTGTCTGCCTTGGAAATTTGACTTTCCACTTTCGCAGCTTCTTCTAGAGGTAAGAAGTGTCTTTGTCTTTAGGCACAAGCCTGGGATGTGTTCGTGGATTCCTGCAGCAAAACATGCACCGACAAGGCCTGGCTGCATGCTGCACGGCCACTTTCACAGGGTGAAGGATCTTCCAAAATGAAACAATGGCAAAAAAAAAAAAAAAGAGAGAGAGAGAGAGTTACAGTGCTGGGTAAATTAGCCACGTTTTCCGAGACATGGGAATGGGATAAAAGGGAGGGATACATATGCTACTACTTGCCGCACTGGGCCTGATTTGTGTCGGAGAAATCTTCCTGCAACGGCGTTATCCGGTAAAGACTACTACCCCGCTGAAATTTTGCTTTAGCCCTTTTCAACACTTATGAGACGGACGACGAGCAGGAGAAAGAGTCAGGGAGGGTCGCTTGGTCACTCCATGTGATTGTCATAGGCAGCCAATACAAGTAGGCGGTGCCAAAAGCAACGAGAAGAAAGGGCATGTCATCGGTGTTACTATGTGCTACCTGGTGACAGGAGCTTGGGACGGCTCCTTGATCCCCGTTGCAAGTGAGTGTTTGAAACGCCGGCCGCAGATCTTGAATTGCTGTCATTTATCAATAAACCGGAACATATATACGTGAGGAGCATAGTAAGCCCCCCCCCAGGAAGGGGAGAGTGCTCCGTAGTGCAGGTAACGTTAGCTACGAGCCCTGCCCTGTCTTGTTTGCTACGATGGAATACCTATCAGCTGCGGCATGGCAGCAGCGTGGTTGGCATGGGTCCAGGATTACGGGAAGTGGTGCCGCTACTTGTGTTACAGGGCTGACTAACAGCTTTATGTATTCAACCAGGGGGGGGGGGGGAGGGATGCAAGGGAGCCGTTTCCTCTTTTCGATCTATTTCCGGGCGCCCACTCACGAGGTGACAGGAGGCATTGCCCGTTTTGTTATGGTTTGTGGATTAAATACTCGCCGAGGCATGGGCGGGAAGAGCGGGAGAAATGCCGCGGGATCTCTCGCTTGGGTTTAGGGCCATCTCTTTGCTTTTCAGGACCCGGAGCTTCTGCTTTTGATCTGGAACCCAAGGTCTCGGGAGAAGCTGTTGGGCGACGTCTGTTAGGTATATGCTGTTGGGCCAGAGCAAACCCAAGATACTGGTAGCGAGTTGGCAAAAGATGGATCAGATCAAAGACGGAGAACGGGGGGGTTACATTTCCCCAGAGAGGAGTCATATCGCATGTGTGCAGAGAAGTGTTTCGTTGGAAAGAATCAAAAAAAAGAAAAGAAAGGCAAAGTGCATGCATACCTGTGAGTGTTGCCCCCAGGTTAGTGGTAGCTGGACCAGAGGTTGGGAGTTGAGTCCTATACTTCCGTGGATAATCGGTTTTATACAATTCCGTGGATAATCGGACTTATACCGTATTACCTCGCAAATCTGGCCAGCGGAACTCCTTATATAGGTATCAACTAAGCATCATAATCGCCCAGCAACATTATTGGACCAAGAGAACTTTTGAGAGAAACTCCACTGGCTAGTTTTGCGAGGTAGGTAATACGGTGGAATTAGTATTGCCAGCAGAAAGGCTTTGAAATCAACTGCGGTATCAGGGCCTTTTCTAAATCCGCTGGGGCTGGGTACATGTATATGCCGGCTCGGTTTATACGGAGTATGGCGGCTGCACAAAGCACATACGCAGTAAGCTCCGCCACGATGCTTCTTTCACATCAGTCCAGAGGTGCCCTGACATCGGAGAGGCGGACCGCAGGCGGAAAGCTTTTTGGGTAGTGTACCTGTTTCCTGTACAAGATGGTGCTAGAATAACCCGCTCGTACTACGGTATGCCCATGCACGTAGTCCAGGCTGTCCGGAATACTACCTAGGCACGATTGCTGGCATCCTCGTACCCTGCAAAGAACGAAGCAGTTTGTGCACGTTCCTGTATTCAGGGCCTATTAGTATTAACATGGCTGGATCAAGCGATCGGCCAACTCTAGCTATTGTTTCCAACAAATTGCCAAATTGGGAGCTTGGTCTTTTGACCCGTGCGTTTTTGCAGCATGACGATGAAATGTCTTGACACATTGTGTCTCTCGGCGAACATTTCATGTTAGCGAAATTTACTGAAAGACGGACAATGCTGGAAAGAAGAGGGGGAGAAGAATACAAGCAATACCTAATAGAAAATTGAATTAAAATATGCTAATACAATCTCCTCCAGGCACTTTTTTTTTTCTTTCATGTGATGGGGATCCATCCAATGTCAGCGCCAATGCTGGATCTCATACAGTACACGCACACTCACAAAGTCAAAATTGAGGATGACCACTAAGAGGAATGTGGATAAGGCCATCTGCAGCTTTCACTGGCTGGCGGACACAATCTCAATGCAGGCAGTAGTAGCATGTATGTATATAGAGTAAATTATTGGATCGAACCGCTTTCCCGGGAGCGATAAAGGGGTATATTGCGGAATCTTCCGTATGTTAACCTTTCCAATGCTCTATTTGTAAGACGACAAAAACGGTGATCCTTTTGCGTACGATACCTACATACTAGCTGTAGGATCTTGCATCAAATTTGCCACTACAAGACCATGCTCGCATTCATTCCCTTTGACTCTTCTTGTTTCTCTTATATTGTAAATTAAGACACTATTTTTGGTCTTGTAGCTGATATGATATTAGGTATCACTGCGTCAAACGGCATCTCTGCAAAGCGACAATCCGAAATCCGCACAGCGTACGTAGTATACAGCCCTGCCCCCTGACGCATTTTTGGCATTGGTGTCTAATACAGAGCTCACATTACTCGTACGACAGTTCTCATCTACTACTGCATGCACAGGGTGTCCTTTTCAGTATAAGATTGGCATGGGTTCTGGGGAGGGAGGGGGGAGAAGATCCGGTGTGCAGGGGTCATGGCGCCCTCTCCTCGGCTCCTCACCTTGCTTGTCCCTGCTGCCCATCTCACTTCTTGGGACGCCATCCCAGAGAGCTGGCTCAGAGCCATTGCGAATGGGCAGGGTTTGCTCGGCACGCGCTTCCAACGGTGGTCTTGCCAGTCTTCTCTTGGAACAACCGCTCGAGCCAGGGGCTAGTATGCTATCGTGCGGCAGTGTCCGTAGTGAATGCTCATCCCAGCTAGCTGGCGAACCCCCTTTGAAATGTACCCCTCGATGACATCGATACAGTAGGAGATCAAACTCATCGACTGTCGATGCGTTGGGGGGGGGGGGGGGGGGGGGGAAATGCCGAAGCGCGAGAAGCTCATTTCGTCGATGCCATACCACTACGGAGTAAGCTACAGCCGTATTGAGCCTGAGACACGAGGAACCCCAGCTGGCGTAGATGCAAAAGGGTATAGGTGGCTAAAGAGCGTGCAGCGTGGAGACTTGAAGCACACGTGAAAACCTGGTTTGCTCGTAGTAGCAGATAGAGTGCTGTCAGCCAAAAGACATGGATACTGCGGATGGTATTGCTGTGCAGCTCGTACTCTTGAGCAGCACCACTGCCTATTAGGAGTTTGACATGCCCAAAGTATATACTGCAAGCAGATTTCCATCTATGTGGTGTTGCTGGAAGGATTTCGATAACCTGATACTTGAATGTTGCTGCCTGCAAGGAGACTCTCCGTCATTTAATAATCACCTCAGTTCCACATGGTTCATCGGCCGTACACCGGATTCATCGACCACCAAACACACATGGAGTATGAGCCACGACCTACTTTGGGAATCTACACGTCTTCATCTCTTGGGGATTCGAACACGCTCGGTGCGAAATTGGGCAATGCGACGCTCGCTTGCGTGAAGCCATCAGAGCTGAGTTGAGCAAAGCAGAACAGACAAGGCAGAATGAGATAACAGGTCACGTCCACGCAAGTACGAGAATGACATCCATGGTGCGTGTGTCGTCCTTTGGCCCACACCCCCCAAACCATCACAGCAGCTCCTTTGCGGCATTCTTGCGGCATTCTTGCGCCGCTTGATGCCATGTGCCCTGCCACCGATCACGTTGTGAAGCCGCAGGTGCCTGCAGCACTACCTGTTCCTTTGCCAAACAGCCATGGCCTCCCTGATATCGGATTCCTCTCCCGTGGACCGAGCGCTTGGGTTTTGCAAGTATGTAGTATAGGCCACGATTCTTTTCCACGGGGGAGCCTGCCAATCGATACCCTGGCCTGTCTATACTGTCAGTCAGACACAGGCTCCGGGGGGGTTAGGACGAAAGAATGGAACGGCGAAGTGGACGGACGAGCTGATGAACGCAGATAGACCCAGATTCAACTGCCTGGTAACCAGTAGCATGACAGCTGTGCTATACATATGTACTTGTACACTATTCGCACCAAGATATACCTGCCGAGCAGATCTGCCGTCAGCATCCACCGGTATATGCACGCATCCATAGCTTTAGATGACGAGATTTGGCGAATGCCGCCGCGCGCTCGGTATTTGTCCATGTGTAGCGCACGCGCCGAAAGAGAGCAGAGCTACAGCAATTGTGCATAATGATTCTTATTTCTTCGCACGAGTGCTAGCAGTGAAGTGGCCTGTCGTGAACGGCGTCAGGCATAGAAAAGGGAAGTCTGCGCCGTGATGCTGCCGGGGTGACGCCCGCTTTGGCGGAGACGATTCAAAGGCGAAATGGAAGAGGCACAGGCTGGCTGCTATACTGTACCTAAGGCAGAGGATACTGTACTGTACATGCTAGTACTACTAGCACAAGCAGCAGAACGCGCTAGCGGGCCTAGCGCCATGCACAAGACTACTAGTTGAATTTCCTGTTTGGGTGAATGGTCGATGCGCTAGGGGAACGTTGGGTTTAGCGTCTGTGCGGACTGGTAGCGGGCGCCTTAGTCATGCCGCTCAAAGTCATGCCCCAGAGCACTCGCCCTGGGGCTTTAGCGCTTTGCTCTCTCCCAGCGAGCGTTTCGCTTGCGCTGCGTTTCGCTTCTGGATTATGGGAGCGACCATCTGCTAATAAGGCAGACCATTGTCCAGAGAAGGAAATTCTGCATGGGTGTGCAAAAGGTGACTCGAGAATGGAATAGTCTAGGTACAAGGTGAAGTACGTCTACCTACCTGTCTTATCTAATACATACTGTTCTCTGGACGAGGATGTACCTTTTCGAGGGATGCGGAGCCCGAAATGCGTGTAGGCGTACAGCCGTTCGGAGGGTTCTGTGCTCAAGTGGATGCTCAGAACGCCGATTCAAAGCTTTGTCCCTTGTGTTTACTTGTAGTAGGTAGTTGCATCCAGTCGTGATATGGCACGTACAGTCGGCATTGACAGTATGTGTGTGCAGATCCCCGTATGGAGCACTGTTGAGCCAACAGATCTGATGCCATCTCGAGCTGCGTGGCTTGTGCGCAAGTAGGCCAATAGTTTTACTTTGTGCTGGGCAAACCAACACCAATCTCCCTCCCCTCATTCAGCAGCGGTGCTGGATCTAGCTGCTAGTAGTAAAATGGCCAATGGTTTCCAATGTCCGCTGCATCGCATCATCATCAAATGCCAATTGGAATATTTGCGGGCACAAAGCCGTCATCAACTCAGCATCCCTATGTACGCTTATAGTTACAGAATGCCAACTAGGGAATTACTAGACATGTAGGTATTCTAGTGTCCTATTCGAGTTACTCCGGCAGGTGGTGCCATGAATAGCAAAGCCGGGTGAGCACTTTAAACTACTGACCTGACTGATCAATTCGCGTACAAGTATAGCACTGGACAGACGCTGAGCTTGCTGCTTTGGGATCTGGCGTACCGCCGGCGGGGTGCTCTCCAGTCGCCTGTTCTGGCTCGGATGCGCACGAGGCGGCCCGCGGCCTGGTCCATGTCTGCTGCTGGAATTAAGGGTGCTGGGAGGTCTTTTTCTATTTGCTGGCCCCGATTGCTGGGAGAGCACTCCCCAAAAGAGGAATCCCTTGCTTCAATTTATGGATATGATTTTTTTTGGGGTGGGAGTTCTCGTGCGCCTTCTCAGAGCGAGCCAAAGGCCGAGGGTAGTACATGTATAGGCAGATACGAAGTCCAGCAGACGCCTCCCCGGCTGGTGTTCGGTGTTTCTAACAAGAGTGAACGCTTGAACGCTTGATGACGGCGTTACTGAAGCTGGAGCCGCCCTACAAGCGGAGATCGCTGGGCACCAGCACGTATATTCAGGCCATATTCCGATGCTAACGCGCAGCCTAGCTGCTAGTGCTTGTGGCGTCGTGAGCTCTGCCGCCGTGGTCGTGTGTTAACGCCGCTAGCTGGATAGCTTATATGTTCCCAGCGCTACGGACGGCGGCCGTCTCGGTTCCCACAGTGTGCAGCGCCGTTGACGTACCACTCACTTGTCCCATCCCATCTCTCGGGATCGCAGGCGGCCGGGGGGGGTCGGGACCTGCCAACTGGCGTGGACAGCGCGTTGCCAACTGGGACTTGGCCCTTGTAGGCGCTATCCAGGGCTGCCCTGCCCTGCCCTGTGGCGCCTGGCACCGGGCTCCGGACCTTCTCCAGCAGACAGCGGTGCTGGTAGCTGCTAGCAGGGCCTCCCGCCTAGCGCACAGTGTCTCGGTAAGTGGCTGTTGCTGGCGCCCCTACAGCACCGATGCTGCTGCTGACCGGGTTTAAATGATGCTGGGACCTCTAGATGGCGTTCCCCCCCCCCCCCCATCTCCGGTTCTTATATACTGGTACCCGCTCCTCCTCTTAAACTTGAACGGAGAAAAAAAAAAAGAGAAGAAGAGAGAAGAGAAAAGAGAAAAGAGAAAAGCCCCGACACATCTTCCAGCCTCACTGCCTTTCGACAACATCTCAAATCACCCACTACCGCTTTGCCAGGACCAGTGGGACATACGCACAATAGCACTCGTATCACCTCACCTCACCACAGACACACCGGCCAACAGGATCCAACCCAACAAACACCTGCAGTAATAATTGACACCCACCTGCGAATGACTTGTTATGCGGCAACCCCTCGGCTCTTACTTCCAGTAGACGGGACGACGACGACGACGACACCGCAATGCAGCCCCAGGGTGCCTCGAGCCTCGCCGACGGCGGCGAGATGATGCTGCCTCAGCTGCCGCCCATGGAGGGCGCTCTGCCCATTGATGACGCTGATTCAGCCCTGGAGCAGGCCTCGATGCCCCGGCCCAGGGTGCGTGAGCGACACTATCGAAGCCGCAGCAGTCTCGCCATGGAGGTGCTTTCTCGACGCATGAGCCGCCAGACTCTGCTGCAGCAACACCAATCCCGACTAACATCACCGCCCGTGGGCGACAATGCCGCGTTGGACAGCAGTCTGGACGACATGACCATGGAGATGGACCTCGACGATGCCTCCCCCTTCATGCCTGTGCCACCGTCAGCCCAGCGCGTCCGCCCGTCGCGGCGCTTCCTGTCACTGTCGCTTGCCCAGGCCTCCCCAATTGCCCCAGAGACGACCATCGACCCGGAGGTTGCCTCCAGAGTCCTTGCCCGGATGCAGGCCGACACACAGCCTGCCATCAGCCCAGCCCAGCCATCGGGGCGCTCAAACTTGGTGCCAGCCATCGAGATCGACGCTGCCGAGCAGGCAGACGATGGGGAGGCCGACGAGGGCTACAGCGAGGGGCCAGACGAGTATCCCTGGCTGGGCGAGAAGCTCGCCGGCAGCCTGCGGAGTCAAGGCCTCCTCAGCTTCACCACCTCTGCCGAGGCGGCCATGCGCTGCCCCAAACTCGTGCGCAACGTGCCTCGCATGCGCAAGAGGTCGCACAAGAAGAAGGAGCACAGACTGCGCACCTCGAGAGAGCCCACATGCGTCAGCGGCGAGCCGAGTCAACTGCAGACGCCCGCAGAGAATGCCATTGCTGCTACCGAGACAGAGGCAGCACCATCTCTCTCTCCGCCTTGAGCTAAGCTATACATGCTTCATGCTTCATGCTTCATCCACCATTCGACTACACTTTTGCTCTCTGCAACGGTTGGCATAAACAAACGACTTAGACACGACATTACGCGGCGTTTTTCTTTGGGGGAGACTCTACATTGCATTTGCGTTTTGTACAAGGCATTTTCTGGCGCAGGCCAGCTACATATTCACTTCTCAAATTGTTGTTATTTACTGCACATTTTCTAGCGGGATCCCGAAAAAAATGATATCAACGTTCGACACGTGCTATACACTATCTACACCGGCGTTCTCTCTCTATCTCTCTTTTTTCTTTGTTTCTTTGTTTTGTTTCTTTATCCTTGCTTCTTTTTTTTTTCCTACTCTTTTCCCCCCCTTCAGATGGCGCGTGCGTATGCGGCGGCATCGCCTTGCCCGTGTTACCGCGGCCATGGAAAAGGGGAATGGAGCAACACTCGAGAAGGAAGATGGCGTAACATGGGAGCGGGGATCCATCTGGATGCATCTTTGGTAAAAAAAGGACTGGACAACGGCGTTTTCCCGGCTATGCAGGCTGGGGGTGTTTCTGGGACTGGGAGCAATCTTTGGGATTTGGGGACATGGAACCTGACTCGCTGTTTGATGCGTGGGGGAACCGGCGAGTTCCCACCGCGGGACGGACGGGCAGGATAGAATATTGGTTTTTTTGGAAGAAAAGTAAGAAAAAATATAAGCAATAGTAGTAACTTTTAGTATACCCCATAGTAGCAAACATGTTGCTTTCTAGAAACAAACGGCCCGTCTAGTAACAGCCTCGCTTGCGTGTGTGCAGAGACCACGACATCATTATTGTGCACGAGAGGCGTCAAGCTCGTCAGTTTCTCATTTCCCCCACTCACTTACAAATTACCACTCCTATCAATGCTTGCATGGAGTGCATGTGCATTGATGGATTGCACATACATACAGTACACGTAGCACTGCATTCTTCAGTGCAAGCAGTCCACGTGGTATCACCGGCGTTTCCACCCTGATGCAGCAAAAAAGCCATCATCGCGGGCAGCAGCAAATCAAGCCCCGAAATAAAACTGGGCGCCAATCTGACCATCTTTGATGCGCAAAGCGCGATACCGCCAGCTTGGACTCGGGACCGGTGGATTTTGCCTGGGCTTAGGGGGGGATCCTGGCTAAGCTTTTGCTCCATACTTGCTAGCAGCGCTCAATGCTTGTTTCTGGCACAGCCGCCGATTGGGTGGCGCGGGCACTAAACGGCCGCTACGAGGAGGCGGTGAGCGCGTCTTGCCGGGGGACTGGAGCCTGGATTTGCCACGACAGTTACAAGTAGAACGTTTTGGAGCTCGTGGCTTGCCTCGTTTCCTCTCAGCTGCGCGGATTGTCCAAGTTTGGACGTGCCCATTTCCGACAGCGTTGCCGCTGCTTTTCTCACTCTCTTGGCAAGTTTGCTACTCGCTCGTTGCATGAGGCCCACCGGGCGCTACTGTTGTCCAATCATGGAGTTGTCCTTGCATTGACTGGTGCTCCTATGCAGGTCCCCGAACGCAGGAACTGGGGGGTTTCCTTTGATGTCGCCTCTCTGCTCTCCTTTGGCGGGACTTTCGGCGCCTACTTTCCTACAGAAAGCATGAGGTGCTTTTCAACCCGGACATTTCATCTGTGCGACCGGTCAATGGGACCAGGCCATGTAACCTCAAAGAAAGCACGGGGCACGGGCGTGGTGCCATCGTCGCTCTGTCTTCTGATTCTGCCGGGGGGGAGCGTTATTGCTTTTTTTCCAGTCCGCCACGTGCCGAGTCGCATGTTTACTGGGATGTGTTTCTGGTCTTCGACTCTTCTTCTTCTTCGCCCGCTTACACAGTACCGTCAAATCTCATTATATGATGTATCACACCCTGGCTGCGAGGGTCGAGTGATCCCTGTGCCAGAGCCTTCATGCATAAGGAATAGGACAAGATGGGCCGGTAAAGTCTCCGGATGCTGAGCCAGAGACGGACCAGACTCTGAGAACTGCGGAGCCGAGCGTTGATTATAATGGCTAGAACTCTTTAGCCCTCTTGTTCTGCAGAGACATTCTCCCTTCCTGCCCAGGGGACCGTTCGCATTTCGCCCTTTGTGCACACAAAGAACGAGTCGACCTGACCACCTTGGCCCCGCTCAGCCTCATGGTGCCTGGATGGTTTCTCCCTGAGGAGCGGCCGTTGACTTGGCAATGGCATTCGTTGCTGAGACACCGGGCCCCGGAATTGCGGTCATGGACTGGGTGGCCTAGCTCTCTCTGTTGGAGCTGAGTGAGGTCAGAAGGCCAAGAGATGATGGCCACCTGCGGAGAATCATTCAAAGAGCTGGCTGCAAGTGCGCTAAGCTGAAGGCTTGATCGGCAGTTGTTGATCTGAAAGCAGGGCAGACATGGAGAAGCCGCTCGGTGCCTCGCAGTAGCTGCTATCAAGGCTCACGATATGCAGGGTGGCCAGTGCCGTGCTGCAGTGCTTCGTTTCATCTTGTTTACTTTCAATAACCTTTCATCTCTCGGGAGCATGTTCGAGTCCTTGTCCAGCAACTGATCTGAGCGAGTGCTCACTTTTTTACTGCCATGTGGGCAGATCACGATGAGGTTCTGACGCCCAGATCGCGATGAGATTGACATAGGACCTCTTTGTCTTATTACCCTTTGCTCCCATCATCTTTTCAGCTTAGCTTCGCTTTTCTCAGCTAGCGAGATAGCCCGAGACGAGGCTGGACCTATCCTACGCCTGGAAATAAAGCTGGGGATTGAGGCAATGGAATGCGTCGCCACGGCCCCGTGCATTCCTTTTCCGTATAGGGAAACCCCAGCAAGGAACGAAACGCTTTGGTTGCTGTGGTATCTTTCCGGAATATACGCATATCGTGTTAATATAGATGGACTGTTTAGTTAATGAATCTGGTTGTGCTCCGTGCTTGAGATTTGAGATTGGATATTCGGTTGATGTCCTCTCTCTTTCTCTCTTTCTCTCTTCTTTTCCCTCTTGAATCGAACTTCTTTCCGTCTCCAAGACGCATCTCCACACTCTTTTTTTTTTTCTACTTTGCCTCTCTCTCTATCTCTCATTTTAAACTTTGCTTTTGTACATTCGGATCCGGCGAATACTGATCTGTCCTCACTCACCCATCTCCCACCATTGTGATAAAGCGAATCTGGATACTAGCCGCATCCGTCATTTCATAATCAAAATCCGCCACTCCCGAATCCGAGAGATACTTGCCACCAAGATCACCGTTTGATGGCTTTTTGGGCGGCGCAGTTCCGAATTGAGTCTGCCGTCGATAGGGATCCCAACATGTACTGTTTAGGCCCGGATGGACTACCGTCCGACGCATCAAACGACCTTTTCGGGCAGTTTATGAACTTTGACGGAGATGTAGCTCCTGAGACTCCCATCGATGATTGCCACAGCGGCAATCCGGATTCGTTCTTCATGAACCCTGCGGCCATGGTCACTGCCTCTTCGGTTGTCTCATCCGCAGACGAATTCGATTTCTTCTCTACAAGCTCTCGCCTTGGCACTGCTACGTCTGCGGCGAGTCATGGAGTTGACGCTTCTGAGCTTGCTTTCAGAGTAGCTGCCGATCCGGCTACTGGCGGAACACATCATCAGCTTGGCTATCTCGGCCGCAAGTCCATGTCGGACACTGAGCTGCAACGCCTTGAAGACATCTCCCTTCGCTCGCCGCAAAAGCATTCTTCTGTCTCACATACGACGTCTCCCACTCCGCCAAACACTACTAGGAAACCAAAGAAATTCGTCGAAGCACTATCTTCTACTATCCGCAAGGCAACTACCAGCCTAGGAAGGAAGAGCAGAAAGCAGCAGCAGCAGCAGCAGCAACAGCAGCAGCTCCCTATTGAGAGGGCAGCGTCTCCTACACTGGAACATCCTCCCATGGCCATTAAGTCTCGCGCCTCACGAATGCACAGCATAACTCAGAGCAGCATGAGCAGCGTCTCACATGAGAGTCCGTCGCCTATGGCGTATGACCCCAACACATCAACCTTTATCCATGGCTTCTGTGATGACCCGTTTGCTGAGCAGCCAAGGGCATATCATTCTCCAAGTATGCAGTACTACAATCACGGCGGCATGGATCCTACGCCAGTGCATGGTTCTACCCGCCGCATCAAGAGCGAGCAGCAGCTATACCAGGGGCCTCCAAGTATGATGGCATCTACAGCGACCGTCGATGCCGCTTCCCAGATGCAACAGCAGCAGCAGCAAGGCGGCTGGCAACAGCAGATGATGACCCCCACCGCACCAGAGCAATGGGGTGGCCCGGAATACGTGACGAGCCAAGACTCAGCCTGGTGGGATCTCAGCATGAACGCCAGCGTCAACCAAGCAATGCATTCGCAGCATGGGGAGCTGCCCTACGAATATGCGCCCTTACCAGACGCAAGTGCGGCCGGTCTCATGATTCACATGCCGCAGCCTCGGCCCTCCCAGCCAGAGGTCGTCAATGACATTGCGCTCACCGCGCAGACATATCTACCGCCGCCACCCCCTATTCCAGGGGCAGAGCGCTGCAGTCGGCCACCGCGAGCACCCTCTTCCGGGACTCGGCATCGAAACATGTCTTCCTCCCCCATGCGCAAAACCCGCGGCCCTTCCGCCTCCCCCACGCAAGCGCACTCCCAGATGCGCAACCAGTCCCGACACAGCTCCACAGGATCCATCTCCTCCGTCCGCAGCACCTCCGGCCGGGGACCCGGGTCCGCGCCGAATACGCCGGGAGGAGTCCGCAAGCGCAGATCGCGAGATGCAGGAGGAGGCGGTATTATCGGCGGTGGAAGTGGAGGAGGCGGCGGCGGCGGCGGCATCAGCCTGGGGGGCGACGGGCTGGGCTTTGTCAACTTTACGCCAAATGACGGAAACATCCTGATGACGGGCGTGGCGCCGAGTGGCAGCTCGAAGACAAAGGCTCGGAGGGAGAAGGAGGCGCAGGAGAAGAGGAGGAGACTGAGTGAGGCGGCGATGAAGGCCGTGGCCGCGGCGGGAGGGGACGTGGATAAACTGATACAAGAGGGCTTTGTGTTTTGAACATGGCAACTTTCTTTTTTGCCCGCTCATTTCTTTTCCTCTTTCTTTTCCCTTGTATCTTTCGATATCTCATTTTCCCCCTTTCTTTTTGGCTTTGGCTTCATCTTCATTCTACTTAATTAGTCCTTTTTGTGCCTTTTCTTTGTTTCGGCTCGAATAGCTCTAGCATGTCCCGTGCTTTGCTTTGCTTTGCTTTGCTTTACTTAAACTCTCCGAAAACAAAAAACGGAGTTTTGGCGCGAAAAGAGAAAAAAGGAAGTGTGAGCTGGTACCAACTACCTACCTACCGCACACACGCACCTCATGTACAACATCGATTTTACTCAAGACAACTTTTTACCAAATTCTCTTTGTTCCTCTCTTTTACGCACTCCCTGGATCGGTCCTTCTCATGCCCTCGCCCTTTTTTTTTTTTTTTTTTTTTTTTTTTGCACTTTAATAATTTCTGGTTAGTGCTGGCCTAGACACTTGAGACAACACTTCTTTCATTTTTCTCTGCTTTGTTATTTTGGTTCTGGCCACTGTCTCTCTTTCTTCTCTTTCCTCTTCTTCTTCTTCGTCTTCTTCTTCTTTGTCTGTTTAGTATTTTTATTATTTATTAGGTAATTTCTTTGAACCCTTAGCGGTAGCTACAAAATAGAATACCAAGGTTAGAAAAAGCGAATATTTTCTTTCTCTTTTGACACTCTTCTGTTTGACATGCAGGTCAAGGTTAAGTGGAACCCGTCATCTTTAGACATTGTAATGGTTTATGAGCAAAACAAAGAGAAAAGCGAAATCTCATATATATAAAAAAAGAAAAAAAAAGTGTCAGCAGGAACAAAGCCTCTTGTAGTAAGTAGTAAGCGTTCAACAGCATTGATAGGAAAGTAACATCTACCTCTTAGAACTATACGCCGGCTAATTTACGTTTCACAAAGCTGCAAGAGCGTTTGAACAAGTTATTCAACATTTGATGACATTATCTTATGGCGCGAGAAGTAAAATCTCCTCCAAGGCTATTAGACCTACTCACTTGGCCTAGTTGTGTTCGAGCTACCTATGATGTAATGATCGTCTCCACCTCTGCTCACCAGCTCCTTATGAATGATCGATGTATATACAAAGGAGTGAGGACCAAAGGGGCTTAAAAAAAAGAAGAAAACAAAACCCGGGCCTCTCGTAGGCACATAGAACCCCATGGTCCCTCAACGCCAAACACCTCCCTACAAACGCCATCATATCTTCCAGCCCTGAGCCGGCGTGGCATAAAGCAAGGCCTAGCAATGAGGCGTATACAACTTGGAGAGTCGTAAATTGGCTATGCATGCCGGATTGCCATACAAGGCAAAGAAGTACAAGCTGGAAGCCCCAACGTGTCTACTCTAGCCAGATATTCCATGCGGGCTGGATAATCGTACTTATGCCAACGTCCCCTTAAAAATACATTGAAAATCAAGAATTGTAATGTTATCAAAGCGCTCTAGTGGTCATAGCCTGCACCACGTTGCCAGGGGCTAGAGAAGGGAATCAAGTTAATTCAAGGACTTGGAATTTCCCAAAGAATTTGCAAGAGCGGCTTACCTAGCATTGTGTTGCGACCGATGTCCACTTGCTGGACTCGCAGTGTGCGTACGCTGTTGCGTCAAAGAAACGCCAGATGCTTGTGGATTCACCACGCTCTCTCGCAGCGGGCTGGCACCGCGTTGGGCTGGGAAAAGGGGAACCGGGGCGTGAGGCTGACCTCCGGGATAGAAAGAATTCTGGGATTCTGTAGCAGAGATGCTATAAGAGGCAGATGCTTCATTGTTCTTTCGAATGTCAGACGACTCAAGGGACTCGTTATCAAATCCAGCCTGGTAGCCAAGCTTATCGCCTCGAGCCGTAGCAGCCAGAGCATCGAGCTCTGTAGTAGCGTTCAGCTGCGATTGTGATTTCATGAAGGATGCACGGTCGTCGGACATGAACTGGTATCGCGCATCCGGGTTCTTGCGGATCAACGAGAGGGCAGTAGAGACAATGACCATGAGGATCAAGACCAAGGACATGACTGCATTCAGGACGAAGAGAACGACACCGACGACGCCAACAACCAACAGAGGAACATCGATCACGTTGGTGAAGATGAAGAGGAAGATGGCATTGATGAAGTTGACTACGGAGATAGCGATGTTGATGGAGTTGGTGCTCTTATCCATCCAGGGACGAAGGACAGAGCCTGCAATGAGGAACCCGGCTTCGATGATGATGAGACTGATGGCCTGGGTAACGCCGCTGCGCTGAGCCAGTGCAATAAACATTCCCTTGATAAGGGTATAGAAAAGAACCGGAATGATGAAGTAATACGCTGAAGCACGGAACTGAACATAGAGGAAACCCCATTTGTTGAGAGCCTGAGGGTCCGAGTACAAGATATAAGCTGGGTTGCGGTGCATGGCGATTGAGCGTCGGGCGAGGCGAATGACCTTGCTGGCGCCCCAGCACAGTGTAAAGAGCGTACCGAAGAAGAAAATGACGGCAAGAAGAACCTCGGCGGGTGAGTCGACCTGAGTGAACTCCCACAAGCAAAGGATGACCATCTGGGGGAAACCAATCAGACAAACACGGAAAAGAATGCCCTTGAGCACGGTGATCCACCCATTTCGGAAGTCTTCAAAGCGGCTAGCCTTGATAAGTCCCTGTTTGGCGAGAAGTTCGAGCAAGCCCTTGAATGCGACAACAGCGCCGGCAGTGAAGAGACCAAAGAGCCAAAAGAAGACCAGGCCAGTCAAGAACAGGTTGGTGGATTCGATGCCAGCCTTGAAGGCAACACGCTGGATGCCAAAGACGACGTAGCTTCCGGAACCGGTGGTGATGTTGCCGCGTTTGAAAAGAGTGAGAGCAGACTTGGGCATCATGGCCACGCTGCGCTTGGCCAGGTCCAATCCGGCACGAGCGACCTGAAGACTTCGCTTTTGAACCTCGACAGAGACTGTAGTGAGAGAGTCGAAGAGGGTAGAAGGCGTGCCACCAGTAGCGCGCTGATACCAAGTGAAGATGGTCTGCATGAAGCCTACGCGAATGATGCCCATGGACCACTGGAAGTCTTGGGTCCAAGCCGCCACAATGGGCGGGAGGCGGACGCCGGTCAGGCCGACAATAGCTTGGGACTGGAAGTAGCCGAAAAGCGCCAGAGAATTGGCAGCGACGTGAGCAGCAGTGTTGGAATGTCCCAGCCCATTGATGATGGCCGACGAAATGAGGGCCAACCCAGCGATGATAGCAGTGGCCCACTTGACGCCAAGAAGGTTGACGGTTTTCCCATTGGAAATGTCGGCTTCAACACAGGCAATAGTCTCGCCGGTGCCGGTCAAGTTGACGCGAACCCTGACGGTGGCATCCAAATCAGGCACCTGGTAGGCAATACCGGGAATGTTGTCAGCGGCAGACTTGCTGACGGGTAAGTTGAAGCCAAAAGAGAGCTTGTCCGCAACCATAGGGCAGAGACCAGCGAGACCAAGGTCGCAAGGGTCAAGCGTCTGTCTGAGAAAGGTGTAGCCGTACGCAGACGCCTCAACGTCGAATTTGACCTTGCCTTGCACCGAGGAGGTGGCCACCATGGTGACACTGGCCGAGTTATTGCCAGGCGTGTAGACGACATTGAACAAACTGGCCTGCAAACTGGAATCCTGCTGGCAGAGGTTGAGCGAGTTGGACAAGAGCATTTTCTCTGCCGCGACGGGCGACGCTGTCATGCCGAGCATGGCCAACACGGCCAGCGGCGCTCTCAGGAACGACCGCATGGTGGATGGTGGTTGATCGTTTGCTTCGTTGATCGTTTTTTCGTTGCGCGCGACAGGTGAAGGAGGTTCAAAATTCAGGGACAGTCGATGTTCGTCAAGGGCTGGTCGGTTCTCTCGCCCAGTGGCGCCGGATGACGAGCGAGGGGAAATCGGGCGGAATACGAGGTCAGATGGACCAGAGTGAGAAAACGGTGAGCGCGTATCTGCACTCGGTCGTTTCCGTCGGCACAATTGATTGAGTTGAGCCGGCCGTTTAGGCGCCTTCGAAGCAGCGTCCGAATAGTCGGGTCGAGATGCAGAGTCAGAGCCGCTGGTGATTCGAGATTCGCCGCTCAAGGTGCTGGGCGCTATTGTTGTCGTGATGCACGGCCGATGACGAAATGCAGAGATCTGCGAAGCGAGAGAGATTTCCTTGGCTTTAGGCGGAAAACGAGGAAAAAGAGCGTCGCTGACGACACGGAAGGTTTAACGGATGACAGCGGATGCGTCGGCACCAAAAGCGAAGGAAAAAGCGAGCGGAAGTTGTGGTTGCACAGGACGCAGAGCGAGCGGACGAGGTGACGGCAAGAGGACGAAGAAGAAGACAAGAAGCTGATTCCAGCGACGGCTGGGATCGATTCTTGATCTCGTTGCCAAGGCGCGGTGCGATGCTGATGATGCAGGAAAAAGAGACTGGGGGGGCCAGCATGGGCCACCTGGAATCGACTGGTGCACGCTCTTCTGCTATTCCTGGAGAAGACGATTCGGGGCGATTACAGTGGGCTTACAGTGGGCTTGTAGTGGGCTTGCAGTGGGTAGACGCATTGGACTAGTGGGCGGATGGTGTCATCGCGTTACGCAGACAGGTAGACGGTATATGGCTCGCAGGGCACCGAGGTACCAGCGGTGCTAACTACGCGTGTTTCCAGGCAAGGAACATGCATACATGTATGCACGGTTCTAGCCCTCGCAGCTCTCGAGGCTAGAGGAGCGCCACGGCCGCAAAAGAGCTGTGCTGCGCCCAGCCACCCGCGAACAGCTCTGCTCTCCTGGACAAGGGCGGCCATTCCTCCTGGAATTCAGTCTACTGCGCTGGACGGAGCTGCTATAACTGGGCCCGCGCCGATGCAAATGGACCAGCCGGCGCTGCGTCTGCCCACTGGGTCGTGCCCTATTATAGAAGGATGCTGCACGTATCGACTAGGGGCCGATCTGCGAGCTACCAGTTCCGGAGCCATCCTGCCGCTACTCGTGCCAGTCATGCGGGGTACATGCGCTTGGCGCTGTCGCTCAACGCT
Organism: Trichoderma asperelloides; assembly: GCA_021066465.1. Classification (NCBI taxonomy): domain Eukaryota; kingdom Fungi; phylum Ascomycota; class Sordariomycetes; order Hypocreales; family Hypocreaceae; genus Trichoderma; species Trichoderma asperelloides. The sequence goes on from JAJKFY010000066.1 coordinate 434,062, forward strand.
GCCAAAGGTACCGATGCCATGTTTCTCAAGTTCCTCCTCCACTGCGGCAGGATGCCCTAGCCAGTTAGTTTGAACCCACGCAAATGAAAATCAACGAATGCGTGGAACCAACGAGTGCATTTTATTTTTATCTTTTATCTTTTTTTTTTTTTTTTTTTTTTTTTTTTTTTTTTTTTTTTTTTTTTTTTTTTTTTTTTTTTTTTTTTTTTTTTTT
>JAJKFY010000056.1:0-47979 GCA_021066465.1 Trichoderma asperelloides
ATTTATTATTTTGTTTTTAAAATAATTTTTTTTTTTTTTGTAAATAAATAAATAAATAAATATAAAAAAAATTAAACCCCCCCCCCCCCCCCCCCCATTAGCTTGTCAAAGCTTGTGAACTTCGAACAACTGAACCTCCGAATTACAAAACGTACATATGCATCATCGGAACGCTATCCTTTTCAGGATACAAGAGTCAAATCCTTCCTTCTCCTGCCACTCATCCAAGCAGGCATTATCCATGAACCGTTTCCCCTCTCTCCTCCTCTCAGCTCTTGCCACGCTGTCTCTCTTTCCAAACCCATGGCCCCTGCCCCCTCTCTTTCATGCGTGTTGGAAATGCTTCTCTTAGCTTTACTCCATTCACGTGCCCTCTTCGGTTCATCCTTGCTGATGTAAAAGCACCAGCAGCAAGGGAGAAATAACAAGACAAAAGTAGACAAAACAAGAAAGAAAAAGGAAAAAAAAAAAATTCGGGTCACTTTTGAAAATCCACTGCTTCCCTTTCAAGTGAGCAGCTGAAGTTTCAGATGCGTCGATAAACAGTTTGCGGTAGCCGCTCAGTCGGAATCGTCATATACTCGTTCAATGTGCAATAAACCGTAGATGTTGCTTTCTATATATGGTCTTCTTCTTTTTTTCCCCCCCGCTTTTGGCCTTTTGGGTGAAACCCCTTTGCCAACGGTTTTTGTCTCCAATTCTGCCAATCAAGAATATCCATCTCTCTCCTCGTCGATTTTACATCCCCTCTTCTAGCAGTGGCATCAGCGCCTTGCAAGGCTCGTCCCACGCTTCACACCTCCTCATTTTCCCAATCCTTCTCCTCAAACATTGGTGGGTTACGAGAGCCATTCACTTCCAGTTTTTCCAAAAACTCCGGTGGAACAGTCGGGATGTATTTACGCTCCCTCTCTCTGTTAACACCTCCGAAGCCAGCTCCATACGATACAAGCATGTCCGTCACCGATGGTAGCGCAAATGGTAACATATAGGCGGGATTCAGCAACAAGCTCTTCGGTGTGCTGTCTTCATCATCTGAGTCTGCACCCTTGATGCTACCTGGCGATTTCACTCGAACGCTCTTTGGAGTTTGAGGCCCGTTTCCGTTGAAGTTGGACGTCACAGGCGTGGTCGGGGCGCTCTCTGCACCAGCCGTCTGGCCACTCTGGTGTCGGTCCTTCTTGAGTGCCGCCTCCTTCTGGATGGCAATGAGATACTTCATGGCGCTACCAGGCAATCCCTTTTCGCCAACCTCGGGGCGGTAATGCGTAGCCGAGTGAATCAGCTGTTGCGGCGTCATTCTTTTCAACTGTTGGAGCGTGCCGACTAGGGCCTCCAAGTCATCAGCATCAAGTGATGAAAAACACTGCAACCATTGCAGGAGTTGGATCACGGGGGCAAGATGTCGCTTGGCTGCATCCATAGTTGTTTCGCCCGATGAGTTCATCTCACCGCCCTCATAGTGTTCCGCTTGTCTGTTGTTTGTTCGCGCCCAGTCTTCCACCATTGACACGTTCATGCGGATCTGCATTGCCTTTGTCCTAGCTAGATACTTGCGATTGGATATGACCCTGTTGAACAACTCGCACCCAAGCCAGTAGAGCAGCTGAGAGATGATTTGTGCCGTGATAACGGAGTGGATATCGTAGAGATCCAGCACAAAGAGCGTTGATGATAGTAAGGACGTAACATTTCGAGGTGCGGGTTTCGCCCTTTGTTTTGGGGACGGGGGACGGAATCGCTTCTCGAGGGGTTGCTCCTTGACTGTAGACTTTCTTTTGAAAATCTTCCATTCGTTTTGGAATGCAATGTCCTCAAAGCCGGGGATTGTCTCGTGTTCCAGCATGGCAGGGTCAAGCACTTTGTCCAGGCGTCTCTCGGCGTCTCGGACGATGAGCACAAATATCTCGTTGATAAGTTCAGCCAGCTGAGCCTGGAACTCGGTGGTTGCTTCAACTAATCCAGCATCTTTCTTGAGGTAATGCAGGAGTAGCGTCGCGTTTGAAATCCAGAAAGCCAGTATAGTCATGTCCCACTGGGACTTTTCAACTACGGCATTGATGCGCTCCATGGCAGATACTAACAGCCTCCTCAAAAGGTCTGGGCTAGCATGGTAGTGTGCATATCTGGCACTGAGGAATATCATGTTGGCCGGTACAGGCTTCTGCGACGGCGACCGCTGGGGAGTCATGTTTGTGACAACAATATCCAATAATCGACCTAATTCATGTTCTTGGAAGACAAACATTTGGTCATGGAGACAGCGGCTCCAGTCAAACTCCTGTTGCTCTTCCTCAAATTCGTCCACGGGCTAATAAAAAAAAATCATGTAACGTTAGAGGAAAGTCCAAAAATTGCCAAGAAGTAGTGTCGGATTGTAACTATTCAGACATACCTCTGGTTGGTCATCCATCCCAACATTTCCCAGGTCTACTTCTAGATCACGAGCACTCTCCATCATCAGCCGTCTCCGCATTTCGTTTTCTGCCATTTCTTCTTCGAACCGATCTTGGGAGAAGCCAGCATTATAGAAATCACCCATAATACCCGCACTCCCAATATTGTATCCATTGTCATGCAGATAAAACGACATGTCGCTATCCGGGGGAACAAAGTCGAAAGCTGTCCGTCCGGATGATGTCTTTTGCTCCGACGATGCTCCTTTATCGAGTAGCAACTTTGATATCACCTTGTGGCGATTCGTCATTGCCCACATAAAAGGTGTCCATTGGTTGCGGTCCTGCTGGTTCACGTTGGCACCCGCTTCAATCAGAGCCTCGACGACCTTCTCGTGGCCCTTGATAAATCAGTTAGCACAAATATCAAAACGGTATCCTCTCCGCATAGCATGGAGGGGGCGACGAACAAAACAACTGGCGTAAATCAATGCTGGAGTTCCATCGTCATCGGGAAGATTGACGTCCACAAAAGGCTTCGCATCTCCCTCAAGCAGCTTCTTGACCTTTTCGGTATCACCATTGCTAGCGGCCATGGTCAATGCTCTTTGCAGTATATCCTTCTTCTCAGACTCCGACATCTTGTCGTTGTTTATGATAGCATCTTCATCTTCGAGTGCCGCTTCGTTGCGGTGGGCTGCTTGGGCTGCCAACATTTCCATCAGTCTAGCGTCGCTGTCTTTCGGGCCACTGCCAGCGAAATCGTCTTGGTCCGTTGGGTCGTTCAAGGACAGGTTTTCGAAGTTGAGCGGCTTCGCCAGTACTGGCGAGGTGAGAAACTGAGATTGGCCTGCATGGTGTTAGCGAGTTGGTTCGTATTCGCCAAATTTCGCATTCATCGTAAATAGCTAGGCAACTAGGTAGTTATAAAAGGGGTGGGGAGAAGAGAGATATCGTTTTCGCCACGAGACACACCTTGCCAGCCATCGTACATCTCCGTCTCTGGCATTGTGAATTCTCCAGCAGCATGTCTTCGGTCATCCAAGGACTTTGGCAGGTCATCGGGAATGGCTCGCGGTTTGCTCTCGAAGCCCTTATCGCTGCCAGTTTCCCCAGGATCCATGGTGGGAGGAGGGGCAGGGCCAGAGTCCCTGGCTCATGGGACGTCCCGTCGCTTGTTGCACTTGGCCGATGCGGTCGCCACGGATGAGCTGCTGGCCCGAATAAGGTATCGCGGTCGAATCAGAAGCCACTGCTGGTTTGCTCGAGCAAAAGGCGTGCCTGGAGTCGCGTGCGAAGTGTCGTGGACAAGAGAGCGGTCTACCTATCCTACCCACTTTCAATTGCTGGTAGCAGTTCTGGGGCTAACGTTGCTGGCAGGTTCGTCATCGGGTAACGATAGTATCCCCGGAGATGGTCCGTGCGCACACCGTCTGGCCACTTGCTGGAAGCAGAGTTAAACCGCCTATAGAAGTAGCACCAGGGGCTTTCTATGATAAAAAGACAATGATTTCCCCAAGTTTCACGAAGAAGACAGAATTATTTCCTTTTTTTTTTTCTTGCTGAGTTGGCGAGTTTATCTCATCATACTTTTTTATAAGCATACATAAGCCAGTCAGAAGTACATCTACATACAAGTAAAAAATTCCATGGGTGCCCAAAGGGGTCGCCCCTCAATTTAGTCCGTCCAACTCTATACCGCTCGCTTTCCAAATGCCCGGAATCGCTTTACTCCTCCATCAGGTATCATTGTAAGTCTAACATGCGTAAATGGCACATCTGCCACTGCGGAAGCAAACTTGTGTTCCTGATCGGGCCCAGTCTTACTTGGAGCCACAGTCTCAGCCCATCCCTCAGATTTGATATCGGGCTCTCCCTCTCCTTGCCACGCCAGACCGTGGACCGCAATTTTTTGAGGGAAGTTTCCTCGAAAGTGTGCAGTGTCGATGACAAACTCTTGAATAAGTCCTGGTGCCCCCAGCTTGACTATCGTCCAATCAATGTGATCCTTGCCTCGTGAACGCTTCGTCTCCCAGCCATCGCCCATGTCTTTCCCACGGCCCGGCAGCAGCAAGTTGTCTTTGGAGCCAAAGTGTTGATCACTGCATGAGATGGCGATACCACCATTTTGCGCCGCCGCAAGATCAAAAATGGCATCCTTGTCTTCAGGGAATACGGGGACAGCATGCCCAAACAGCCGGAATCTGGCAATGCCTCCGTCGGGATACATGTTGAGCCTCACGTGAGTGTACTGCTTGCCCGTGGGCTCGTTGAGGTTCCAGCCGTGCCTTTGACTCGGTCCACATTCCCGAATATCGAGGATTGTTTCCCATTTACCTCGACCCCCCTTCCACGAAACAACCTCATCATCGTTATCGCTGAAGCAACCTTCGACAGAGATGGCCGGAGCATTGTTGCCGTTAAAAAAGGCCGTGTCTACTTCAACGCCGTTAACAGTGCCTGAGGCGACGCCGAGGCGAATCACAACCCAGTCGAATTCCTCAGGATTGTGGCGTCTTGTCTCCCAGCCGTCGTACCACGCTCCGGTATAGACCATCTTGCCCGGCTGGCGAATGGGAGCCGTAGGAGTTAGGAGATTGGCTGCCTCAGCAAACCACTGGTCCGAAAACCCAAGGACCTTACCACCCAATCCCGCTGAGACAAGGTCTAGTTCGTCGAAGCTCATGTCAGTAGATACTTCCTTACTAGGTGCGAGATAAAATAGGGCGAGACAAATGTTTCAACATACCTATGCATGCTGGGCGGAATGCCGAGTCGATCTCATCGGGGCCCAGTTGCGTTGCCTTGATGGCTTGCAGCTTATACTCAACCTCATCAGCAAACGAAGACATTGTGAATGAAGTATTGATTTGACAGCGGCCAGTAGACGGTCTTATATCACGCTAGAGTGCAAGATTGCTCGAGAGGCAGAAATCAGAAGTGAAGTTTATCTTCCTATGCACCAACGGCCTGATGAGAGAGGTCATGGACCATGCGGGTGCCCGCCCCTCTATTAGGTAGATATCGGCCACCTCCGACGCCGGCCTGCGGAACGGTAGCCCGGCATCAACCGGGCAGATAAGCGGGGAAGCGCATTTAAATTCATGAATGCAGTGATTGGGATTTGCATCTGCTGGTCTGCTGATAGCGACGAAAACTGGCAGAAGGATCTAGGCATGTCTCAGCCACTACATCGTAAGGCTCATTGGAGTAGAGGATGGTGGCATCTTACGTAGTTTAAGATTTGGTTAAATCACTGAAGTAGCTAATCCACTAATATCTATTATGCCATCGTTATACGTTTGAAATCAAATTTCCTGTGTTTTGAATAGAACCATTGGCTACTTGATCTTGAGCATTGATATCGCGAATCGATAAAAACCAACCTTCGCCAGCGCGTGCACGACGCACACATGAGCAATTGCCTCTTCCTGTGCTAGCACATGGGCGGACTGCCACCTTATCCATCCATCTCCCAATTTCAGGGTAGCCCTACTTAGAGATTGGATATGAGATAAGGTGCATGTATGCATGTACATACGTATGTAGGGTAAGGCCCTCCTGGGGAAAAAAAAGATCCGAAGCAAGCCAGCGCAGGCATTGCGGGGGAAGAGGCAGCTAAAAGTTTAGACCCCGCAAGCGGCCGATGCAGCATGTTGTAGATGACCTAAATATTGGGTGGGCTATGCATCTGATGCTAATGCGAATGCTAATGCTGTGTCCCGATACCCAAGCTCAGCAAAAGCACGAGAACAAGATAAAAGGCAATAAACCTCTTGCGTCCAGAGGGTGAGATGTGTTACAGGCTTGTGCTGCGCCGCATCACGTCTCTCGCCAACTAGGTATATGCATTCACGTACCACCAATGCCACCGCTCTTGACGTGCTGGCTAGGTAAAATGGTGATAGCTGCCCTCTTCTTGTCTCTCAGCATTCGCTTCAGCGCCTCCCTGCGCTACGGACCCCATATTTGGCGGCCGTGCTACAGCTTGGTTGCTAAACAACGGGCGCTGATTGGTCCAGCTTCCCGATAAAGCTGTTATCTATCGCTCTGCCCCACGGCTGCCAACCCGGATCGAGACTGCTTGGTCTGGACGCCTGTCAATGACGTGCTGTTCCCGGATGGACGACATCAACGCTCGCCACCTTGTCGTCGCTTTACTTCATTTCTCATGCGGTAAATTTCTCCTTTCCTTTGTTTTCACTCGATCGCCATCGCTTCGTGATCTGAAGACTTGATTGCTACGAGACAAGAAATCAACTGAATAAGACACTCTACCGTCTACCGTCAACCGTCATCGTCTCTGACCACGTTGTCGCGGAACTGGACAGCTTATCGGAGCTTAGCGATACCTCTGCTTCAGACTTCAAACTCTAAACTTCTCCAGGCATTTCCCCATCATTAAGCCAAACATTTCTTGCTATTGAGCTATTGAAATCAACATCATGGCCAGTGCTACAGGCGTACCGGAAGCGCGCCTCAGTGACACGGAGGAGACTGGGTTAACGAGTCGCGAGACCGAACCACTCCTCGGCCGCCCTGGAGATGCTGCGCAAGAAGAGGGCAAATCAGCCCTCAACAATCTAGTTCTTGGTATGTAAATATTGCGCATCATGCTCAAACAAAAAAAACAAAAAATACAAACTTGCGTCTTAACATGAAATCCAAATACAGGCACTGGTATCATTGCACAAATAGGCATCTGGCTTCTTGTCGTCCTCATCTGGGCCAGTGTCTTCACCAAGCCTCTCATCCTCTTCTCAGGACATCCCCTCGCTCAATCTTTTGCTGTCCTGGTGTTGGTGCAATCCATCCTCTCCTTGCAGCCCACTCATACCCTCGAGCAGAAACGCCTGGGACGACGTATTCACGCTCTACTTAACCTGGTGGCCTTCCTTTCCCTTGTCGCCGGCGTGACTATTATCGAATACAACAAAGTGAAGAACAACAATCCACACTTTCACTCCGTACATGCCTACCTTGGTGTCATTACCGCTGTGATACTTCTTCTACAATATCTCGTCGGGTTTACCATGTTGGTTACGCCAAAGCTGTATGGGGGCGAGGAGAATGCCAAGGCTATCTGGAAGTACCATCGATTCAGTGGATATTTTATCCTGTTGCTTCTGCTGGCGACCGTCAACAGCGCGACAGGAACGGACTATAACAAGAATGTATTGAAGTTGAAGCTCTGGGCTACACTCGTCTTGTCGATTCTCGTTGTTATTGGAGTGTATCCTAGGATCCAGAAGCAGAAGCTGGGACTGGGCCGGCCGAGCCTGTCGCTTTGAGTGGTTACATATCAGATTGATGTTCTAGTTTGACAAGTGTATTTTAGCATCGCCCTGCTTTATCATGTAACTGAATTTGCTCCTACGTAATAGCAGCTGCAAAATACACCGTTGTAAATCAACTTCCCCAAAAATTGATGCTGTGATCATCAATATCCGTTGCCATGCCTGTGCTCAGAATACGAAGCACCACGGCATTGCAGGCGAGGGGGAATGGGACGCTTGAATCTATATCCGGGATCAAATAAGTAGTATCAATAGTTGTAGCATCTTTAATTATATCCCCTGGCGCCGTTGACATGCTCCTCATATACGAAGCCCGCTGCGCCTCATTCCGGTCGTGCTAAGCTTTAACGATGCCGAACGGCGAGGGGGTCCGCCGCCTCCGTTGAAAGCAATTTAAAAAGGTGGGGGGAGAGGGCCCGCCGTCCGAGAGGCAGACGAGGAGAAGGCTTGCCTGGGCCGGGAATGCCTCTTCTCTTCTGTACGCCGAAGGATGACAGGCTGGCTGGCTGGAACTTCTTTTTCTCTTTCCGTCCAGAAGACATCCCGGCCTAAGGGATCCTGGGCCTAGTCTTGGAGGATGTGCAGTAGACGCAAGCCCCAAGTGGAGCACAGAATATCGCGTCGAGATAGACACGAGAAAATACATAGAAAGAAGAAAACTAAACCTGTTCCTGGCGGTGGTGATCCATCTGGTAGATCGCCATCTCAGTGGAAATACCGGTCGGAACGATTTCAGGGTTGATCTCGGATACCCGGGGGGGCGCCGAAGCTACGACCTGTGTACATACAATTATTTCTGTATATGCGTTGCAGGTAGAAATTGAATGAGAGCATAGGGAGGTATTCCCATTAGGGCTAAAGGGTCTCTTTAGCCTAGAGCCTAGAGCGGTACCTAGTACAGTATGCACATAGTACGCACAAGTTACTGCAGAATGTAGTACTACTGGTAAATGGTATAGCAGCCCAGTCCGTGCTGCTCTCTCTCTTATCCCACCATGGGGAGGACTTACTCGTACTGGTACCACTTTCTCCTCCTCCCTTTTAGCTCGTATCTATTTCGCCATATGGAAGTCGTTTGCGGAAAAAAGAGTAAACTTAGAAGTCTGCGTGTAAAGTGATAAACTTCAGCTCTAGCTCGGCAGGCTGCAGCAGAGAATGCTGCAATGTGATACTGCACATGCGCAAAAGCCCATTGCTGGTAAAAACACCGCTTTGCTCCTCCGCTTCTATTCGCAGCGCTGTGCATTGGAGCGACACGTGTCTCCATCGGGTCCACTTCCCCAATACGGATTCGGCCAGGATCTCCAATGGTACGCCACCGACGCAATTGTGGGCCACAAACTCGACTTCCGACGTCACCCACCGTTAGAGCAAGCGCGCCTTCCTGGTTTGTCGAGCCATCATTTTCAGTTGGGTTTTGGGAAAAGAGTTGTTCCTAAATCGGTCGGACAGTTGAAGTACCTCTCCAGTACAGAGAAACGAAGGCTTTGCATACTCTGTAAATCTACTTGGTACAACAGCAGCATTAGATAAGTACCTAAGTTGGATTAATGAAAAGGACGTGGTTGTGGCGCAGAAACGAGTTTCTCTTCATCTCCCCCCACCTTCAATAATACATACCTTGCAGTGCACTCTACTACCAGTTTTCCCTCTATCTTAAGATAAGTACCTAGGTAGGTAGGTACTGAAGTAGTCGATGTACTGAGTGTACCGAAGCGTTCTTACTCCGCTTCTCTCGTTTTTTGGGCTTCTCTCATTTTCTGTGGTAGCATCGATATTGCGCAGATTGTGTCTATAAGAATTTGTCGGTCAGCATGTGCGGCTGAACTTCCTTTTTACTACTGCGACAGTGCCTTAGTAGCGGATTCCTACGTCATTTCGCCCCCGACCTTGTGCTTGTTATACCTTGAATGCAGCACCGTGACTAAACAGCCTCGGGTAGCGGCATCGTTTTCGCATGTATCAGTCCACCTTGGGTCAGCTTCTCTTCTCTTTCTTCCCTTCTTTTTTTAGATGAATGTGGCGTGATGCGGTGTGAAGGCAAACAAAGCCCAGACCAGCAACGAGTATGTATACCTACTAGTATTGTAGTATGTGGAAGCCGTAAGGAATTCTGCTGGAAATGCCTACCGGCGTAAAGCGGGTCGTTCTCAAATGAGCCATTGTGGATACAGCCGGTGTCCCGGACAAGATGCTCCCGCTGCCCTGGGATTTGTCGACACGATGAGCTTTGATGAAGTTCTCGATGAAAGATACAGTCGGCCTACGAAGTAGTATTACCGCAACTGTATGTACGAGTCAGCGAGCCACACAGCCGACGCGGCAGAGCAGTATACGGTGTAGCACCTGTATCGGGGTGGTGGGAAACCTGCATCCTCTGTACATGCCTGCCCATCTTAACCTGGTAGCTGAACCCCTTTAGGGTCGATGCCCTCACAGCCATGCCCCTTGGGAGCTTGATACCTGCCATCTGGATTCCGCCCTGAGCTGGTACAAAGCAGTCTAGAGATTTGCTGACTCGGACCGATCGCCTACCGCCAGGCTGTATTGCATTGCATCGAGTGCCAAGGTGGGTTGGTTTTGGCAAACTTTGCATCACCTTCCCTGCCACCCATATCGGTGGCCGATTCTTTCTAGCGGATAACGATCCTACCCTCCCCACCGCAGTGTGTACAGGGGGCCGTCGACGATGAATGCTGGAAGCAGATGGTTTGGCATGCCGTGAGGTGGATATAGAGCCCGCGGACGCAGGTGTGAATACCTAGTACTAGTGAATGGCCTGGGTCTTGGTGGTCATGGGAAGCGTCCGATTTAGGCGCTCGATCATTTACTGGCCGTCCTTTTGCTTGCTGGATATTGGCTAAATGAGCCCTCCCAAAGCGTTGTATGCCGTTGAAATTCGAGTGTCTCGGTTGAAATACCCCCCCGCGGCTCGCCAAGCGCGCACCCGGTAGGCTGGAATATTACAGCGGGAATTCTGCCAATTATAGCCGACTAAAAATAAACCTTCATTTGGCGAAGAGCCTGCAGCTGAAAGGAATCTACAACAAGTTAAGGCAAGATATGTAGCTGTGAGAGCCGGGAGTGGTCTAGAGTCGATGCTGCGCACACACGTCGTGGGTTCATGTGACCTTCGGGCGATGGCGGGAAAGGGAACAGCGAGATGAAAGGAAAGGAAAGGAAAGGAAAGGAAAGGAAAGGAAATGAAATGAAATGATAAAGCTCGCTAGGGAACGCAAACTTTTTTTTCTTCCCATCAAACGATAGGAGGATAGAATACGAAGTCTTTTGCGGCTGCACCGGGGGCATGCTTCACAAATGACGTCCATTCGGCAGGCCCCGTGGGGAGATCATCTCACGTATTGACTGGGGGCTTCTTGACGAAGCCGAGCTCTGTGAGACAGAGGCAAATGGCGATACACCGTCATCAGCCGTGGAGGGGAGAGTCTTTCAGCCTCTCCGAGGGCGGATCAGCGGTCGATCTGTCGGTCCATTTCCCGGGAGGCATCGCATGTTGTCTACGTTGTACATACTAGAGCGGCCACAGGTGTGAAGTTTGCATGATTTGCATGTACGTCACCTCATGGCCTGACAAGCTTTGAGCTTGTGGTGATTCGTCCCTCGTACCCGGTGTTGGCCATCCCCCTGCGAGGGGTTGCACGGCGTTGGCGTTGCAACTTGGGCCAAGATTAATGCAATCTAGGCCGCCGCATGGATGCTCGGGAGCATACCGGCCAGCAGGTGGTGCTAGGACCTAAGCAGTGGCAGAAATGTAGTAGCAGACAGGACCGTGGGTTGCAATAAGTATAATGCCTAGTACATAGTACGGAGCACAAGTAATAGTGTAGTACCCGTAGTTGAGTAGCAGCACCAGCAGCCCATTGAACTTGGCCCCAAATAGCAAAGACCGCAGAGAGTGCCAGCAGAACCAGCATCACGGCACGGAGCGCTTCGTTGGATAGGGCTAGTCCTGTGGTTGGCGTCCGGGGAAAGGTTGTGTGGATGCCAGATCAAATTTGCAGGGCCGCAGATTAGGGGAAGTGAAAAAGACGCTTTTCCCTCGTGGCTTGGCCGCAATGTGCCAAGTGCCGATGGAAGCTTTTTGTTCGACGCCTGGTAAGCTGCTAGCGTCCCATCTGCGTAACGCACAGCGGCCCCCTGGCTGGCCGTCTGGATTGTGGGCCAGACGAGGTGTTGAGCGACGGAGCGAGGATGGAAGGACGAGGGATCGTGTAGCCGTTGGTTCATCTTGATATCCGAAGGATCGAAGAAAGCGATGCTCACCTGCACCTCCTCTGTAGCGTCCATGCCCAGGTGCTACCGCAAATCGACGGCGGCGGCTGAATACATGTACAAGCAAGTACCAAGGCCTCCGTTCCTGGTGTGTACATGAAGTCTTGTCCCGGTAGCGTTCCTCTTGGCAAATAGCTGTGGCACCAACAGCCGGACGCCCAAAAGGTCTCCGTGTGGACAGGCGAGGTACATGCACGTAAACCGCCAGCATCGGGCCGCACCATTACATCGCTGCGGCGGTCAGCATTTTAGACCAAGCACACATGGCTTCACGATTCATGCTTCGTGCCTTGTGCCACAGCAGATCAAGGCCCTGCAAAGCATGATCGAAGCAGGCAGAGCAGGAGACGCGGCACAGCATTGCAAACTCTCCATATTCCCGTCCGTCTCACCACTTGGATGTGCCGGCCCACCGACTCTGCTGCCACTACAGGAGCCTCTGCTCTGGGACGTACAAGTTAGCACGTAGACTACTAGTCAACTTGGGCGACTGGTTGACCCGGTGCCACGCACTCTGGTCAAGGTCAAGCCAGGCCAAGTCAGCCATCCGTCCTCATGTTGTCAGCGGTCAGCAGTCAGCAAGCTGCTGAAGCCAGACGTCCATAGCTGCCAGTTGCCTGGGAACACGTCGTGTCTTTGAGTATAGCGTCTGCGAGGATATGCAAATCTGTAGCACGGAGCACCCCCAGGCAGGTTGACACGTCTGCTCCAGAGGTGGCCAGGCAGGCGTACCAATCGGCTCAGCAGCCAAAGGCAGGGAGGCGCTCTTGAGAAAAGCTCCGCGTGGTCGCAATTTAAAGTTGGAGGATAGGCACGCGAGCTTCACGATGCCCGGCGCAACGGCCAAGGCCAAGGCCCGCCCTCTCACTATGTACGAAACGGTGCCGGCGTTCGGAGTCGTGCTTATACGGCAGCACGTATCGCACTCCCAGGCAAAGCTGCGGCCACAGGAGGATACCACTACTGCTACGACTAGTGGTTTTAGCATTATAGTCTCCGATAGCAGCTGGTGAGAGACCCATGGCCGCGGATTGGCGTTGTCAAAGCCCGTGCTCTGTACCAATGCTCTGGCACATGCCTAGTGGCAAGAATCAGTCCCAGAAAGTGGGCAGACCACCAGCAGGACCAACTCGTGCCGGGTACTCCCAAGCGGTACCCAGTAGTATCCATTGCCTCACACACAGGCAGGGAATAAAAAAGTAAAACAAAGGGAAAAAAAACCTCTTCCCACCCCTTGACGTGGGGCCTCTAGGTTCTTGTCTGGGATCGCTGGATTGGTTCACCGGAAGGGCCTGGGGGGTTGGCTGGAGCCTCGAGCGTTTGCTAGCGGGCTCTTAGTGAATAAGGCCTGGGCTGATGATGGATGCCAGCCTCCAGTTCCTGTCGTCACCTACGTCATACCCTCTTTTTTCTCGCTCCCCTAGACGGCGCCTGCACAGGCCTTTGCCGGGGGCGTTTCTGGGGGGGCGATGACATGGGGGCATTTTCTGGCAGCAAAAGCGCCTTTTTGGCAGGGCCGCCAAACTTTTGCAATCGTTGATCCGTCCAGCTCTTTCGCGTCCACGTTGCGACGCCTCCCTTTGCCTTGCCTGCGCTGTGCAGCGTCTGCAGGCCCAGACCTGTGCTTCTGCTGTCCCGAGAGCCTCTGATTCTAGCGCTGCTGGACGCCGGCAGCCGCGCTGCAGCGTCTATCCCGTCCAGCTGCCCCCCTCGTTTGCCCCGAGGTTGTTCCCACCCCTGCTCTGTGGCCACTAAACGAGACCACTCACTCACTGTACTGTACTTACCGCACTGCTGTGACGTGTGAGGAGGCCCTATAGCCTACAGGGAAGCACAACCACCACCGTTCTTTTCCCGCACACTTGACCTCCAAACCTCTCCACACAACCAGCCCGTTTTGTCCGCGTAGCGAGGCACAAAGAGCGATACTGCAGGAGGAGGCTAAAAAACGACACAGAAAGAAGGAACAAGAACAAAGGGTTGAAAGAGAAAAGACGTAAGAAAAAAAAAGAGAGAAGCAAGAACCAAGCACCCAAAAAGGGAAAACAAGTAAGTGAGAAAGCTGGGAGACCGAAAGCGAGAAAGCGAGAGGCACACAACGAGATCGAGATCGAGACCGTGACCAAGAAGCAGAGACCGACACGGACGGACTTGGGCCAAGGCAGAGGCAAGGCACAAGCAGCCAGACCGATCCCCGTCTTGCCTTTGCTGTCCTTTCTCTATCGATCAGTTGCCGCTGCTGGCATCTTTCGAGCCTTTCCTGCGCTTTGGATGCTGCCGCCCTGTCCTGCGTATGCGGCATCCCACTTGCCGACCTGACCTCTCAGAGATCCACCGCCATCCCTCTTCTGCGGGAAGAGGCATGAGGCATGCCACGCCAGAGCTACTCGGCCGAAAAGAGAGCCCTATTCTCGCCCTCTCTCTCGACCCCGGCCTCTTCTACTTCAACCACAACAGCAACAGCAACCGAAACTGCAACCGCAACCGAAACTGAGGCTCCCTCTCCCACCACTTCGACAACCTCCTGGACGCGCCAACTGGAGCTGCCCACCAAACCATTTGCTTATTGGACCGTTGATGCTCCCGACCCGACCGCTGCGAGAAATGGACAAGTGACAGCCAGCACCACTTCGCAAGATCGATATGCCCATGCCCATGCCAAAAGCGCAATGGCAGGACGCCGCTCTAGTTACCCGTTCTCTTCCCTGAACCCCCCTGAGGACTCGGTCTCTTCCACTCCTAGGCCTTTCTTCCCACGGCGTACGACTGACGTGAATGGCCGGAGTGTCGGTGATGACCACCAGGACCGTGTCGATGTCGGTGTCGGTGTCGATATTGATATCCATGCTGTAGACGATAGCCACAATGCTACGTCCTCCGCTGCCTTTGTTTCCTCTGTAATTAATGGATCTGCAGGAGACGAGACACCAGCTGCTGATGGACCGAAGAAGCAGCTTGTTGAATACCGGGAAAGGCTGATCCGCGATCTGGAGCAGCGGGATGTCTCCGCCCAGGAACTGCATCTGGGCCTGCCCGACAAGGCCCGTGTGGCCCCCATTCTCGAAGATGCCGTATTGAATTCTCCCTATCCAACTTCGGCCTTCACCTCTACGTCGACTGAGTCTGGAAATACAATCCGAGGGGGCATTACCCCGGCACCTGTTGCCAGTACCCCCTCATATCCTTTTCCTCGGATGACTCTACCACCCGAAAGTCTCGGCCACTCAAACTCCCCTCAATCTTCTACTCCCCATACAGGTTCTGCTCGCTTCTCCCAAACCTTGGCGTTCGAACACCGCGGCGTGCTCGACAGAGTCTTATCAGAGACATCGACCCCCGCTTCGACTTTGACCTTTCACCCAGGAGGCACCCCACAGCCCGAGAATTTTGACTTTCCTACTCCCAACCTCTATGATCTCTCGTTGATGCTATGCGCTGAGCCAGGTCTTGATGCCTGGTGGAGCACTGTCGTTCAGGTTATGCGAGAAGTATACAAGGCCGAGCGTGTGACATTAGCAGTCCCCGCCGATACTACCGATATTGAAAACGTCCCGTGGGGGCAGAAGGCTACATACAACGAACATGAACAAGATGATCTAAGCCTAGAGTACCTGGCGAGGGGGACTAGCGTCATGCAGAGCACGGAGAATGAGGCTAATGATGATACTCTTGCTGAATCCGCCATTGAAACGCCATTAAACGGACCACAGCGACCTGCGTTTGCTAGTCGGCACTCGTTCACCAGTTTCGAAGAGAACAAGGAAAGGTCACAAGGCGGAGCAACGATGGCACCTCAGCGTCCCAGCTACTTGAGGAGCCAAACCCATTTCCCACCCATCCAAACTGCAGCGGAACGGGAAAATGACCACACAAAGCTTAATAAAAGCACCTTGGAACAGCATGACTTTCTTGAGGAAGAGCAACAGCAACAGCAGCCAATCCCTAGCTGGGAGGCGCCTCTTGTGCCCAAGTATGCTGGCCAGGGCAGAGTCCTCCCCGTCCTCCAGGCTCTTGATTATGAAGCTGACCCCCTCATTGATCATACTGGCGTCATGAGAGTATTGGAACGCGGGCGGCCTGTTGCCTTGACAAGAAACTATCCCTACTTGGCTCCGGCTGCCCCGACTCCTTCATCATCATTAGGGCAGGCCAGTGCTTTGAAATCTGGTCCCCGGACACCTGGCCAAGAGTTGCCACGGAAACTTAAGAATAAGCGGTCAGACTCCGCGACCAAACTGTCATCTATCTTTGCCGGTCCGACCGGTGCTCGTGCGTCTGTCAGAACTAAGGTTCACTTCGGCGACACGATACTGGACGACGACAGCCCTAGACCACCTACGCCAAAGTATGAGGAGTACGAACAAACCCCCCCTTCGCCATGGTCACAATCTCCAGCCCCGTCACCCGCAGTCAGGCCCGACCCGAAGGAAAACCCCTTCTTTACGGACGCCACCGTTGATGAAGAATCGTTCAATCCCGACCCCACGCCGACAGATTATACCACGATGCGGCCTCCCGAAGCTATTGGCGTTGATCACTCTTGGACGGTTTTGCACATACCTCTTTTTAACGTCGTATTTTCTAAATTACAACCGCGTTCTTTCAGGCTCGACGCCACGACGATGCACCAGAAGTCACAGTCGCGAAGCAGCCAATCGCCCGAGAGTACACACCGCCAACACTCTGCGGAGCCTGAGAGCCAAAAGAAGGATAAGCCTCCCCCAATTGCTATTTTGTCTATTCTTAGCCCTGTTATTCCGTACCCCTCCAACCTGCGGCACTCATTAGAGCATTTTGCACCGCACCTCGCCACTTCCTTTTCGCAATGCCGACACTATACCCATCTTGAGACAGAACTTGCCGGCCTCAAACGAAGAAGACCATCCACCGCTGGATTTGGCGCAGTCTCGGCGTACGGGCGGCCTGTGGAAAGCTCCGCCTATCTCGCGGCAGAAGAGACGGCAGCTTTGCAGCAGTCTTTAGCTGGGAGCATTACGAGTCCCAGCGACTATTCTGGAATCTCCAAGAGTGCGACTGGCTCTCCGATTGGGACTCCTGGCTGGGATCCAGGCTCTCAAGTCTATCTAGCCGAAAAGCGTCAGCACGCGGCGAGCCCCGCAGGAGTCTCTCAATCTTCAGGCAGCTATTTCGGCAGTAAACTTGCGAGACAAGGTTCACAGCGGTCTCGGGCTGGATCGAAAGATGATCCTTCTGGAGATGTGCGGCCCTCTCGTTTGTCCGGCAGCAAAGCTCCCCAGACTTCTCAAGCTGCCACGATGGACGTTGACGAGTTGACGGACACACACACTGGGAGCTCGGAGGAACCCAATCAAAGGGACGTTCATTCCCGGAACAGCCTGGATGGCAGTGTTGATCTTGACCCCTTGTTGGCCGATAGATATCCTGAACCGTCAAAATTCGAGATGGGTCTGTATAAAGCAGGCCATTCCCGGCTCCACAGCTACGGTGCGGACTTTGCTTCGACGTTCCAGTCTCTACCCCCTGGTTCTAGTCTACTTAGCCGGCCTACGTTAGCATCTAGTGCAAGCGGTTTACCAAGAAGCAATTCATTCATGGCTTCGGCTGCAGACATGCCGCCGCCGTCTGATAAACTGAAAGGCCTCATTCTAGACTCGCTACCCGCCCAAGTATTCGTTGCGTTGCCACAGACGGGCGAGATCGTCTGGGTAAACAGCCGTTATCTGTCATACAGAGGACAGACAGTGGCAGACTTGTCTGCGGATCCCTGGGGCAGCATTCACCCAGATGAACGTGATGAGTATCTCGCTGCCTGGAGTCGCTCGTTGCGGACCGGAGAGCAATTTTCCAGTACTGTGAGGATCAAGAGATTCGATGGTGTCTATCGATGGTTCTACGCTCGTGCTGTAGCTTCCAAAGACAAGCGAGGAGCTGTTGTGCAATTCCTAGGGTCTTACTTGGACATCCATGAGCAGCGCATCGCCGAGATAAAGGCGGCGCGCCAGCAGGAGGTCGAGGCCTCGGAAGCGAAGCACCGCCTCTTGGCAAATTTGATACCGCAGATCATCTTTACTGCAACAGAGGAGGATGGTGTGACCTTTGCAAACGAACAATGGCTGTCTTATACTGGCCAGAGTTTTGAAGACGCGCTGCGCCTGGGCTTCATGGATTTTGTTCACCCAGAAGACTTGGCTAGGTGCCGCATTCCCTCTACACAGTTGGCGCAGTCATCCAATCGAAAGGGAAATAGCGGTAGTTACGGGTCGAGCGACAACACACCCACGGGCGCGGCGAAGGAACGGCCAAAAGAGCCTCAAGACCATGAACGAGCACCAAGTCAGCAAGTTGATTCCAGTAGAGAGAGAGGCTATCAACTCGCCAATCCTGACCTGGCAGAGTTGGCTAGAAAAGGAGTCATCAAAGTCGGAACTGATTCGAACGGCCGACCATCGTACACAACAGAAGTCCGATTAAGATCCAAGACAGGAGAGTATCGGTGGCATCTGATTCGTTGTGTTGAGATTGATACCATAGATTTTGGCAGCGGCGCAAGTTCCTACTTTGGTTCTGCCACCGATATAAATGATCACAAGCTCCTTGAGGCCAAGTTGAAAGAGGCTATGGAATCAAAAGGCCGATTCTTGAGTAACATGTCTCATGAGATTCGCACTCCACTTATCGGAATATCGGGCATGGTAAGCTTCTTACAGGAAACCACACTCAATGAAGAGCAACGCGACTATACCAATACCATCCAGACGAGCGCAAACAGCCTAATTATGATCATCAACGACATTCTAGACTTGTCCAAAGTGGATGCCGGAATGATGAAGCTGCGATACGAATGGTTCCACACTCGTTCGCTCATCGAGGATGTCAACGAACTTGTCTCGACCATGGCTATTGCCAAGCGACTGGAGCTGAATTACCTCGTTGATGCAGATGTCCCAGCGTGGGTCAAAGGAGACAAAGTTCGGATTCGTCAGGTTCTGCTAAATGTGATTGGAAACGCTATCAAATTTACATCGGAGGGCGAGGTTTTCAGCCAGTGCAGAGTATACACTGGTGATGACGGAACGGCAGGACAAAATGAAATTATGCTAGAATTCATCATAACCGACACCGGCCGTGGCTTTTCAGAGGAGGAAAAAGCTCTCATATTCAAGCCTTTTAGTCAGATCGACGAGAGCAGTACCAGACAGCACGGTGGCAGTGGGCTTGGCCTAGTTATTTCAAGGCAGCTTGTCGAGCTTCATGGAGGCAAGATGGAAGGGACGGCTGTCATGGGCGAGGGTTCAACGTTCACATTTACAGCCTGTTGCGCGCTACCTACAATGGAAGATCAGCCTCCAATGCCCAGCAGTCCCGGCTCAACAGCGACTGCCGTACCTCCGGCAGCAGCAGCAGATGAAGCCGAGCGGCCCGGCGATCCCACGGCGACCCTTCTACCGGCTCAGCACACGCATAGCGGAGATGAGACCATCCCTGCGAACGTGGAATTCATTTCCCCTGGAGGCGACTCAACGGGGAGCTCCAGCCAGTCTGCCCACTCTGGCCAATCGCTCATTACAGATAGGTCGTCGATAACGTCGATGAACACGGGACTGGCTCGTTTCAGCGAGGCTGCCAAAGCTAGTGGCCAAGACCTGTCGCAAATGAAGCTTGAAATGCCATCCGATCGGAGCTCAGTAACACGAAGCGTGACGCCAGAGAAGCTACAATCTGAAGCGTTCCGCCCACCAATGTATCTGATACTGATTATTTGCCCCCAGACACACAGTCGTGAAGCAACTGCACAGCACATTGAGATGACCTTACCAAAAGATGTGCCTCATCAGATAACTGCTGTCGGCAGTGTCGAAGAGGCTGAAAAGTTTATCGGAGGCGATGACCCAATCCGGTTCACTCATATTGTCATCAATCTAGGCGAAGCAGAGGCGGTCATTAGTGTCATGGATCAAATTACCAAATCTCAAAAGATGGACAGCACAATGATTTTGATCCTCTCGGACTCGGTTCAGCGCCAGGCTGTGATGAGATATGCGTCTGGAACCAAATATGAGAAACTTTTCTCAGACAAGTTGGTCAATTTCATCTATAAGCCTGTCAAACCGTCACGCTTTGCTGTCATCTTCGATCCAGATAAGATACGGGATTTGAGCACGGACTGGAATAGATCTACCGCGCAGCAGATGCTGGAGAGCCAAAAAGCTAGCTCCTTGGATCTTCAAAAGCGTATGGGTAATAAGGGCTTCAGAGTTCTCTTGGTGGAGGATAATCCAGTCAACCAGAAAGTGATGATGAAATTCCTCAAGAAAGTTGGCCTCGATGTGGATATTGCAGTAGACGGAGAGGAGTGTATAGAGCGAGTTTTATCGAAGCCGCATAGTCATTACTCTCTCATACTGGTAAGTTTGATATCAACCCCCCCCCGCCCTTTTTTTTTTTTTTTTTTTTTGAATTGTAGTCCTCGGCTAACATCTGGCACAGTGTGATCTGCATATGCCACGCAAAGATGGCTACCAGGCCTGCCGCGAAATTCGCGAGTGGGAGCTGTTGGGTAGTTATCCCGCGATGCCCATCATTGCCCTTTCTGCAAACGTAATGTCAGACGTCCAAGAGAAGTGCGTTGCAGCTGGATTCAGCGACTATGTGACGAAACCTGTGGACTTTATTGATCTCAGCAGAGCTATGGCGCGATTTTTCTAAACGTGACAGCTTGCTATTGGTATGTGGGAGGATACCAGGCGAGTGAGTCTCTTATAGCTGATAGCCGTGACTGGCAGAAGCAAAACCTTCTCTCACTGGAAACGGAACCATTATTCTTCACCTTATCTTCTTTTTTTTTCCTTCTGCTTCTTATTAACCTGGTTCATTTCTGGCCTCATTCCACAATGATGTGTCGAGGGACCTTTTTCTTGGCGGTGATTGGTGGCTTTTTAGAGGGTGTACCGGCGAAATATTTCAATTCTTGCCCCCTAGTTTTTCTTTGCTTTTCATCATCTTTTTTTTTTATCTTCCTTCTTCTTTTGTATCTATCTGGCTCTTCATAATTAGGCTGGATGGAACCGAAGAGCTAGGCAGTCTTGTGATACCACATTATGTAGCAAGCACCACCATGCCTTGGGGATTTCTTTCGACATATTTTTGACCACCTTGACCAGTTCTCACGGTGATCATGCTGTTGAAATGGCGAGACGGAAAGGGATTATGTTGTACTGCTCGTATTTTTCTTACTCTGTTTTCTTTTTCGCTGCTTTTTCTTCTCTCTGTTCTTAGCGCTGGGCATCAGAATGGCAAGACAGAGGTAAAGACTAGGGAGGCATTATTTAGGGCAAAGGCTAGGCAAAGCCAAAGGCAAAAACAAAGGCATATGTTTACATAAAGGATTAAGGAATGGATGGAGCCTGTTTTGTTTTATATGCTCGAGGGAAGCGAGGCATGTAGAGTCGCAGCGACAACTCTGGCGTGCAAAAATGGCTGCGTGTTTTTTTTTATGTCTTCTTTACTACTCTGTTGATATTATGGGATCTATTTTAGCCTCGAAACCCCAATTTCTTTCTTCTTTTACTTCATTTCTCCTTTCCTTTCCTTTTCTCCTTCTCCCTCCCCCGCCCCCCTCCTTCTTCTTGGCCTTGTCAGTGTGCGTGTTGTGTGCTTGATTTTGGTCTTGTGTATTAAAATAATAATCTAATGATTAGGGTTGTTTTTGCTTTGATATAGGAAAAGGAGAGGAAGAAACAAGGGTAGTATTATCTCCCTTCACTATTTACCATGATGAGTTTGGTTTGACTTGGAAAAAAGGGATGGATGAACAGATGGATGGTCGAGGCGGAAAATCCAACGACGGAATAAATAAAAAAAAAGAAAAGAAGAAATAAATAAAAAATTTAAAGATGATAGCTAGTTGAGCTTTGAAAAGAAAGGCAACTATTGTCTATCAATGTCGAGGATTAAGTATCTGACATCTTCCAATCACATTCATAGGTAGAGCTATAATATTCAAGATTCTCAAAAGACATCAATGTGGATATAATATTTCATAAACCAATCTAACTCAATGTGGCCCAACGCTTTTATTTCCATTTATACAGCCAGGGAATCCAGTCTATATAGTGGTATCCAACAAGAAAATAGAAAGAAAACAAGTGTCGATATCGCTTCGCCCGTTGCGCTTATTTAATCCAGAGTTTTTAGTTTTTAGTTTCCTCACTTTCCTTTTCCCCTTTTTAGTATATGCTTCCTCTAATACTTCTATCCTCTTTCTCAGCCTTGTCCAAATCCTCCAACTTGGGGTCCGCGGCACCGCTGTGTAGCTCAGGTTCATCTCCAAGGCGATTTGCCAGTCCCATACCGGGGTTGGTGCGAGAGTCTATGGAACCCATACGACGGCGAGTGGTTTCGTCATCCGATGCATCGGAATCACTTCCTGCAACAGAGGGATGGCCTGAATATGTACCGCCGAAATCTCGGCCAACGTGCAAATGAGCGGCTTTGAGGTGGCGTATGCGGTCCTCTGCCGTGATGAAGGAAGGCGTGCCGTCGGGAGAAGAGACGCTCCCGTCAATGGCTCGTGCCAAATCAATGTGAACCTTCTTCTTCTTCTCTTTGGGATTTTCTTTTGATGATTCTTCGCCGTCTGCATCCCCTTCATCGGAGCCATTCGATTTATGTCGCTGCAGTCTCCTTATGGCGAGATTTGTGCTGCTGCTGCCAGGGGTATTCTTATCAACTTGCTGCGGCTGGTTTTCTGCCGCTCGATGGCTCTCATAATGAGCAGCATGATTGCAACCATTGGGACAGCCTCCCCAGCGACGAGTAACAACAAAGCTCTTGTTCTGCGCCAACTTCAGGTCATCCTTGGTAGTTTTGTCGGTCTTGTCCTCTTCACCCTTTTCCTTCTCCTTGATTTGTTGCTCGCGTTCTCTCCGCAGTTCTGACCAGGTACGCAAATTATTCTCCAAGAGATATTTGCCGTTGTCTTGCTTGCGCATAATGAGGAACTCGCAGTGATTCACGTTTCGAAGGTCTTCGAAATATTCGACGGAAAAATGGTACCACTTCATGAGGAAGACACGAGACATGAGGCCATGAGTGACTATATAATTGGGTTAGCATGATAATACATAGTAAAAAAAAAAAGTAAAAAAAAAGAAAAGAAAAAAAAAAAAAAAAAAAAGAAAAAAAGACCCCATTTTGGGCAGCCAAGATGAAAACTCACCCAAGACGCATACGCTGGCAAAGTCATCTTCTCCAAACTGGCGCCACAAGCTCTCGTTGAAGCCACTAACACGGTCATAGGCGTCGGCAGCGCTCTCTCCGTTGGGGATACGATAGAAAAAGTGGCCATAATCGGCTCTCTCCTGCCACATGCGTTCCATTTCGGCGCTGCATGGCTGGAAGTTGCCAAAGTCTTGCTCTCGCAGACGGGGCTCCTCGTACACTTTGATACTAGACCGACGATACGGCGAGGGCTCGGGGTCGTCCGAGGTCAAGGTGGACAAGATGCCCTCGGTGGTCTCTCGTGTGCGGCGGTATGGCGACGTGAAGAAGTGGAGGGTATCATCTGGCCGGAGCAGCTTGCGCAGGCGGCGGCCCGCTTCGTGGGCCTGGGCCCAGCCGTCCTGCGTGAGCTTAACACGGTGATCAGGGATTGTCTGGTGTATATCGCGGTTCTCTGGCACAAGCGGTCAGCAAAGAGAGACTTGGATTGAGGGCCGCAGCGATTAGAAGGGCAGGAGGCGACGTACTGTTGCCCTCGGACTGGGCATGACGGATGAGGATGATCAATCGCGGCTTGGCCATGGCGGTCGCTGTGCGCACGTGCGGCTTGTGATGCTGAGGCTCAAGATGGGAAGTCAAATCGATCGATCGATCAACGGAATAAGCAGATACTAATAGGCTGCCGGTCTAGTGGTGGGGGCCGCTGGTGTGTTTGGCAGGCCTGCTGGTGGGATGATGACTTGGTCGCTGTTGCGTTTCAACTGCTGGTGCCAAAACACCCCCTGTCCCGAATTTCGGACGACTCAGAAGGACAAAGAGATGAAGGGATGAAGACAGAGGCGACTCGGAAAGATAGACGACAGTAAACTGGGTGAAATGCGAAAAGTAGCAGAGATAGATGGCAATGGAGGTGGTGGAAGGTTGTAAGTTGGGAGAGCCAAGTCAGAAGTGCTACGGCCGGTTTAAGGGGAGTTCAGTTCGGGCGCGCGGGGCATCAAAGCGGCGGCCTATAATGACTATAAAGGGTATAGGGATAGAGAGATCTACAGGGCCTGCTTCAGCTCTGTAGAATGGAATTGAATACAAATCACAGCAAAGCCTGCTGGGCATGTGCCAGCACCAGCGCCTAAAACACCCGACCTGAGTTTGCCTCACAGCGGGGAAGGGACCTGCTAGCCTAGCTCCTTGAAACCTTAAAAACTTGGGATGATGGAACCAAACGGCTGATTAGAAAGCAGGAAGGCTGAAGAGAGCAAAGAGCGTGTGGCGCAGCCAGAGCATTCCCGCCACTGTATTCCCGCTTGACGCTCAACTTGCACAGACATTCGGATGGAAGTTTCGGGGAGCCACCGTCCGTTTCTGTGATTTGCAATGAACTCTCGGCAGTCAGTCATTAGTGCTGAACTCTTCGCTGGACCTGTTCCGATGCAATTTGTCACTGCTCTATCCCGTTCAGGCAACGCACAATCGCCCAGATCTCGGCTCATGGCATCGCATCTATGTAAGCCGTCAATGCTACTGTAAATGGGCCCGGCGCTGCCCCTCCCAGCCAGTGCTTTCCGTACTGCTTGCTGCACTTGGTTTAGTGCCCTTGTTTAAGCAGTGCAGCTTGGGCTTATACGGTTTGGTAGCGCTGGAGAATTATTTTTTGGCAGTGCCAGCCTCAAGCGTGGATGACTCTGTAAAACTCCAAAGTCTCTCTCTCTCTCTCTCTCTCTCTCTCTCTCACCAAGTCAAATTTGACATCGGCGCTGCGGCGTGCAGAACCAATTCAATTTTGCCGGCTTGGTGCATCCCGTTTTGAGCCATTATTTTTCGTTGAACAAGTTTCTTTCCCTCTTCGACTTTTCATTCTCGATTGCTCGTTCCTCTCTCTTCCGTCGCACATCGCGTCGCAATCGCATCGACGTCTATCTGGGGACTCAACTGCACCGCAACCACAGCCGCAACAAAACTGTCTTAAGTCACCCAATCGGTCGATAAAACATCCACCATGTCTGCCGAAGGCCCAGAATCCATCCCCACCTCCGCCGACCCTCGCTCCAAGCGCCCGACCAAGAGACGCGCCCTCACCCCCGGATCCGCCCAGGCCGCCTCTGTCGACGCTCTCTTCGCTAAACCCGACCAGGAGATCCGCGTCCCTCCGCTAGTCTCTTCCCTCGAAGGAGGCAGACGGCGGCCCCCGCCTCCAGAGATTGTCAGCAACGTCCAGGGCTCCAGTGCTGGTGCCGGCTCCGGCGAGTTCCACGTCTACAAGGCCGCTAGAAGGCGAGAGTACGAGCGCCTAAGGGAGATGGACGAGGAGGTCAAGAGAGAGCGCGACCAGGTCGATTTTGAAAAGGACAAGGCGGAGAAAGATCGCAAAGATGAAGAGAGGACGAGGAAGAATCGCGAGAAGAGGGACAAGGCTAAAGCTCGAAAGGCAAAGAAGGGCAAGGGAGGTGGAGGGAATGGCGACAACGCAAAGGATACCGATGGAAACGGCGACAAGACGTCAGCGGAGGCTACATCAAATGGAGGTCCTCAAGGAAGTGAAAAACTGAGCAAGGGCGAGAATGGGGCTGAGAGAAATGGCGATGAGAAACCAGCCTCAGAACCTGTTGGACTCGTCATCCACGACGATGACTAGAATGAAGAGCGAGGGAAATCAAACGAGAGAGTTGCTACGAAATTGCTTCTTTCAACACTTTCTTAGCTAGAGGTGGTGACTTGTAATAATATACTAGATAGAAGCAGTGATACCCGTATAGAGTGCTATTTCATAGATCTATGCGTCGCCTTTTTGTTTTTTTCAGCGGCCCTTAGTTAATACCATAGTCTATTTTTTACATAAAATTTTGGTCCCCTTTTAAATTGGTCTGAAAATGCTGCCACTTCAATTCTAACCAAGGGCTAGAATAGGATACGGCCTTTCCAAGCAAACCTGGCGTGCCGTCCGCCCAGATCGAGGCTTCTCAGGGCAGTCTCTGCCCCTCTTCCACTCTTATACAGAACTCCAGCTCGTTTAATCATCACCGCCTCCAACCCCGGGAGCGGCACCCTGCTGCATCGTCTTAGCACTGCAGATATCGTCTACTCTTAGCAATAAACAGGCGGCCTAAGAATCACACAAAAGTCAGCACAGGGTTGCTCTACTTCGAAAAAAGCGGGGGAATAAGTGCCGGTCGGATATCATGGAAACATACCTCGATCGCAGTCTTCAGACTCTGCAGCTTAATGGCCTCAGGCTCCCACACGCCATACTCGTTCATGTCCGCAATGGCACCGGTATCGCCGTTAACACCATATGAGCTCTTGCCCTCGGCTTGCTTGGCACGGAGCTCGGTCAACACACGGACTGGGGACTTGCCGGCGTTCTGCACCAGCGTCCTGGGAATCACCTCGAGTGCGTCAGCAACAGCCTTGTACGGCCACTGCTGGACACCCTCCACGCCCTTGGCCTTCTGAGCCAGTCGGACAGAGACGGCCATCTCGGTTGCGCCACCGCCAGGTGATAACCGAGGGTGGAACATGACATTTCGGGCAACGCCCATGGCATCCTGAAGATTTCGCTCAATCTCGTTGAGAACATCCTTTGAGGGGCCACGAAGCAGGATTGTGCAGGCCTTGGGGTCCTCGCACTTGGTGAGGAAAGTGAAATACTCATCACCGATCTTCTCAATCTCAAACAAACCACATCGAGTACCGACGTCGGCCTCCTGAAGGTCCTCCACTCTGTTGACAATGGTAGCACCAGTAGCGCGGGCTATTCTGTTGTTATCCGTCTTACGTACTCGGCGAAGGGCTGTAACGTTGGCCTTCATTAGGTAGTGCTGGGCCAGATCTGAGGGAGTGGTCAGCTTCAGTTCCTTGGATAGTCGAGGGCTATCCATCGAGTCACTCACCAGAAACACCCTTTTCGGTAATGACCAAGTCGGGCTTGACAGACAAGATGGTATCGCACATAATCTTGATCTGCTCCTCTTCAATTTGCAGAATTCGGTTCCAGTCTTCCTCCTTTGTGATTTCAATGTTTGTCTGTGATTCACCCTTCTTGTACTCCAGAGGACAGTCCAGCAGGACAATACGGGGGTTCTCGATGCGTCGGCGCATCTTGGGGTGCGTGATATCCTTGTTGAGCATGAGGCCGTCCAGCACCTTGCTGTCCTCAATCTCGCCACCGGGGACCTTCTCGACACGCGCATATCGCTTAATGTCTACCTCGGTCTTGCCATTGCCAGCTTCCCATGTAACGGTTCGCACGGCCTTGAGAGCAAGGGAGCACATCTGGTCCATCCATCGAGAGACAAACTTGGTACCGATCGAGGAGGAGATGAGTTTGGCCATGGCCTCGTCGTCGTTGACATCGATCGGCAGGGAGATCTCGTCGATAATATCGATGGCATCCTTCAGCGCACGCTTGAAAGCGGAAATGATGACCACGGGGTGGATGTTGCGCTCGAGCTGAGGAAGAGCTTGAGCCAGAATTTCACCGGCTATATCGAGTCAGCATCAATTCTTTTGTTTCTTCAGCTTGCCCCTCCTTTTTCTCCTCTTCCCCTTCCTCCTCCTCTCCCCCCTTTTTTTTCTTCCCCCCGTTTATCCGCCGGGTCACTATCTGCGAGAAGTGGGAAAAGCGAGAGCCTAATGCGAGAGCCTGACATACCTAAGATAATAACAGTAGTTGTACCATCGCCGACCTCTTCGTCCTGTGTCCGGCTGAGCTCGATCATGCTCTTGGCGGCGGGGTGGGAGACTTCGATTTCTCGGAGGATAGCGTGGCCGTCGTTAGTCAGGACGATACCGCCCATGGGGTCGAGCAGCATCTTCAGCATGGCCTTGGGACCGAGACATGATCGAATGATATCGGCAACCCTGGATTAGAAGCACCGAGTCAGTTGGGCCGTGCAGCTTGATGAAGTTGTCAGGAGCAGGAACATACGTCTTGGCGGCGGCAATGTTTGACATCTGAGCTCTCCGTCCGGTCTGCCTCTCACCACTATTGGTGTCTGCGAGACAATGCGTTAGCTTTCAAACACTTTGCTCAGCTGCAAGAGGCCGAGAGTCGTCTTGATCCGCCTGCTGAGGCGAATCTAGCGATCCCGCTCCGGCAGATTGGCAAGATAGACATCAGGTATACATACTCATAACCAACACAGGGGCCTGCATGATGGGCTTTGTTTCTCTTCGCGAGCGGATAAAATGGGGGTTTGGTGGTAGAATGAGGAGATAGCACCTAAAAGGAGCTTTGGATCAGATTCGGCACGCCTCCAACAGCTGCTTTCGGGAGTCAAGGGACCGGCAGAGGCTCGAGGCAGCTTTTGAGGTTGTGGAAGGCGGTGGTTTGGAGGGGCGCACTAGAAAAGTTCCCACGATGCCTGGCGGGCTTGGTGGGGAGGCTGCAGTTTGGCCAGCTCAGGCAAGGTTGCTGTGCTGGAAGCTGCCAAAGGGATCTGGTGCAATGTTAACCCGGCCCGCCAAGGGGCAACAAGTATCGGGTACTTGCACCTGCCCCACGCTGGACGTTATACTGGTGCCTACATGGATACCAATCCCAGCTGTAGAAAAAAGAATCCAATAGGCAAGAAATTAAATAGAGTACTGCTTTAAAAGATTGCTATCATATAAGCAGAACGCAGATATTGTTTTGTGGCTACATTTTGTAGTAGATATCACAGTTGGCGATCCCTCGATACCCCCCCTTCCAAGTACCAGTACCTTTAGCTTCCCCTAACTTCCTCACAGCACATTTGTCATCGGTGTCCCAAGCCTAAGCAGCCAATCAAAAGACTATACCAGCTCTTCCTTCGCCCAACCAGGCATATATCAATAAGGTATACTATTAAGCAGATCGAGTTTACACAGAATCTTCTGTATCAGCATTTTACAATGCCAATTTTTACAGTACTTGAGCCTGCAGCGCTATGTTTCAGATGATGTTAGTCCACAGCAGACGAATTCCCATATCCTAGGCTTGGTCGTTTGTTTCTACCGCTTGCAGCTCGCTGGACGACAGATGGGTTAATGTGACGGCTAAGAATCTGCAAAATGTGGCCGGTAAATTTCTGCAATCAGAATTCGAGATTAATTTAATAAGTTATTTACGTCGTGTCATGAGAGAGGTTGAATAACATAATTTAATTAGGAGTAGAGCTTAAAGTACAACTAGACCTAGAAGCACAACTGGAATAGCAACGTGAACTCTCTTAACCTTCTATTGGAAGCCAATACTTGCTGAGATCCCCAACGGAGCATTGCCTATTCGATGCCGATCTTGATTAGGGTCTATCGGGAACCCCGGTAACTAAGAAACACAATGTCGTCGATATCATGGATAATCCTAAAGCTAGCCGCCAAGGCGAGTTCTTTGAGTAATTCGAAGGACGGTGGGAGACTATGGAACCCTCCCCCCTTCTCCCAATATATATATATATATATATATATATATATCAGAGTGTATCCATATTCTATAATGGATCCACGAAGAGCATCAGAGGTATTATAAAGCCAACAACAGCAAAGCAATACCATCCAATAATACGACTATCGATCCTCCAGATAGACTTCGTGCTTGAGTCTTGAAGACCTCCTGACGCCACCACCACCACCACTAGATCGTTTAGACTGATCAGGCCGTTCAGGGGGAACAGTAACCCACCCAACCCCAGGCTTCGAAAATGCATGGATAAGACACGAGTTAGTTGTCATGGCAGCATATATCACCTGCCACTTGGAGTCATCGAGATCCGGCCGGAAATCGAACCACGGCCAATGAACGTTACCCTTCTCGTCCGAACACGCCATACTTGGTACTCCATCACGACTATACCGCATGGCTACTGATCTTTTCTTCGGTTGAACGTTCCCCCCCTGTGGGACCGAACCTGGCGCTGCATCTTCCATGACGGAGTCCCCATTTGTCATTTCTTTGGAACAACGATGTTGGAACCATTCGTCGCGTAACACCTCCACTTGAGACTTGGGGATCGCAACGATGTTCCAGGCTTCTTGATTTGTAGACATGTCTGGCGCGGGAAAGTGTTTTGACTGCTCGTTGCTTGCCAATGGCCTGCAGATCTTGAGCCACAACCATGTGGTGACACGACCAAGTTCGTCAGGCCTGAGATTGTTTCCTCCTTGTTAGTTTCTTCAACTTGCATGATCAATCCAACAATAAAAAATAATAATACTTACACGTCAGACTCATAGACTGCCAGGCCCCCATCTTTTGCGTCAAGCTCAACGCGGAGCCCAGTCTTCGCAGTAGCAGGCATGGGCACAGAACCAAGCGGTTCTCCCCTAAAATCGTGAGAAACGTTAATATGCAAAAATCCTATCAGATCCAGTTCAAGTTTTTTATATCCGTATTTGCGGCAAGCTGAATGTAGAAAGAGGCGTATTTCTTCTCCCGGGCCACGTTGAGCTGAAGCTTGAGACACGCCCGGGGGCACGAAAGGGGTGTTGTTTGCAAGCCTCATGACTGCCTGCAGTCTTCGGCTTGTATTCCGCCTATATATGCCAGCACGTGTCAGATTTCGACGTCGTATTTTTTTTTTTTTTTTTTTTTTCAACCTCAAAGGATTTTAATCAGCTTACCTTTGGTCGATTCTGCGACAAAAGTGGTGTATGCCAATCTCCCTTCGTTCTTCAGGATTGGACTCCTGATACTCTTCCTCTTCTTCCTCTGGAAACATCATTTTGGGGGACTGTGATGGATAATTTATGCTCTGAAGAATGCGCGGGTTTACATGGAATTCCTTGTCCAAAGCGTCTTGTAATGGAGCTACTTCATAATAGCTTTGGCTATTATGAGCTGCTTGTTGTTGCTGACCTTGTTGCTGCTGCTGCTGCTGATTCTGAGCCCTTTCAAAGCCCATAGCGATGCCTTCGAGAAGCTTCTCTCGCACCGACATTCCCGTCCTCTCCATGTCCATTGGGATAAGCTGTCCGTTTGAGTTATCTGACACGCGTTTCTTCTTTGCACTCGGATAGTCGAGATGATAACTAGGAGTATGCTTCTTCATAGTGTCGAAGGAAGCGTTGTGCGGTTTAAATATGACTGGCGATGACTGACTCGATATCAAGATAATGGTTGTTACAAGAGGAATAATTCTAGTTTTGAACATCGTGAATTGTTCTGTGTTAAGGAGAAAGAAGCAAATGACCAAAGAGGCTGTGAGTCAGTTGAGCTTTAGCAACTGGCAAAATTCATTGATTCACTTCAGCATTGAGTTGCGGCTCTGCCAGCTAAGTGCCAGCATTCGATAGCCTATTGCAGAGAGTGTCTTTTGTTCTCTTTGTAGGTACTCTGTTGTTTCAAATAATAGATAATCTGTTACAGTCATCTTATTTTTCTTTCAAATTATCAATTGCATGAATATCTGCTGAACTCCCGGCACATCACCTAAAGCAAAGGCAATGAACAGTACATATGTACTTTGGAGACTGCGAACCCGGGAGGCTGCCTTCTACATCTTGGATCTCTCGCTTACCATTGGAAGGATTACGATCGATATAATTAGCGAGTCAAGGGAGATTTGGTTTAGCGGTCTATAGAAGCGAGATTACATTGATGGATGCTGGATGATTCGCTTACACCTGAGCTCCAACATCAAGCTATACGCGCATGGCTACTTCACGTCAGAAAACAAACACATTAGTAGCATCAACCAGGCCCAGCTATAAAGGAAAATGAATTGTATAATAGTAAAATTTCCTTTCCTTTTTTTTTTCAGAATAATTATAATGTTTTTTCAAACTACGGCTGCTCTTCGCGCCCAGCGGTTAAATGTAAAAGCTGAGTGCTGGAAAATCATTCTCTGACCACTAAAAGACCAACAGAGACTTAGATATCACACCACACCCAGAATAAATAAGTATTAATAACATGAAGTTGGTAAAACATACATACTAAGACACTCAGACTCTTGGATCATATGATAATGCATGTCCTAAAGCCACAACTGCGAGGACTACTGATCACCGCTCCGATTCAGTCACATGTTGCGGCCGTGAACAAATACAAGATTACATACATGTACATGCAGCAGCCCATCTGCTCTGCAGGAGCTGGAAAAAATCCACCAGAACAAAAGTATTATATGAATCTGATTTTCAAAATGCCAGCGAGGAAATGATACAAGGGAAAATAAGTAGAGGGCGGGTGGGCTCTCATGCTATAGGTGTGTTCATCTTGTATATGAAAGAACTTGATAAGTCTAGGTAGACAGACACCCTACTTCATTGGTTTGCAGGTAAACTCTCCAATAAGACAGTATAGAAGAATGCCAAGCTTTTATTACGAACCTGCCAATGATATCTTTCAGCCCGTCACCGAACGGGGGCCAAACAATACGGGTCCCTCCTCACCAGCTTTTATGCACACGCCCTCCACCAAGATTGATTGACAGCCACCGTCGCAGATCAGAGCCGGGTCACTCCCGGGAACCTGGTAAGCGTAACAAGCAAGCTTAGAGACATCGTCTCTGGGAGGGCTCATGCCTCCGCACGTTGGTACTATTCTGCGCCGGTGAAACAGAGCCTTACTTTTTTTTTCTCCGCCCTGTACAGACATTTATATTTGTACACGTCCACCGTAGCAACCCATAGATTACAGTACTGTGAATAAAGAGGTCTCGAAATAACAGACGTATATGGGCCTAAAGTTGGCATCTGCCGAATTGCTTGGGAGAGATGAAAAGTATAGATACCATGTGTATTCATAGCTATAAAAGGTGGAAGATAAAGAAAATGGAATGAATAGAATGGCTAGCCAATGAAAGGCGAAGGCAGAGTGCGTGTAGAAGGGAAAGGAAGGGAAAAGAATGGAAAGGCCAGCTGAAAACTCGAGCTGCAGCCTCGTCTAATGAAATTTGCTCAAACCCCTGTCGCGGGTTTCGAGACAAAAGGCAAACAACAAAAGAGAAAGGAACAGAAAAGAATACAGAGAGACAGAGAAAACAGGGACCGCTGCTTCAATCAAACCACACGCCGGATCTTACTCTGACGTCTCATTTCCTGCCCACCTGAAAGAAGGCGGCACGGACTGCGCACGCCTCTCCCTCGCATTACCTTGTATCTCGTCCAGGTAGTACTGATCGTCCTTGTCATCCTCGTCTCCGCCGGTGGCGGCATTTTCAGGTAGCACAATTTCTGGGGAATCGGGCGGCGTCGGAATCTTGTCATTGAAGAGGGGACAAGGAGTGCAGGGGCTCATGCCGTGATAATTGTCCCACTCGTTGCCAGGAAATGTGAGCGCCGGTGGATAATACACTGCCGGCGGAGATTTGTATAGAGCTGCCATACAAAGCAAAACAGCCATGAAATCGGTAAATGCCATCATTTCAGGAGTGGTTGTGGCATAGATCGCCTCATCCCTAACTCTCACAAACTTATTAGAAAACGAATCATATTGTTATATCTGTGGACCGTGGTACCTCGAAGGTGCTCTTCGATCCTGGCTTCGTTCGACTAAGCAAGAATATTTCTCGGCATATTTTGGTTTTGGGCCGGCTACTCTAACTCTTATTCTAATAGGCTCGGATTTATTTTTATCATCAAAGATGAGGTGTCGACCTTTAAAGCACTCGGTTTTCATATATGCTAAGCACCCAAAATAGAAAAGTTAGCGACGAATGACCTGATCTAGATGATTATACTCCAGCCCCTCGGCGGCGACTTACCCAACACTGTTTCAAAGTTTTCTTTGCCGTGGATACAGACCCATCCTGAACAGCTTACAGGAAAGATCTCAACATAGTCAATAGCGCAGGATTCTGAAAGCCAGTCTTTCAACTCTTGCCATGTTGCTTTGAACGGCAACTAGTTGTCAGTCCAGTTAGAAAATTGTCAATTTTGGAGTAGAAGTAGAGAAAGGGGAGAAAGGAGCTCAGCTTCGTTACTAACATTGCAAAAGATAATGTGATAAATGCCAGTTTCGTCTCCCGGCTTTACCTCGATTAGTGTGGTTGGACACATGTCTCTGTTTGCCATGCTGTCATAAGAGGAGATGTGAAGACTATAAGCTAAAGGTGAAGTGGGACAGCGTTGGGAGCTTGGCTGCTTTCACTTGAGGAGAGACCGTGTTATTTATAGGGAGTTCCACATTCAGGTAGACGCGCTTGACATAAAGT
The DNA here is from genome assembly GCA_021066465.1 of Trichoderma asperelloides. NCBI lineage: Eukaryota > Fungi > Ascomycota > Sordariomycetes > Hypocreales > Hypocreaceae > Trichoderma > Trichoderma asperelloides. Next base: position 34,300 of record JAJKFY010000056.1, read on the forward strand.
AGCAAAGAGGAGTTCACTAAACTCTCGTCACATCAAACCGGAAGAAGCCGCTTATCAGATAGATGCCAAAAATTTAGGTTAGCTGTCGATCATATATGCAGATACATAAGTATACTCTCTCGCTACCAGGTGACTGATCCAATACATCACCCTCCTTATGTACTCCCGTGTCCACATTCAAGCCGAATGGCCCAGAGGTCAATGTAGCATCTGATCGCCAATGCAACGCTTGAAAACGCGGCCGAAATTTAGCCCATAACCCCGGTAAGGCGATCTGCCAATGCGCCTCATGCCATCGTACCTTAGTCCCTATCTCACACGACGATGAACTACGCTATATGCAGATATATGACCGGGGAACATCCCAGCTTTGATAGGCTGAGGCCATACAATATTATACATACATTCACGCGATCTCAACTCGTGGTCTGTATGAGATATGATAGACCTTCTCAGCTTGGCGAGGAAAGTGTTCATTGGTACTGCCATCGTGGCTAAAAGTCTTCTCCTTGCGAAGCGTATTAGTTCCAGGGGCCAGACAGCTGACTATTAGCAGAGTAAGCTGCCTAGGCAGATGAGACGGCAGCGTCGGGTTTCCTATGACTTGGATTAGAGCGCGATATTCGGCCCTTCACAAAGGAGATGATTCTGCGAGTCGCTTTTTTGGCAAGTGGCTTGTTTCGGGCTGTTTTATCCAGACCACCTTGAAAATAGAGAAAGAAGATTCATGAAGCTCTCTCTCTCTCCCTTTCTCTCTTTTTAACACCCCATAGCTAGACGAAGTACCCCTCGTACCAACGTATCATTGCATGGTCTTACCATCACCCCCCATGGCACCCAGAACGCCACACAGCAGGGGCCTGATACCGCAGAATTGGGTGGCGTGCGCAATGCCTTTCGTCCGCGTGTTGCGAATTGGCCAGCAGTAACGTATATGCTAGCAGGGTGTTTCTCGGTCGATATTTACAAACCATAACGAGAGCGGGTTTCCATATCAAGACTGGCCAATTTTGGCTCTGAAACAATAATAGCATGCGATTTAGACATTTCTAAAGGAAAAAGTATCATCCATAACTTCATCTTCGTCATCCATCGCGTAGTGATTTGATGTTGGGCTACCGTATTGGAATTCACTACTGTCGTGGCTTACTGCAGCTTGCTGCCAAGGATTGGCACCCTGACTGGCACCTGACGGAGACAACAAAAGGTAGTGCTGAGTATCAGAGACGAACAACACCGGCAGTTCAGTCTCGCGGTTGATCCACGCAACCTGTGCTTTTCCCGCCGCTCTTACTTCAGGCAGGTAAATTTCTGGAACAAGAGACGTAGGTCCATTGGATAAAGGATCCCAAATGAACGACACTCCTTGTTGCGCTAGATCTTGCAAAGTAATTAGAAGGAGCTCGCGAGAGCTTGCATGCCACTGAAAGGCAACAGTGGTGTGGAATATCAGGACAGCTCTGAGTTCAGCCGCAACAACATCCCAGATCCACAGGGTGCACGGCGAGTCGTCCAGCCTTGTTGCCAAGAGAGTCGAGGATGAGTCAAAGGCTGCCATAGAGCAACCGGATTTACTTTCTGGGGAGCCATGTTCAGTAGCAGATCCGGGGGGTGACAATATCTGAGTGGCCCTAACAAAGGTGTGGGTGGTCCTCCCTTGAAGAGGCTCAGCTCCGATTTGCTCTTGCCATACCTAAGATGGGACTTAGTATTGTAGAACAATTCATATGTACTTCGTCTGAATGCATCATCTCACCTGAAGAGTATCTTTCGGTGTGATGGTGGCAGGATGAGGCAGTCTCAGTTGTGCCCTCCATGATTGCGTATGAAGAATGGCAACGTCTCTACTGTAGTCTCCAATGGCACACAGTTCTGCATTGGGACTCAGTTGGCAGGTTTTTACGCCCAGTTCCAAGTCAGCATCCGGACCCTTGAGCAGATTAGATGCTGTAATGGTGCGGAAGTGCTGGCCATCAGCCGTGTAGAGAAGCAAGCGATGGCCTTGAGCAGCTGACTCCCAGAGAAGAAGCCACCGGCCGTCAGGGGTCCATTCGAGGCCTTGGGCGTCCAGTGTCTCCGGACACCATGATTTGAGCACTTGCCGATCAGCCGGGCGATGAAGGCTCACAACATCTTTGCCACCAGACCGGGCCAGCAGTGCCAGATGCCCGGTCCCTGGGCGAAGAGATACCCCTCGTGACGCGGACGCAGCTTGATGGAACTTTGGGCTCGAGATCTCAACCACCCCTGAGCTACACACATCCAGAACTACAAGCTTTAAGCCAGATGCCGACCAAATCAAAACTTCGGTGTCTCGAGCCCCGAACTGGAGAAAGGAAGGCTTTCCGCTAATGGAGCTGTAATTGCGGACTGTTGCGTGGAATTCAGAGCCACGAAGCGCAGAAAACACATCCAGCTGATCAGCTGTAGAAACGAGAAACTTGGTAGACGACGGAGCCCACAGCAGCGTAGGTACATTGGTCGAGCTAGTACCTGCGGCTGAGGAGGCAAATGGAGAGCCGGAACCAAACGAGAGTGTCACAGCATTAGTGACCTGCAGGGTCTCAGTTGAGCGGACAATAATCCCAGAGGCTCTAAGAGTCACAATAAATCGTCCATCTGGACTCGGCCTGCAGTGGGGCGACGCTGTGACGTGTAAGGATTAGCAGCTCGAGCTTCAAGTGAGGTCGTCATGGCGCTTACATACACTCCAAAGCTGTAGCTGAATGCATCAAGCCAGTGCGATCCGTCTAGGAGACTATCTGGCAGGGTTTATCGGGTGATCTACCGGATCCAGGGGCCACGTGAAGGGGGGAGGGAGCGAGGGAGACGGGCGATGCCACTTGTGCCCGAGTCGTTGCTCGCCTAGATGCTCAAGAAGAGCTACTTTGGTAGACACCAATGTACTTTTCCCAAGCAGCTTTCTTCCTTGTGCTTGGGAATCCAATTATGGGTGTGCTCTTGGGCGGTGGATACTCCTGGCCGATTGAAGCTAGTTGGTACTCTGTTTTTGTTTTTGTTGTTTTCCTTTTTTTTTCCTTTGCGGGTGTGAAGACAGCACGAGGGACAGAACCGCAGGGAGCTGCTGTATAGCTGTCTAAACATCAGCGGGAAGCCAAAAACAAAAACATGCCCACATGTGGTGGTGGTACACGGCAGTTCTGTGGGGTTGATGCTGATATTAACCCGTGGAAGAGCGAGCGAATGAAAAGGTGCTGAGGTTGAATATTGAAGAGTGAGGGTACGTACATCAGCATGCAGTGTGGATTGCCACTTGGGCTAGCACGAACGCATATGGCCACTGAGCAACGCAGTGAGCGCTGTATCAGTGCTTAGCAATGGGTGCTGCGGAGAGCTCTTTAGTGCTCTGCACCGCGCAAACTTTACCAACGCTTCCAGCTAGCGCCCGCAATTCTCCCCTCCAGCAGCACCTTAACGCGGCTTAGCCTACAGATTCCCCTCATCTCTGCAGTTCGCGGCCTTATCGTCACGGTTGCATTATGGCCACGGGAAGGAGGCAAAACTCAAAACTCAGCTCCTTCTTCCTACTTCAATCCTCCATCTTCTAAAGCATGAGCTTTCTCTTCTAATGTTTTTGGATGTCCTGCATTTTGCTGTATTTTTCCATTTTTCCCCCTTTTAATTTGAGACGCTATACGCGACATATTACAAGTTCATTCTCTGGAGACGCCACCTGCACGCCTTACAGCTCTGTCTCACTCAGCTCTTTAGCTCCTACTGAGCTTCATCCCAGGTCCATCTATCCAGAAGCCCGCCGTCTGGGCTCTTAACCAGGCCGTCGGCATCTCTTGTTTTTTTTTTCTGCTCATTCTACAGTAGCATGGCATATAGGTCGCTTTGAGAATAAATCGTTGTATACACAACTTCTCCGCGCATTAAATCAACCACCTCTGGTCGAATTCGCCACCGACAAGGTACCACCGACATAACACTACACGCCTATCTAAGAGCCGTGCTCTGTGTCCCAGATGCAGGCCACTCGCCGTGTAGCAGCAAGGCTGCCCCCAAGGATCGTACGGGGCCCAACTGCCTCGGCTTCACGATCATCCATTGGCACGGTGGCCTTCAAGAGACATGTGGCGTCGAGCTCAGCGGCTGTTGAGGCTGCGCAACCAGAACCGCAGCCAACACAACCTATTCCCCCTCCAGCTGCAGGTATCCTTTCGCGGCGGGAGCGTATTCGCGATGCCAAGCCCTTCTCGGAATTCCTGACCGATACCTTTCACCGACAGCATGACTATCTGCGCATATCACTCACCGAACGGTGCAACTTGCGATGTCTGTATTGCATGCCGGAGGAGGGCGTGCCATTGTCTCCTGATAGGGAACTCCTCACAACTCCTGAGATTCTCATGCTATCGTCCATCTTTGTATCTCAGGGTGTAAACAAGATTCGGCTTACCGGAGGAGAGCCAACGGTCAGACGGGATATCTTACCTCTGATGCACCAACTTGGCGCTTTACGCCCGTATGGGCTCCAGCAGCTATGCATAACCACCAATGGCATTTCACTGCATCGAAAACTTGACAGCATGATCGAGTCTGGGCTTACCGGTGTAAATCTGAGTCTCGATACCCTGGATCCATGGCAGTTCCAGATCATGACAAGGAGGAAAGGCTTTGATGCTGTCCAGAAAAGCATCGACCGTATACTAGAACTCAACAAGCTTGGAGCTGGAATCAAGCTAAAAATCAACTGCGTCGTGATGCGTGGCCTCAATGACCGAGAGATCATCCCCTTTGTTGAGCTGACTCGCGAGAAAGATCTCGAAGTGCGCTTCATCGAGTACATGCCATTTGACGGCAACAAGTGGAACAAGGGGAAAATGTTTTCGTACAATGAGATGCTGGACGTGATCCGGGCTGAATATCCAGAACTTCAAAAAGTTCGCGACGGGAAGAATGACACGAGTAAAACTTGGAAAATCCCCGGTTTTGAAGGCCGTCTCGGCTTCGTCACGAGCATGACGCACAATTTCTGCGGTACCTGCAATCGACTCCGCATCACGAGCGACGGAAACCTCAAGGTTTGTCTCTTTGGGAACGCCGAGGTGTCTTTGCGAGACATCATACGAAAATCCAACAACGGAGAGCCCATCGACGAAGAAGCATTCGAGGCCATGAAGCAGATTGAGATGAATCGTCGACAGGGTCTTGCAGGTACACCCGGCACCCCCTTGGGTATGGCACCAAACGAAGCCGAGCTCCTTGACGTTATCGGAATGGCAGTCAAAAGGAAGAAGGCGAAACATGCTGGTATCGGTCAGCTAGAGCACATGAAGAATCGACCAATGATCTTAATAGGTGGGTAAAAAAAAATTAAAAAAAAAAAAAAAACCCCCAAAAAAAAAATAAAAAACAAAGACTGCATATCATATATCCCCCCTCAAAGATAAACACAAATACCAGGCGTATGGGTATTGTTATTTTAGCACCTCCACGCCATATCGCACAATCTCCATTGGCATCTCGCAAATTGATTAAACGACGATATGAAATCTATCATTCATCCTCGTTGATTTTACTTGGCGGTTTTCATACGCTAAGTCAATAATGTATGATAGATCCTATTCCACCAACGCTTATCAGCATGCCACCAAGAGTACGCCATCTCCTCAGTCGCAATATCACATCATCTACTACACCATCAACAGCCGTTTCAGGTCGCTCCCAGCAACTGCCACAACAACTAAGACGGCTATCCAGCTCACGCAGTCTGAAAACTGAGAAACGGGGAAAAGAAGACGCCGCAACAGCAGAAACATCATCACCATCATCCCGCCTAACACACGTCTCCGAGTCCGGCTCAGCACACATGGTCAATATCTCAGAAAAGCAAGTGACGTCGCGCGTGGCCACGGCCGCCTGCGCGGTGCACTTTTCCGACGACACGGCCATCAAGCTGATCCAGGAGAACCAGATGAAGAAGGGCGACGTTCTGGGCGTGGCCCGAGTCGCCGGCATCATGGCTGCGAAGCGCACCGCTGATCTCATACCGCTTTGCCACCCGATCGCCATATCAAAGGTCAACGTTGACCTAGACGTCGCCCCGGGGAGCCGGCAGATCGAGATCCGGGCCACCGTGACCTGCGATGGGAAGACGGGGGTTGAGATGGAGGCGCTTACCGCGGCGTCGACGGCTGCCTTGACAGTATATGATATGTGCAAGGCCGTGGACAAGGGAATGAGGGTTGAGGGGCTTCGGGTTGTGCTGAAGGACGGGGGGAAGAGCGGAAGATGGGAGATGCTTTGATGGCGGATCGTGAGATGCTATGTTGTAATTGATTTTTCTTTATTTTCTCTCATTACATTCTTTGGCATACAAGCATCAAAGGTTTCAACAGCATATCGGGGTAAATGACGTATTGAGTTTTATGTATACAATATCATCATCGAGTAGGTAGGCTAGTTGGTTGATCTACTAGTGATTTGCATGCGATGATGGATACCCTAGACCCTGCGAGTGAGTAGAGAGCAACGTCGAAAAAAAGCTTCTTAACTAGTACCACAAAGAGAATAAAGCGCATGAATGAAAATAACAATGCTCTCCACCGCTAACGTAGTGGGCATCTTTGACCTCATCGGTGAACACGGCGGTGATGACTTCTACGTATCAATCTTACTCCCAATACGCCCGCTAAAAAAAAAAAAGGGCGCTGTGATTGGCATGCCCGTATGAATCATCGACTTGGTAAAGCCCGCCCCCCTCCTCCTCACCACGACGGCGACCCCAGGTGGGCCAGTCAGTAAACTCAACAACGACAACGCAGCGGTGGAGGGCGACAAAGCTGCCGAATGACCTCCCGCAGGAATAGCTTCACTTTTAATGAGAGAGCCTGACCACCGGTCTGCGTTGTCAAATTATGCATGTCGAGCGGTGAGAAGAAGCTAAAAACAAAGCAAAACAAGGAAAGACTCTAAAATCAGACACACCTACAGCGCAGAAGAAGAGCGGTGGATGGGACGTTGGAACCCAACCTTGCCCTCCCATTTCGCAGCTCGCAGCAAGCAAGGTTGCAACGCAAGCAAGCAAGCTGCGTCCATGGCGACGATCCCATCACTCTATGCCCCTCCTCCACACTCCTTCGCCTCGATGGCTGTGGGATATACGGAGAAACGGCCCCTCCGTCCTCAGCAAGGCACTCTATTTGCCCAGCGATTTATCTCCGACTGCGTGCTGGAAGGCGCATAAACGCATCGACCAATCAGGTGTTAGTTATAAAAGGCAATGAAGAATGCTAAAAGGGAGATGCGCCAATCACATCGCAGCGATAAGAACAAATTAGAAGTCGTGCAGGCGATTACCCTATTCGGAAAAGAAGTAAAGTACCAATGTAAAAGCTGTGGCTTGGCTTGGTTGGCCACTGGTTGACAGATTGACAGATCGGCGGAAGCATTCTTAGAAAAACAGAGTGAGATGTTGTAAACCATATCATCAGCTTCTATTACCACGCCCATGGATTCGGGCTCTTGCCGACACTCCATGTTATACAACATGGCACGCCACACGTCATGGTTCTTCTCAGTGCTAGATGCACGTTATGTCCATTTTTGCAGCTTGGGCATGTTGGGATATCCATCCGCTGCACCGGCGACGTCTCAGAATTCTGTCGATATTCAAACATTTAATTCCTGTAAATGACTGCATGTACATGTGCATATGCAAATGCGCACGCAGAGCATGGCTGCCACACAGCGAGGGCTGTAGGGATACCACTGGGGCACGCATGCATTCGCTTTTCGGCGTGTCGATGAGCTAGGTACTTGTTCTCTGTGGCATTCTGCTTTTGCCTCTATTCGGAGCATAGTAGCCGTACAAGGGAATCTAGCAGCTCAAGCTGTCCCTTGGATCGGCCAGATTACGCTGACGGGGCGGCCGTGTGGTGGCGACCGAGTCGCTCTAGTGAGCTTCTTGGAACAAAAAAGCGCGAGTAAGTTCGGCTTCTGCCTGCCTGTGCTTTCGCCTAGCAGCAAAAAAATCACTGCGTGGTGGATTTTTTGTCTTTTTTTGGCCGCTCCACCAGTCCGTGCCGAGGGACGTTGACAGGCCGCCGGACGAGATGACCGGGATGGCTTGTATTTGCTAGCAATAAGACACGTAAGAAGAACTACATGCTCCGCACACAAGATGTAGCATTATGCTGGCGGCAAATTCGCTAAAGTGTGTACCTGGCGAGCTTGCGGCGGCAGGTGGCAAACTAGCCAGGAAGTAGCATCTATGCAAGATCTTCGCAGAGCCGCATTAGAAGTTCAACAAGTTTCTAGTGCCCCTTCTTTTTTCCATACCAGAACAACGCCGTCTCTTTGCTACTTGGCGGTGTACTCCGAAGCAACAGGTTAGCTTGCAATTCAATAGCAACGAGATGGATGGAGAGATGGAGTGCATCGAAGCTTTTCGGCAATGGTTCGGAACAGCAGCTGGTCTGGCCTGGTCTTGTGCGGTCCGGCTCAAAAAAGGGAAGATCGAAGACTGTCCAGGCAAAGATGCCGAGCCGCGAATGTTTAATTGCGCTCGGCATTTTTCCGTCTTTTCTCAAGAGCGAAAACTGTGTCTTGTTCTGCAGGACCCCTACCGAAAACGGGGAAAACACATATTGCAACTAGCATGCACTCGTAATGGCGCGGGATGGATACTGTCTTGATGGGGCAGATGTGAATAATAGCTGTGCGAATACTCGCAGCAGAGCAGAGGGAGGCCCCATAGCGGATGTTACCATGGCTGCATACTCCGGACTGTTGAGGGCCCTGTTCGGTTCCTCGCATAACAACCATGTCAATTCAGCGAGAGCGTGCAAAAAAAGACTCAAGATTCCCATCCAGGAACCGAAAAGCCAACAAGCTGTAGTGAAAAGATCAACACGCCGAGACCTTTGTGGTGGAGACTAGCGCGAGGGCCGTCTCTGGGTCTTTTTTTTCTTGGGGGTGGGGATTGGCACCAAAGAGTGGCATCTCCGAAACGGTTCATGCGACAGGCGACCAGAAAAGACGCAGAAGAAGAGGAGAGGCGAGAGGCGGGGTGAGAAAGATGGAGAAGAGATTGAGGGGAAATATACTGTAGGGCTCGTAAAAACTGAGTTTGAGTCGGTCGTGCACGGTAGAGAAGCCGCTGTGAGCGAATGAGGCACAGAGAGTTTGATGGCCGTGCCCGAGATGATAGAAGCAGCACAAAGTATAAGTCAGCTCCAGGCAAGATGAGAAGCATGTGAAAGCTATCGAGAGCGGTGCTTTGCTCGCCTCATTGTTTGTAGCCACGGGCATGGTTGTGCTTGTTTTCTGCTTAGCCGTATCCCGGCAGTGGCGGCGTCGACACCACTGCATTGCCAGGGCCGATCGAGATACTGCCGCCGATGTCATTGCCTGCGGACGACTGGCCGAGGCCACCGCACTGCATGCATCGTCGTCAGGTGTCACCGTGCAGGCCAGGCGTTTGCGTCGTGTTGTGTTGCGTTGCGTCGCGTGGTGCAGGGGGGCCTAAGATTCGAAGAAGTGCCACAGCTCAGCGTTACGAGCACCACCGCCAGTAGCTCCCAGCACAATGGCCTATTGCAGCAGGTTGTTGGTGCTCCATGGCGCTCGCGGTGGGCTCCAGGACCCCTATCTGGGCGGCGGATACGATGGGGCGAATCGTGGCGACTAGTAAGTTGAGTGAGCGGCCAGAGTTGACAAGAACTGGCTGGCGTCTGGCTTTGCCTCTTGGCGTTGAAGCTGTGGCACTCTGCCGGAGAGCACAGAGCACTGCTATTTCCAGCATACAGCAGACTATGTAGATGCTCGTGCTGGAAGTTGCTGCGCTGGCCGTACGAATTAGAACGGCTTTAAACGACCAGCGCCAAGACGGGGCGCGCGTTGTGCGCTGCAGGAAGGTGCCGGGGGGATTCAGTAATTAGCGCTCGCTCGCTCTTTGTTTTCTTCAAGCTTCTCGTTTTGGGCACGGGACGGGTATACGCTACCTTGAAATGTCTCTCCTATTGCGAGACTGTAGATGTACTCTGTACCCACCGGCACGAGACATCGGCTTCCCTCAGAGGCAAGGGAGGACAGGCTGAGAGCGCGAAAGGGCAACAAGGCACCTGCCACCCTGGCGCGTTAAGCTTACTATGACGAATGGACTGCATCGACGACAGTGACTAGGCGCTCCCAGAATCTGCAGCAGTTTTTGTTTGTTTTGACAGCATGTCACGGTTCAGGCATAAAACACGCTGCTTACTGCAGCCGTACTTGTAATACTTTTACCTGTAAACACTACTGGGCCGGCATCTCACATCTCACAAGAGCATCGACATCCATACTTTCCGCCCAAGGCCCAAATCTTGCTCTAAGCCGGTTAGCAGGCAGTGGTGGATGGTTAGCCGAAGTGGGAGTGGCAGAGCGGGCCAATAGGCAGCCCACCAATTCAACCCAGAGAAATAAAACCCCAAAGTTCCGTGCCACACTGGAGCAACGGCCGAAAAAAAGAGGATACTCCAGGTGCCCTGTCCAGACCACCACAACCCAGCTTCATTAGTCGCAGGCCGACTGTAGCACTTGTATATGCTGTACCGTATGTGCGTTGCATGCTCATGATATGTGACCTAGGCTGCAGCCGGGTGCATGCTGCATGCTTGCAGTAGCAGCAGCAGCAGCAGCAGTAGTAAGTATACCAGGTATCTAGTACTAGCAGTAGCGGTGGCTAGGCGCAACTCTTTTTTTTTTTCTTCCTTTTTTCCACAGATTCTTTCTGCTTCTCACCACCAACACACAGACCCGAGATATCTTACCTCGCCTAGGAACATCCTTGCCTCCGCCAAATTATATCTGGGATATACAGGCCCAAGTACATCCAACGCCCCATAATTCCCATGTGCTCGTCTGCCAGGTCCATCTGCCAGCGCCCATCGTCCATTCCAAGCACCATGGCTAGTGGTAGTTGGATTACACCGTCCACAACCCAAAATCCATTGACTCGCATCGCCACCGCGCGGCGCTGGCCAATGGCCGCCCAGCGATAGTCCGCCCCCTGTCAAATCGCACCAATCCAGCCACACCCCGACACACCCGACACGCAGATGAATAGGAGGACCCAGTTTGCCGTGCTCCATCAATCTCGACTCGAGGCCCTGGAGAGCTGCTCCGGACCGTGCATGTACCCGCCAGCCCTCGCCGCCGTGCTTGGCTGCCATGTGCCTGCCATATATCTACAAGTTGACCGTCACCTCACCCTCGTGTCTCTCGTCTCCATATCCGTCAAACCACCAGTCTCCAATACATCCTCTTATACTTCTCCTATACACGCATCACGTAGCACTACTTCATCTGCTTAACTTAACAGCCCAGCAAGTTTGCGGGTGTCGGACGATTTGACTTCTTCTCGACACTTTAGCCCCCACCACTGTACAACCTTGTGTTCCCTTCTGCCGTCCTTTTGCAGCGCAGCGTGCGACGAGAGCCCTCTGGACCAAGCCGTCTTCTCCCGTCCGCCATCCTGTACTTCAACTCTCCACGATACAGGACACCTGCCATCCACCTCGCTCCAAACACACTCCTCTGCACGCCTCCTACGTGGCCGTACAGCTTCCAAGACGACAACTGCCGACATCAACAGAGGCCCCAAACCATAGATTCACAATGGCCGCCCAGCTCATCATGCCTACTGCCCCGGGAGCGCAGCAGCACTCCCGCCACTTTCTGCCTGACAACAGCCGCCCCCATGCGCACAACCGCTCGCAGTCCTTCCAGCTGCCCCCGGGGCCTCAGCTGTCGCCAAACAGCGCCAACGGCTTCCACGAGCCCCCCCATGCGGTCTCAACACCGCCCTCGCCAAAGGCCCGCCATGCGCGCCCCCTCTACATGCCGGCGGCCCTGCGTGCAAACAACGAGTTCCCGTCACAGCCCTTGACCAAGTCAAGATCGGGCGACTCAAGCTCCGACTCCGGATCCGACACGACGCTGCGTCGCTCCAACACCGGCTTCATGAGCCTTGGTGGACTCGTTGGTCAGCAGTTTGGCCGCCGCGCCAGTGAGAGCGGCAAGAGCAGCATCGATGGCGAGTGGAATCTCGATCTCTTCCCTGATGTTACTGAGCAGCCCACTCGCAAGCACTGGAAGGTTAGTTGGAATCGATCTTGGAACCCTATCAAATCTTCATCTTATACTAACACCATCTGAACCAGCCCGACACTGAATCCACCATCTGCGACGACCCGACCTGCAAGCGCAACTTCAGCTACTTTGTCCGTCGCCACCACTGCCGCAAATGTGGCAACATCTTCTGTGACTGGCACTCCAGCTATGCGCTGCCGCTTGACCAAAACGCAAACTTCAACCCGCGTGCCATCCCCTCACGCACCTGCAACCACTGCTTCGAGCAGTTCAAGACATGGCACAGCCGCGAAGGCAGCCAGGTTTCCAGCTCGGCGTCATCCGATGCTCATGGCGCCATTTCAGCACCCATTGCTGCTCAGCCCGGGACGCCTTTCGGCCTACCCCAGGGTCCTGAGATTCCAGCCAGTGTTCCTCGAGACTGGAACTGGAGCACCTTTTAAGATGCACAAAATTCCAAAGGCATCTAAGCTGAACAGTCCAACAACTACGAATCTTAAAGATGTTTATGAGTAAATGGGTTTATTTCCCTTAGTACACTCGTTTCGCCGCTGTGGCGGCATCATCGACGATACCCGGAGCGAAACATGAAATTTACGAGCAACTCAATGACGATAGAACATTAGACCAGATTGATGATTTTTTTTCTTTTTCTTTTTCTTCTTGTCAACTTTTACACGCCTCCCGTTTATTTTTCTTTCAATGGGACAAGCTTGATTTATATAAGCGCAGAGATCTTTTTTTACATCTCTCATTTTCTTTTTTAAAATCAACTTGCATGGCAAACATTATTATTTCTCGGCAGGCTTGGCCGAGAAAGCTTCAAAGGGACAGAAATTCAGGATTCCAAAACAGCGCGGATATACAACTACTAGATTTGGTTTTTTTGGTTTTTTTTTTTTTTTTTTCAGGAAAGCAGGCGTTGTTTTATTTTTTATTTTTATTTTTATTTCTTATAATAGTTCCCGTTCTAGGGAATGTGTGTTTATGGAGGTGGGAATACCCCAGTGGCGAATGAGCCAGCTTCAGTTGTTTCTCTACGATAGTATAGATAGATGGATACTTGATTTTTTACAAAAATATTTATTCCCTTGAATGAGCCGTTTTCTACTCCTGTCAGTGACCTTGATGTGATGCTTGTTCCATTCTAGTATTGTAGCTATGAAAATTCACTTTAGTACTCTCAGAAATTTTGTGGTAGTGTGTGTGTGTATGAAAACTAATTCACATGTACATACATCATCAAATGAAGTTGACTTGGATTTAATGTTCAGATCATACATGCATTCTGTTGTTTTCTATCAAAAAGGAATTTGAAGAATTGAAATTGTTCTTATATATTCTTGGTTTATACAATAAATGTAAATTTACTCCGCCTTTGCAAATTTTTTCTTCTTTTGTTGCCTTATTGCAGTCAGCATTCACTTTCAGCTCTAAAAGATCTAACGGGGTCAAACAGTTTATGAAAATAGGCACGCCATTTAACTTGTATATGTATATATATTTCTTCTTCTTCTTCTTCTTCTTCTTCTTCTTCTTCTTCTTCTTCTTCTTCTTCTTCTTCTTCTTCTTCTTCTTCTT